>CM047582.1:16622811-16633499 GCA_026184515.1 Peronosclerospora sorghi | reverse complement strand
ATTCCGGAAGAGTGCAAAGCCAAAAATGGCTACACACTCTTCCAACACTCCTCCTGGAAGACCGGAGGCTGCACCATCGTCACTGCAATCCTAGCGCTGCACGCAACACTTGAATCCTTGGCGCATTGAGGTCCTTGGTCAGTAGATCGGCTAGCATATCCACACTTGGCACGTGACTAGCTGAAACAATGCCCTTCCTCGTGAAGTCCTTTAGAAATTTTAGCTTGATGTCGACGTGCTTCGTGATAGCAGCGCTCGACTCGTCCTCCAATTGCTTGATGGCAGCTTGGTTGTCCATCTTGAACACTAATGGTGTCTTCGAGTGCATACCAATTTCCGCAAGCAACTCTCTCAGACCCAGTGCCTCCTTGCCAGCTACTGCAGCAGCAACAAATTCCGCTTCTGCTGTTGACAATGCAACCGCTGTCTGCTTCTTGCAGGCCCAGCTCACAAGCATACCATTTACGAAAAGCACCATCGCTGAAACACTCTTTCTGTCTGCCTTGTCCGCCGCAAAATCCGCATCGCTGTACACCATGATGCGTAGCGGCATCGGCAGATCCTCGTCGTGCTTCAAAACCAGTTTCAGGTTGCTCGTTCCCTTGAGGTACTTGAGCACCCTTTTAGCAATCTTGTAATCACCTATGGTGGGTGCGTGGGTTTTTCTTGTGGCGCGGTGCACAGCGAACGAAACGTCAGGACGTGTGCACCTCGCGACCCACAGCAGACTGCCCACCAGCGATTGAAAGTGCTTGACACTGGGCAGGTTGCTCCTTGGTTGCAATGGCAATCGCTCTTGAAAATCCTTGTCCTCATCGAGCATTAGCACCGGCGTGCGCGCCGGATTTATTTTCTCCAGCTTGTGTGTGATCAGAATTTCTTTGATCGTCGACTCTTGGTCCAATGTATATCCATCCCTCGGATTCCCATCGATCCGAATACCGAGAAACTTCGTGACACGTCCCAAATCCTTTAGCTCCAACACTTGCATGTCCTTGAAAAATTCATTTACCATTTGCTCGCTAGTGCCGGTGATCAGGAGGTCGTCAACGTACGCTCCGACCACAGCAGTTTCGTTTCCAACATGCTTTACGAAAATGCATGTGTCTGTGACACACTGCACGAAATCAAACCTCATCAATGTTTCGCACAGATATTGATGCCACAGGCGTCCAGCCTGCTTCAAACCATACAGGTTTCGTCTTAATTTGAGCGCGAGCTCCTTTGGCGATTTCACACCATAATCATGTAATTTCTTGTCCGTGATTTCCATACCTTGTGGCACTTGCAGGTATATCTCCACATTGCTTTCGGACATCGCTTTGGGGTAGGCACTTGGCACGTCGCCATGGCGTGCCGCTACCCCCCATACTTGCGCCAGCACCAAGAGCAACTTTACGTTGTTCAACTCCATGACGGTTGAAAACGTGAACAAGTAATCGTCCCCAAAAACTTGCTTGTCACCTCTGGCAACTAGCCTGGCCTTGTACCTCTCGACCGAACCGTCTGAACAGACTTTCGTCTTGTACACCCACTTGGTCGGGAGAGGCACCTTGCCGGCGGGACGGCGCACGATGTCCCACGTGCCCAGCTCCTCGAGTGACTTGATCTCCTCCATTTCGGCGTGTTTCCACATCACCGAATGAGGGCCACCATGCGCCTCTCGATAATTCTTGGGGTCCGGCTGCATTGGTAACGCACTTGACGACCCAACATCTGGTTCGCAAACAGCGTAGACGCATAGAGAGTTTCCCGCAATTTTTCCATTTTCATCGGCTGCTTTCGAAACATCACTTCTTGCAACCGTCCCTTTTAACTTCGACGCTTCATAATCACGTCCTTTAGGCGTCTTCTTAGGCTTTCGGCGCGACTTCCTTGCGCCCTGACCATCGGTTTCCGTGCCCTTTGGCGCGGCTCCAGTCTCCGGCATTCCATCACTTGATTGCCCTGGAGTTGATACATTTGAAACGTTCACCCTGGCACGAGATTCCGCCAAATCTTCGATCTCTTGGCTGCATTCACCTTCCAATACCTTGGTGATCTTGTTGCTAGCCTCATCGCTTAGCGTCTCGATCGCTGTGACGTGCCTGGTCACTGCGACCACTCTGTCCTTAAGCAGCAACACTTTATACCCCTTGGTTTCGTCGCTCTTGCCAAGGATAAGTGCGCGTTCTGCGTGCTTCGACAACGCCTTCTTCTTCGGGTCCCTCCAAACCATGCACGGGGATCCGAAAACCACGATATCATTCACCGCCGGCCTCTTGCCGGTGAGTACTTCTAGGGGCGAAATTCGACCGGTGTTTGACCTTGTCGGGGTGCGGTTGAGTATATATGCCGCATACTCAGCCGCCTCCGACCAATACGTCAATGGAACACCCGATCCGAATATCATGCACCGAACCATGTTAAAAATGGTTCGGTTCATGCGCTCCGCCTTGCCATTTGACGCCGGTGTGCCGGGTTCGGTAACCTGGCGACGAATACCAGTCTGTTTGCAAAACAGATCAACATTCTGGTACTCGCCACCACCGTCGGTGCGCAGCACGTGCACTCTGCATGAGAACTCGTTCTCAAACCATGCAATGAAGTGCCCAAACATTCGTGCTGACTTGTCCTTGGTGCGCGCCGCAAAAACGCGCACATAATTCGAGAAATGGTCGACAAAAACAACCAAATATCGGTTGCCGCGCCTATCGCGGGGGGTAATGGGGCCTTTGAGGTCACTGCATATTACACCCCCGATGCGATCAATCGGTGCGTTAGCTCCAGAGTCTGTCTTCGGTTGCGCTTTCCTTGTGCCCTTGCCTTCAGCACAGGTCAGGCAATTCGGCCTACTCATGTCGGTGAGCACGATGCCTGACCTGGGGTCTTTCGCCAGCCTTTCGACAGTGTCGTAGGCCAGGTGACCCAGCCGCACGTGGAAGTGATGCAGACTCCCAGTGTGTGCGTCAGAACCGACATCCTCCAGCACACTGTTTACAACCATGCTTTCAAAACTTTTTGGAATTCCATCTGTTTTTTCGGCCTTCAATCTTGCCACAAAAACTGACCCGTGCGTCACCACATCGAACAAATTCTGTCCTTTGACCATAACACGCAGCTTGTGACCGTCGTCGACAATTGCACAGCCCTTTTCGCGTAATCTACCAAGCGATATCATATTTTTCGCGAGTTGCGGTGCGAAGTATACTTCGGTCAAAACAACGACCGTTTCACTTGCGTCGCACGTCCGCAACGTAAGGCTGCCGACCATAGCAGCTTTCAGAGTGCCACCATTAGGCAATGTGAACGTGTCACTGGGACCGCACTCCTTTGCATCATCTAGCAAATCAACATTTGAAACCAGGTGCCTGCTCGCACCGCTGTCAATGATCCATAAATTCTCGTTATCGTTATCGGTTCCACATGCATTGATATCAGCGTCTATGCTGGAATCCACAGTAGATAACACGAAACGCTTCGACGCCTTGTCGTTTCCGCCACGTTTCATTGCTTGGTTCCCATTTCCGTCACCTTTGCGACGCTTTTCGGGGCAATACTTTTGTATATGCCCCTCGTCACCGCATGTATAGCATGCCCGGCGACCCTTAACCGATGTTGCGGCATGCGCCTGCAACTTAACGGCCTGTCTGCCCTTGAACGCATCATCTTCCAGTTCCTGCGCCCAGGCGATCAGTTCTTGAGCGTGGCCCAGGTAGTCCTGTCTGCCAGGATCATACCTGGCCATCAGCATCACCTTCAATCGGGGCGCAGCGAACTTGACGATATTTTCAACAATTAACTTTTCGCTCGACCCGCTTTCGCGAGCCAGAGCTACTAGGTATAAATAATGTTCGGTCCAGGAGCGTCTCGCATCCTTTTCCGTAGCGAACCAGGCCGCAGCTTGGTGGTGGGATATGTTAACCTTGAATCCCAACCACATTTGTTCCATGACGTAAGTCAGCTGCGGCCGCACCTGCCAACACGAACCAATGTTCGAGCGAAAATATTCCGCGGCAGTGCCTTCAAGATGTTCGCCAAATTTGTTGACCTTGAGTCGCTCGCTCCATTGAAAACCGGACGTCAACTCGCCGATTTCAACCGCTTCCATGAACAGGTACGCCCATTGGCGGTACCCTGCACCGAGGCCGGGATACACCTCGCGCCCCGAAAACTTCTCAATACTTAGTTTGGGTATTTTGTACCCGGCTTGGTGCACCGGCATATTTGCTTGCCCTATGGGTGCACCAGCCCCGCCCACACCTTGCATGCCGACCGGCACTCCGCGAGGTGCTGCGTTCACTTGCGGGTGTGGCCTAGCACCGACCTCCACCCCTTCGTCCTCGGCCAAGTCGTTCAGAGTCATCTGATGGCCGAACGGACGGTAGTTTTGTAGGCTGTCCCTGAACCCGGCGTCCGGCACCCGTACTGGTGACCCTTTCCTGGACCCGGAGGACACACTCGGAAGTGACTGCCGGGCCTGTACATCCTCAATAGCAGTCAGGCGGGTCGCCACTTCCTTCAGACTCTGCACCAACGCCTTAAAATCACTGGCGGAGGGCACATTGTCTCCATCGGAGCCAACCATCTCCAATCAATTTCAAACACTTCAATCAGTCACGTAATTCAACTGGCCCTGTCGACAGGGGACTTTCCACCAGATCCACGTAACGTAACCACGAAAAAATCCACGTAAGTACACTTGAAAAACCAAGAACAATTCACTTGACTACTTGGCACAACTTGGGCTCATAACCTGTTAAAATGGCACAGAAAACGTTGCGTTCACTTTGCACGATCAAGACTCACCTGCTGATAAAGTTTCAGCGTGGGAGGATCAGTGGAAGGTGTCAAACTGGTGCGCGCGCGCTGTAGCCGTAGAAGAGTTCAGTAGGCGTACTCACTATATAAAAGCAAAAAGAAAAGTAAGTATATTATTTAAGGTTACTTAAGTAGCTATCCGGTACCTAACGCGACTTAAATCAGTAACCGCCGTAAACATGAAAAATGTATACCAATCCAAACAGCCAATGGGATTCCACCATTCCGGAAGAGTGCAAAGCCAAAAATGGCTACACACTCTTCCAACAAAAAGCGCCTCAAAAAAGAGCGACGCAGCGACATTCCATCCCACGTTTTCTTCAAGAACTTGGTAAAACCTTCCGGTGCGCTCGTGAAAAGGCAAGGCCGTCGTAGCAATTCCTGCATCGGGAGCGCTGGGTCCCCACGTGCTTCGTTGTAACGAACTGATATCCATTGCAACTTCATGGGCAAGTTACTGAAATGGACAAAGAGTACATGCAATTCACTGACAGCCGAAGTTCAGTCCTTTCACATAGTCGGGCATCGACGGGATCAACGGCACGAATCAACTCGGTAGCTCCTGCTGCAGCGCCACCTTCGGGGTCAACACAGAAATCGACCTCTGCACTCGGTACAATCGTCTCGTGTTTCTAAACGCCGCGAATGATTAGGAGCCAAGTCTAACGGGATTTTGCTTTCTTCTTGCATTCGGGCAGAGGAATCATCTCGTTTAGCCGCTTCGCCGGCTCCAGTCTCTCAGAAAACACCAACCAATGTAACAAAAGCGGAAGAACCTCAAGTCCAGCCTGAGCCGCTAAAGAAGCCGCTAGACCTGAAAGTGTAAAGCCTTCTCCTGTCGATCTCCCAGAACCAGCGTTGGTGTGTGATAAAAGTGCGTCTTCACCGAAAAAAGTGGCGTCAAGATCCAACCTTGAATAGGTAACATCTCCTTTAACGTTTGCGTCTGAATCAGTACTGACACCGTCGGAAACTAGTAAAAAGCGCACCAGAGCCCGAACAACATCCGGGACCGATGGCAAGCAATCGAGACAGCGTTCCGGTGGATGGTGCGTACATGCGTTAGATGCGTACATGCTTGTGCTCACATGTCGGAGTTTTTGGTGTCATTTGATGCAGAGGATGCCGTGAATAGCTACGTTACTTCAGACTCTGACCTGGACGAGCCGCTGCCAAGCAAAGCACCCGGTGGTCGACGTCGCGAGCGGACGCGACCCAGTCTGACGATCGATCGATTGTTCGGCGTGAGCTTCCTGAAGGATGATACCGAAGCGAGTGTGAAAGAGATTGGCGACGATCCCGACGCGTGTATGCTCTGGATCATTTCCAAGATCAAGGAACGACAGTTTAACGAGGACCTGAACCGCGCCTCGATTCAGTTGGAGCAATTCAAACTCGACGAAGAAAAGCGAGTCAAGAAGCTGGAGAACGAGAAGCTGCCACAGACCGAGAAGTTCATTGCCGTCTTTCCCACCGTGCGGTGCCTCCTGTTCACTCCAATGTAGCAAAAGTGCGAGGAAGTGCGGCCAGATGAAGCTTATCACTTCCTCTGGGGTGTATCTTGACGAAAAGATACCTGGAACCTACCGCTCGAAGCAACAGGGCCAGTATTGGACCTCTCCGTGCCACCAGAAGATATGTATGACCTCTAGTGGAACCACTTGTTCAGTCTTTTTCCTATATAATAAAAGACTCTTTTTTTCGCCTCCCATTTCTCAATTTTCTCGCGCACTACGCGTCACTCCGATTATGTTGAAGCCCCACGTGCTGGTCGGAATTGCCTGCTGCTTCACTGCGGCGTCCGCTCGAGCGGCCATCCAATCCACCGACGCGGCTGCTCTCATTGTGGATCCAAGCAATGATCGAGTGGACCGCAGCGATCACCGAAACCTTCGTGCAAAGGTTTCAGATGGTTCCGAGGATGAAAGAGCGGGGCTTAGTACGGCCCAACTTCAGGCAATTGCGGATGTTATACCAAACGGGCTGAGTGTAGACCGACTCGAGGAACGGCAAGATTATCTTTAATGAACACATTCCAGATTCAATAAAGTGTTTCAAATCCAGCAACAATGCAGTCTTGAGTCCCGGGATGGAAGATACTAGCGCCTTGACAAGAAATATTTGTTCGAGTCGTCAGGAAAGATGGCACTCTAGCCTACGAGAGCTCTACCCCTCGTCGACTTCGTTGTCGACGACCGCGGATCAGTTAAAATAGCATTTCCACGGCCCATTTTAACTATGTCCTTGCGTATCGATGGGATGGTCGCTTGTCCGGAACCCATTCTTGTTGCATTGTTTGCCAAGCAATGCCGCAGTTTCGGCTGCCTTCTCAGCAATATGGCTTGTCACGTCGGCGTAGGACACGAAGAAGACGCGCGTAGTTGATGCCATGGATGAGACCAGTTATGTTGCGATTGTAGTTGGAGGATACCAGTTCACATAACGTGATGAACTTTATCATCGTTGCAGCAAAATTGAAGAAAAAGTTGCTATTCTTCGTATTGTTTCGCGAAAACTTGGACGCCCATGACAGCAATGTGATTTCCATGAAGCGTGATGAGCTGATTAAGATGTCGAGCATAAAGCCAAGGTGACTGTATGGGTCGTTGTGACCGACAACGCTTCGATGAATGGGTATTGGCAACGGCTGATAAGCGCGCATATATTAAATTCGATTCTTGAAACGCTGTTACGGGAATCCATCGTATAGCATCCGCAATTGCCTGAAGTTGGGCCCAACTAAGCCCCGCTCTTTTATCCTCGGAACCATCTGAAACCTTTGCCCGAAGGTTTCGGTGCTCGCTGTGGTCCACTCAATCATTGCTTTTATCCACAATGAGAGCAGCCGCGTCGGTGGATTGGATGGCCGATCAAGCGGACGCCGCAGTGAAGCAGCAGGCAATTCCGACCAGCACGTGGGGCTTCAACATAATCGGAGTGACGCGTAGTGCGCGAGAAAATTGAGAAATGGGAGGCGAAAAAAGCTTTTTATTGTCTCATTGTATTAGAAAGAGAAGAACAAGTGGTTCGACCAGAAATGTCACACGGCTCTTTTGGTGGCACAGTAAGGTAAAAAAAAAACTGTCTCTGTTGCCTCGAGCTGTAGCTACAGTAGAACCTGATTAAACAAATATGCTCGGGACCGGGTCAAACGTATTATTTTACGGAGTTTATTAAATTGTAGAGATGCGCAGCGGAACGCAGCGGAATGCAGCGGAACGCAGTACTGTACTTATGATCAGGGGCTGTGAAATGTAACCCTCAACTAACCACCAACAAACAAAGAACCAGCAAAACCGCACAAAACCCGCAACATCCGACCACACCAACCACAGTTTGACAGCAGAACCCAAAGATGCCAAGGGATGGAGCACAGCACACAACCATGCCGGACAAGGTCCGCATCGTCTTGTGTGAGCACAAGCAGAAGAACCCTTCGTCCACGCAGAAAGAGCTGATTGCTTGGGTGGAGACCAATCACACCTCAAAACCATCCAAGCAACGGTATCCAACACGCTCAAACGTTCGGGCGAGATCCTCCAAAAGGCGTCCAACATCAATCTTGAGCAGAAGCGGCAAAAGACCGTAAAGTATCCTGAGATAGAGAAGGCGCTTTTTGAGTGGTTTACGGCTCATGAGGAGCAGGTGAACATGAGCGGTGATCTTCTGAAAGATAGCGCTAGCAAGATCCTTGATCGTCTTCACCCAGGTCACGAGAAATTCGAGTTCTCAAACGGCTGGCTTGAATAATTCAAGACACGTCACGGCATTCGGTCCGTTCGTCGCTTTGGCGAGAGTGGTTCCGTCAACAAACAACTCATCGGGGATGAGCGCCCAAAGATACGTGAGGTGCTCGACAAGTATGCACTCAGTGACATCTACAACATGGATGAGAAGGGCCCGTTCTACAGGATGCAGGTTTGTTAAACATTGCCATTCAATTCAATTGTGATAAAATTGCTCTAAGCATGTCACGTTTCAGGCAGATCACTCGCTTGCAACCAAGCAGCTTGAAGGGCGCAAGCAGCACAAGGAACGGCTGACTCTTGCCGTTTTCTGCAATGCCGATGGTTCAGACAAGCTTCCCCTTTGGATCATTGGAAGTCAAGGAGCCCACGATGCTTCAAGAACATCAATCTGAACAATCTCCGTTGCGTGTACCTCAACAATGTAAAGGCTTGGATGACGCAAATTATTTTTCTTGAGTAGCTCAAATCGTTTGATCTTCGAATGGCTGACAGAAAAATTCTTTTGATTCTTGACAATTGCGGTGCACATGTTCCTCTTGACGACATTCCGGCCCGCATTCAGCTCCGGAACACTACTGTGTTCTACCTGCCACCAAACACCACATCAAAGCTGCAGCCCTGCGATGCTGGGATTATCCGGAACCTCAAGGCCTACTACCGCCGCGCTTTCAACCGCATTCTCCTGCAGCGTGTGGAGGACAAACTTCCTGATCCTGAGAAGATCGACATTCTTGAGGCAATCAGGATTGCAGTCCCCGCGTGGAAGAACGAGGTGAAGGCAGAGACCATTGCAAACTGTTTCCGCCACTGCCAGATTCGCAGCACGGCACCGGAGGATCAGCAGCCAGTTTTGGCAGAGGAGGAGATTCTCGACCAGGAGGTTGTGGCCGAGCTGGAGTCACAGATTCGCCGCTTCCGCTACTCCAATCCCATGGATGTGCGTAACCTCCTCAACTTCAGCGATGAGGATGTTGTCACCTACGCACCTACCTTGGACGAGGTGATTCAGGATCACTTGGTGCCGGAACCCGTGGAAGAACAGGCCGATGAAGATGAAAGCCAAGAGGTCGCCATTGTTCCGGTATCCGAGGCACAGGCGATGATACGTTCACTGGAAACATTATGGCTGCAGCAATCTGACGTGAACTAGCTCTTCATGACGGCCATCCAACGCATGAAGAACAAGGCTGCAGCCATAAAGATCAGCCAGATGAAGCAGAAGGACATACGTGACTTTTTTTGAGTGTGTTTGAATAGCGACATATAGGGCCAGGTATATAGGATATTTTTTACATAAGTTGTGGGACTGAGAAAAATTTTCAAATATCACATTACGGAGGTTTATTAATTCCAATATGGGGACGAGATCGGGACCGGCAATAAATATTTGTTTGCGGTGGTTATTAGTATAGCCAGTATCAATTTAGACAGGTTCCACTGTACTAGGATTCATTTCGTAAAGCTACACCCCTCGACGCAGTGCGAGAAGCATCATCTGGCCGCACTTCCTCGCGCTTTTGCTCTCGACTATGTGAAAGGACTTAACTTCGGCTGTCAGTGAATTGCATGTACTCTTTGTCCATTTCAGTAACTTTCCCATGAAGTTGCAATGGATATCAGTTCGTTACAACGAAGCACGTGGGGACCCAGCGCTCCCGATGCAGGAATTGCTACGACGGCCTTGCCTTTTCACGAGCGCACCGGAAGGTTTTACCAAGTTCTTGAAGAAAACGTGGGATAGAATGTCACTGCGTCGCTCTTTTTTGAGGCGCTTTTATCCGATGCAAGCGCGCTGTTTCGTCGTGTCCGCGCGGATACTGGCAACAAGGAAGTGGACATTTGTGCGTGGCGTGGCATTGTATCGACGGAACAAAAGTTTAGTTGGTACCTTTCGGTACACATTGTGTTGAAAAAAGGTACCAACTAAATTTGTGTATAAAAAACATGAGCGAAATGGTCCGAGACGCGTGACGGAAGGAGCTGAAAACCGCTTGAATTGTGATATGCAATAGCGGCTCTAGATTCGGGTCAGGATTTGTGCTAAATTCATGGAAAGAATACCGGTACGAGGAAAACATGGAGAATACAAAATGTTGTTATTACTGGCTTTGAACGGTACCACTAATTATGTACATCGTA
>CM047582.1:16611171-16622711 GCA_026184515.1 Peronosclerospora sorghi | reverse complement strand
TTCAAAGAATTGAAGTGAGATGCTTCCTATGGCCGAATTTGCTATAAACAATTCGGTTCATGCATCTACGGGGTTTACCCCATTTTACGTGAACGGATTAGTGAATCGGAGGGTTCCATTGACGCCACGTGTGTGTGGCCCAGGGCTTGAGGGGGAGGATTCCCCGATGTCATCCCTGTATCTGTGCGAAAGCACATCGATAAGTTCTTATCGACGCGCCTTAGTGTCTTACTACACGTCTGCGTTTCCATGGCGGAAAGCCAAGACAAGCAGAAGGAGCAAGCTGAACTCAAGGGGCGGCGTAACAAAAGGGTGTACAAAGTAGGAGAAAGTGTTTTATTAAACGCTAAAACCTTCCTACACATGCAGTTTCAAATGTGTTGCGCAATAAACTGCGCCCCAGGTTTGTGGGACCCTTTAAGATACTAGCCCGAAAGGGCTTATCGTATACCTTGTACACCCCGAAGGGGATGCGTACGCATCCAACCTTTTATGTCGGTATGCTTAAGCCATACCAGGACCCGGAGGCGGGTCCCCTCTTGAGGAGGTTGGGAAGGCGCATAGCCGTAATACACGGCAGGGCGGAGTGATTACATCTCCGTCAGGATCGAAACGCGACCACGAAGCTCCGCAACGGAAGATTCAAGACGGCGAAGGCCTTCAAGTGCAGACTCGAGAGAGTCAAGCCGCCTCTCGATGTGGTCAGTCGCACCCACCTCATCGTGGAGTCCATCCGCGACTTCCAGGATGCGACGGCTGTGTCAATCACGGCGCTCGTGAACCTCACCTCGCGATTGCACGACCTCCTCCTCCAGTTCTCGATTGGGAGGGTACTCCACATTACCATGTGGAGCGTCTGATGGCGCGACGCCATGATCGGGGTGAAACCCAGTATCTGGTGAAGCGGAAGGTCTATCCACATTCACAGAGTTCGTGGGAGTCCGAGACTCCCCTGCGGAAGGATTGCCGAGACGTCGTTGAAGCTTTCGAGAGGGAGAATCCCACTGCGAGTCGACTACACAAAGGGGCGGGAGAAACCCCTTCACTCCCAGTAGTTGGCAGTTCGCCTGAGGCATATGCGGAGCTTGCACTGCGCTCCGGCACCATATTGAGTGCACAGGCTCTAGCGTAGCGCGTACAATAAGGGGCACGTAATCGCCCCATCACTTTGTCTTTGGCAAACGCCAAGCGTAATGCCCTCTCCACCCGAACGTCACGTCCGGAATAGCTGTTATGCATCTTGGTAAAGTCAGGGAGACGTTTTTCCCTTTCCGCCCAAGCGCGGAACTTCTGCTCTGCCTCATCGGCATCCTCTCCTTGCAGGAGAACGAAGGGAACCTCGCGGAGGTTCTCAACATGGGCTCCCTGCGCCTCTTTACCGATTAGATTTCAGTACTATGCGGCAGTGAACCGCTTCTGCGTGAGCAGTTTTTCCCGGAGTAGTTTCCGGTGTTCGTATTGATGCGGCTGTTCAGCCGCAGGGCAGTGGTATAGAAGGCTAAACCCCTCTTTACCTCATTCTTAGCCCACGTTTGGGGGTCACGAGGACCCGAAAAATAATATGCCGCCCGTGACGAGCTTTTGGGGGCACGTAACGCAGCCTTTTGTGCCTGTGTGGAACGCTCAGACTCTTGAGCCGCGTCCAACTCATTGATGATAATCGCCTTCGGCTATTCGGGTTTGCCATCCGAAGTTGGTAACGGTGGCGCGCGAGTTAGCGCATTTTCCCCACGTGTGGGGAAAGAATTAGGCTGCCGACATCGCCGTTCGGCGTTGTCGAAGCGGTAATCTTTAGGGGAGGTATCCCCAAGGGACCCCTCCTCCGAGATATAGGAGTTGGAGTAGTTGGCATCCCCTTCTAGGGGAGAATCATCACCACTATAGGTGCTCATTTGAGAACGGAGTTCTAGCAGTTGGGGTCTCCAACTATAATCGATTATTGCGTGGCAATAGTCTTGATGGGGGAGGATGTAACGGGGTTACATTTAGTTGCGTTGGTGTACGTAGATACACAACGGTTGAGGTCAATTATTGACCGGTCCAAAAGGTTCGGACCTATTGGTTGTTTTAACCAATCAGGGCGAGAGCCCTTGGTGAAGGCATGACAGCCTGCCACGTGTTGGTACACAGGTGGTGTACATTACATTTAGGCTAGGTATGAATTAAGTAAGTTCTACATAGTATTACATATAGTTTACATTAGTTTATTAATTTAGGCCAATTACATATTAAATATAAATCAGTTTCCATTTCACTCTAAAGTACAGCTAGACGTTCGACCGCGAAGGGTCGAGCGTGCTGTGAGTGTTGTAGCAAGGGAGTACCTCCCCTAGCTAGTACCTTTTAAGGGAAAGCGTTAAGCTTAAGCGTTAGCATACGCTAACAGGAAACTGGGGAAATCTTGGCCCCGAGCGAGAGAGTAATCTCACGCTAAGCCCTTTTAATTAGGGCGTATCGGCTAAGAAGCAGTAGATACCGCTTTAAGGAAGAGTCTTCCTCTGTGAGCTAGTCGCACCGTGCGTATACGCACCGGCTAATTCTGGTAGCACTTGTAGTCAATCCGACACCTGTGTTGGTAGACTAGGCATCCTCTGCAAAGGATGAATCAGGACGATTGGGATAGTTTGACCCTCGTCCAGCAGGAAGCCTTTAAAAGGCTGTTACCCTTAACGGGGGATGAAGGCATGAAGCTCCTAGTGGAGCAGGGCCTTGAGGCCGTAAAGGCAAGGGTAAATGCCCTCATCGCTCATGAGGCGAGTTGAAGTGGGGGTCATTCCACGGGGGTGCGCCCTCCATTATCGTTTAAGATAAAGGAGTTCACCGGGGAGAAGGGTGACAACCTTTACGTGTGGTTGCGAGAGGTCGAAACGGCTTTCGCCACAGCGAATATGACCGCTGATCACTTGCAAGTGGGACTTGCATTGACCCATCTTACGGGCAAAGCCCGTACATGGGCGTTTACATGCTCGGAGTCAGTCACGGACGTGTTCCCAACGTGGAAGGTCCTTAAGCAGAAGCTCATGGACATGTACGCAACGCCTGATCTGGTTTTCCAGAATCAACTGGCGTTCCTGAGGTGCCGTCAAGGCACTAAGGACCTGGAGATTTATATCCAGGTGCTTAAGACTCTGTTGGCAGGGATGTACACGAAAGCGTATTCGGACGATGTGTCCATCCCCGTCTTCATGGGAGGCCTGAGAGAAGGTCCAGTACGTTCGGAATTGTTCCGATGCCGACCCCAATCCTTGGAGGAGGCGTTCAAGATGGCGTTCAACGCCGTGAGGAACTTCCGTTCCTCTAAGGTGGGTCCTGAACCCATGGACCTGAGTCAGGTCGAAGCAAAGAAGAAACCTCCCGCTAAGAGTCACACTGACTCTTCTTCGCATAGCTTCGAGGTGGAGCTCTTAGCTATGCTGCAGCGACATGGGACGCTGAGATGCTTCCTGTGTGGGAGCATGGATTATCTGAGGAACAGATGTCCGAAAAATCCCCAGCGAGACACTCGCTACGAGGGACAAAGGGTGGAGAAAAGGCCCTTGTCCAAGCCGTCGGGAAAACGACGGCTCCCAGTAGGTGCGGGGCGCCCTACTGGGAGACCCTTCAGTGCTGTTAAGCATCAGGGTAGGGGACGACAGCACAAAGCCCCGAGGGAAGCGGTGCTTTCTAGCACCGAGTTGGTGTACCAGCCAGGTTTGATGGTAGTCCTTGCGGACGTGAAAGGCTTTTATAAGCTTTGGAGAGTCTTGATAGACTCTGGAGCGTCTGACAATTATGTCAGACGAGCTTCTGTAGAAAAGAGTCGGCTCTATGCCGAGCCCTAGAGGCACGTTCTCGTGACATTGTCACGGTCCGTCTAGCGACGGGCGTACAGGTTTCTGTACCCAAGGTCTCAATTGACCTTAAGCTAAAGTTTTCAGACTTCGACAGCTTAGAGCGTTGCCTAGTACTGTATTTGGACTCGAGGTATGACCTCATTCTGGGCATGAAGTGGATGGAACGCCACGAGCCATGGATAGACTGGAAGTCTAAGTCCATTGGCTCAACGCACCCGCGGTCGGGTGAAGCATTGGCGAGTCATGAACCCACCTTTGCTCGATCGCAAAATCAATTCTGGCGTGAGATGCCAGAGATTGGGATGCCTGAAATGATCATTCCCAATGGCGTTAAGGAAGAGTTCCTTAATGAGGGGGATTCGGCGGTTAATCCTCACGCCGTTAACGGCGAGACTGGTGAGTTACCAGTGGTAGAGGTGGATTTCTCTGAGGTAACTCCATTGTTAGGGTTAGAGACCCCTGTGGTTAATCGCGAGGCGCTACCAAGCAAAGAGACCCGTAGTTCGTCTCTTTTGCACGTCGGAAATGATTCCGACCACGCCGTTATAGTCGAGACTGGTGAGTCGCCAGTGATAGAGGTGGATTCCTCTGAGGTTAAGCGCGAGGCAATTCCTAGAGAAAAGACACGAGGTTTGTCTCTTCTGCAGGTCGGGGTTCCCGACAACGCTATGTTAGGCGAAAATTGCGACTCCAGTGTTAAGGGTAGAGACCCCTGTGGTTAAGCGCGAGGCGATTTCAAGCGAAGAGACCCGTAGTTCGTCTCTTTCGCACGTCGGAATTGATTCCGACCACTCCGTATTAGGTGAGACCGGCTAGTCACCGGTGGTAGAGGTAAAGACATCTGTGGATAGGCGCAATGCGCTTCCAATAGATGGGGCAATTGACTCCCCCCATCTGGGTCCCTGGATGAGTCCCAAGGCCAGTAGTCAGCAGTCATATCGGATGATGAATAGCGTGACAGGTGTTTTCACGGAAGGCGTAAGCCTGTAACGGTTGCCTGGGATAGACGAACTGTTGTCGTTGGAGGAGATATCCTTCAACGAGTTTGAGACTGCTGTAAAGCAGATGAAATCGACGAGGTCGTCGTGTTGCGTCCGGAAGAGGAGTTGAACTCCTCATCCACGATGGACAAGTCAGTTTTGGTGAAAACCAAACCGGCATTAAATGCCCAAAGCGGCCTCAAGATCCTTGCGGATCCTGAGGACCCTTACCATTCCTTGTTAAAGGAATTCGGAGATGTCATTAGTGACAACCCACCGATGGGGTTATCACCGGATCGGGGAGTCCGACATGAAATTGATTTGGTTCCTGGAACCAAATACTGCGTCAGTAGGCAGTGGCCTTTCCCCAAGGAGCAATGCGACGTCATCGACGCATTTTTCAAGGGGAAAGAAGAGGAAGGGATGGTGCGGGAGAGCAAGTCTCCCCACTCATCTCCCACTTTTTGTGTTCGTAAACCGAACGGAAAGTGGCGCATTGTGCATGCGTACAACAATCTGAATGCAGCTACTGTGCCCATGCAGACTCCGATTCCTCGGAAGGATGTCCTCCAGAACAATATGGCGGGCTGTACTGTGTACAGTGCCTTAAAGCGGGTGGACGGGTATTATCAGGTGCTCATGCGAGCGTCCGATATTCCGCTGACAGCGGTTATCACGCCTAGTGGCATGCTGTGGGAGTGGCTTGTTATGCCACAAGGCCTTTCAAATGCACCAGCTACTTTCAATCGCTTGGTGACTCAACTCTTCCGCCCTCATAGGAAGTACGCTCAGACGTACTCAGACAATATATATTCGTTCATAGTCGTGCGGAAGGCGACTCGTCTGATGTTCAGACGCATCTGATACACCTTCGATCTGTGCTCGAATGAATGCGAGAGCATAAGTTATATGCGAACGCATTTAAATGTATATTTGGTGCTGAGGAAATTCCTTTCCTCGGATGCTTCATCGGTAAGGATGGAGTGCGGGCGGATTCCGCGAAGGTGAAAGCCATTGTGGAGTGGTCTTCGCCTGCAAATCTTAGAGATTTACGGAAGTGGCTAGGATTAGCCAACTATCTCCACAAGTACAGCGAGAGCTACGCTGAAATGGCGAAGCCATTAACGGACCTTCTTAAGAAGGATGATGATTGGTGTTGGGAAGCCAAACACCAAAACGCTTTTGAAGCGGTTACGGGGAGCTTGTTAAAAGCCCCCGTTCTTGCTCTCCCATATTCTGGGAAACCATTTAGTGTCGTCTGCGACGCCTCCGATTTTGCAATCGGATGTGCTTTGTTACAAGAAGACGATGCAGGAATGAAAAGCGTGATTGCGTTTGAGTCGAGGCAGCTTAAAGCTGCGGAACGGAATTATCCCGTTCATGACAAAGAGCTACTTGCAATGAAGTATGCTCTTGTCAAATTTAGGGTTCACCTACTCGGCTCAAAGCCGTTCGTGGTTTATACTGACCACGCGTCCTTACGGACAGCGACAAAGTCGCCTCATCTCTCGCAACGGATGGCCCATTGGCTCTCCTTCTTTGCGGAGTACAACATTGAGGTTAACTATAAGCCTGGCAAGCAGAACGTGCTTGCGGACGCGTTGTCGCGTCGTCCCGATTACGAGCTCGCTCACGCGACATTCTTCACCACGTCTGTGGTGGATCTCATACGCCAGGCGTATGAAAAAGACCCACAGTGTACGGCGCTTATCAGCGCGTTGGGTGAAAAGGGTCTTGGATCGTCTGAGCCAACCCTGTCAAGTCAAGCTAAAGCTCGTTTACACCGTTACAGGTACTGTGACGGTCTGATATTTTATAGCACGAGCGCGGAGGACACTCCGCGGGTGGTAGTTCCTCATGATGAGGAACTGAAGTATAGAGTCCTCTTTGAGGCACATGACGCCCCTACCGGGGGTCATTTAGGTCGGGATAAGACCTACAGCGCTTTAAGCGCTTTGTATTGGTGGCCCAACATGTATAAGTGGGTCGGTGCGTATATACGCACCTGTGAGACGTGTCAGAGGGTTAAACCCTCTGCAAGTTCAGCTGCGCCTTTGGCGATCTTGTCCGTTCCAACGGAGTGTTGGAAATTCATTAGTATGGATTTTATCTTCGGTTTTCCGAAAGATAAGGCCGGAAACACCGGCATTTTGGTCTTTGTAGACCGTTTGAGCAAGATGTCTCACCTGGCGGCGGTGCCAGAGTCTATTGATGGACAAATAGCAGCGAAAGTGTTCCTATACCGTGTCTTTTGACAGCATGGTCTACCTGATTCCCTTGTATCGGATCGGGATCCCCGTTTTACGGGACAGTTTTGGGGACGTTGTTTAAGGTGCTGGGCACCAAGCTCCTCATGTCCACTGCGGATCATCCGCAGAAGGACGGACAAACCAAACGAGTTAATCGCGTAGTAGTGGACATTCTCCATAGGATATGTCCGGATCCTTCAAAGAATTGAAGTGAGATGCTTCCTATGGCCGAATTTGCTATAAGCAATTCGGTTCATGCATCTACGGGGTTTACCCCGTTTTACGTGAACGGATTAGTGAATCCGAGGGTTCCATTGACGCCACGTGTGTGTGGCCCAGGGCTTGAGGGGGGAGGATTCCCCGATGTCAGCCCTGTATCTGTGCGAAAGCACATCGATAAGTTCTTATCGACGCGCCTTAGTGTCTTAATACACGTCTGCGATTCCATGGCGGAAAGCCAAGACAAGCAGAAGGAGCAAGCTGAACTCAAGGGGCGGCGTAACAAAAGGGTGTACAAAGTGGGAGAAAGTGTTTTATTAAACGCTAAAATCTTCCTACACATGCAGTTTCAAATGTGTTGCGCAATAAACTGCGCCCCAGGTTTGTGGGACCCTTTAAGGTACTAGCCCGAAAGGGCTTATCGTATACCTTGGACATCCCGAAGGGGATGCGTATGCTTCCAACCTTCTATGTCGGTATGCTTAAGCCATACCAGGACCCGGAGGCGGGCCCCCTCCTGGAGGAGGGTGGAAAGGCGAATAGCCGTAAGGCACGGCAGGGCGAAGTAAGCCCGAAAGGGCTAAAATGCAACCACGAAGCTCCGCAACGGTTAACTCAAGAGAGGCAAGCCCCCTCTCGAAGCGATCATTGGCATCCCGCTCATCGTGGATCTCCTCGTGGAGATCATGGATGAGATGGCTGTGTCGATCACAGCGTTAGCGAATCTCACGTCGCAATCGCGCGACCTCGTCTTCCAATGCTTGATGCGGAGGGTACTCCACTTTTTATGTAGAGCGGCTGATGGCGCGACGCCATCATCGGGGTCAAACCCAGTATCTGGTGAAGTGGAAAGGTTATCCACATTCACAGAGTTCGTGGGAGTTCGAGACTCCCCTACGGCAGGATTGCCGCGACGTCGTTGACGCTTTTGAGCGGGAGAATCCCGCTGTAGGTCAACGACCAGAGGGGCATGAGAAGCCCCTCCACTCCCAATAAGTGGGAGTTTGCCGGAGGAAGATATGGCGATCACACTGTCTCCGGACACCATGGTGTAGACAGGGGGTCTGGCGTAGCGCGTGCGATACGGAGCACGTAATTGCTCCATCGCTTTGGCTCTGGCAAATGTCAGACGCAACATCCTCTCCACCCAAATGTCTCTACGGGAATATCTGTCATGCAGCTCATCGAAGCTGGGGAAAAGCTTCTCCCCTTCCGCCCAAACTCGGAACTTCTTCTCTGCATCATCGGCACTTTCTCCCGGAGAAAGAACGAAAGGAACCTCGCGGAGGTTGTCAACAGGGGCACCCTGTGCCTGTCTGTTTAAGCGCTCTCGGTACGAGACGCTAGTGAACTGCTTTTGTGTAAACAGTTGTTGCCGGAGTTTCTCACGGCGTTCGCGTTGATACGGCTGTTCAGCCGCGGGGCCAGGGGTATAGGAAGCTAGACTAGTCCTTACCAAACGCCTGGCCCACCTTGGAAGGTCAAGAGGACCATCAAAATTATAAGCCGCCCTTGACGGGCATTCGGGGGCGCGTAACGCAGCCCTTAGTGCCTGTGAGGCAAGTTAGGTGTCTTGAGCTGCGTCCAGCTCATTAGTGACCATCGGCTTTGGTGATTCGGATGTATCATCCGATATGGGCAGGGGTGGCGCACTGGTTAGCGCATTTTCCCCACGTGTGGGGAATGGATTAGGCTGCCGACAACGCCGTTCGGCGCTGTTGGAGCGGCTAACCTTTGGGGAGGTATCCCAAAGGGAATCCACCTCCGAGTTTTTGGAGTAGTCTACCTCTTCTAGAGGAGACGCCATAGCACCACTGGAGGTGTACATATGGAGGGCCAGAGGAACTGGCGTTGGAGTTCTCCAACAAGATTTTGATTATTGCGTAAGCAATAGTCTTTATGGGGGAGGATGTAACGTGGTTACATTCGGGTTACAGTTAGTGTTGGTGTACATGAGTACACCACGGTTGAGGCCAGTATTGACCGGTTTGAAAGGTTCTGAACCTTTGGTTATTTTAACCAATCAGGGCATGGGCCCTTGCTGTGGTGGTGTGTCAGCCATCCACGTGTCAGTACACAGGTGTGTACACTACATTTTAGCTAGGTACGAATTAGGAATATTCTACTTAGTATTACATATAGTTTATATTAGTTTAAATTAATTTAGGCTAATTGCATATTAAATATTCAGTTTACATTTCACTCTATCTTGCGGACGTGCGACCTCGACCGGTCGCGCGCGCAGTGAGTGTCGTAGGTAAGAGGGAGCCCTCCCTTTACTTACATCCCGTAAAGGGAATACATCCGTTAAGGCTAAGTAGTAAACCAACCCGGGAATCTTGGCCCCGAGTAGGAGAACTCTCCTACTAAGCCCTTTACAAGGGCGTATCGGATAAGTAGCGGTAGCTACCGCTTTAAGGAAGAGTATTCCTCTGTGCGCTAGCCGCACCGTCCGTATACGCACCGGCTACAGACCGCCTGCAGTGAGGGATTTCCAGTCACTTGTGGGATCCCTCCTGTGGATAGCGAGATGTACCATACCTGACATAGAGTACGCGGTACACAGGGCGACCAGGCAGACGCATGCGCCAAGGATGATGGATTGGATTTTGGCTAAGCGAATTTTACGTTACTTGAAGGGAACATTCAAGATGAAGTTAAAGATGGAGCAATTGAAGGAAACCGATGTGGAAAATGGATTTCAGCTGGTTGCATATAGCGATGCAGACTACGCGGGATGTAAAGAAGACAGGAACTCCGTAACAGGTGGATTGGTTAAGTTGGACGGAATAATTCTATATTGGATGTGCAAACGCCAGGCGTGTGTATCACTTTCGACGATGGAAGCAGAGTTTTATGCTGCATCGCAAGTGGAGTGGGAGGTGTTTGGAGTGTACGAGTTGCTGACAGAGGTTGGAGTGAAGTTGAAGTTGCCGATGATCCTGTATTCGGACAATCAAGCTGCGATAAAGTTCCTGGAAGGAGAGAATAATTCAAGCAAGATGAAGCACGTCGATGTGCGGATCAAGTTTTTAATCTCAAAGCAGATGGAAGGACGTATCGAAGTGCACTACAAGGGAACAAGCGAGATTATTGCGGACATGTTTACCAAGGCGCTAGCGATTCAGCGGTTTGGAGAGTTGCGATCAAGTGTTGGACTGTCAGAGAGTTGAAGGCAACCTGTTTTCGAAGTGCGCGGCGATGAGAAGGAGTGTTGGAAAGCAAGGTTAAGTGGCGGTATTGCGGCTTTCCAAGGATTTAGCATCGACGCACAAAAGTCGAAAATAGTTGTACACAAATTGCATTTTTTGTGACGGACTATAAATAGTCCAGTCTAAATATATCACTTTTACATTTTCTTCTTACAGTTAACTAACGTTAACTACGCACCCGTTTTCTTTGTGCGCACAGTTACTTCGGCATATAGGTAGTGGTAGAGAGGGGCAAGCGTCGTCACGCGGTAGATCAAGTCTCGTGTTAGTGGATACGTGTGATTATAGTTCGTTTACTGTGGATAAGTGCTGGACTGGAGGATTACGCATACGCAAGTGAAGGCATACTTTGATCAAGTGATTTTTAACGCATTTTGCACTACGATTACGCTATGGCTAAGAGTAATGTTGCTCAACAACATCTTCAATCAATCTTACACCTGCTAGGGACGTCTCTTGCATCCATACATCGATAAAAGGGCGATATGGGTCTATACCTTTTTCATTTTATTCTTAGCGCTGTGGCTGGGAAATGATGTCTCAATCGAGCGCCAAAGTGCATCCTCTAGCTTGCTCAACGTCCGAAGAAGCGAATTTCAAAGGCAAAGGGGCAGAAACCACTTTCTTGCCGACGCCATCCGCACCATCTCATCAAACCAAGTCAAATTCGTTGCGATGGGTTGACAACTACCCACGTCTTCATTTCCTACTGCTTTTCATTTGTTGCACCTACGTTGGGGGGATCTACGTCTCAACACTATTCACCACTTGGACACTTCACGTTTTAGGGGTTCACAACGAATTAACGACGGCGAGGGAAGTGTATGCTGCTACCAGTCACAAGTTGAACACCATGTCGCAGTGTGTTGAGAGCATTTTACTAGCATATTTAGCCAGCGCAAATTACAGTACGAAGCCGATAGCAAACGCGTTCAGGAAAGCGTTAATGCTAATGACGTAATCCTTATTGACCAGAGGAATGCGACGGCGGCATGTGAGTTTGGTCAAGATAGAGACTGAAAGTTCTTCTGATACGTTTCTTTTTTT
>CM047582.1:16554028-16611071 GCA_026184515.1 Peronosclerospora sorghi | reverse complement strand
CCGCCCCAGAGATACCTACCCAGATCGGTCTTCTATATTCAAGACCGCTTCGATCCAATCTGCGATCCCGATCCACCGAGTGTGTAAATAGCCCATTCCATCGGGTACACAAGGTGAGACGTACACTAAACAATCGGACCAAGTGGGCTCTGATGACGACCGGTCGTCTGCTTGCAGCGGACGATCGGACCAGATCTCGAGTGGTGGTCCGCGGAGTACCCCCTCCGAAAGTTGGAAGGCTGGGCGCGATGGTGGTAGTCAGGTTATCGATGCTAATGTTTTCGATTTCGAACTTGACTCCACCACACTCGCGCTTAACCACAGGGGTCTCTACCCCTACTACTGGAGTTACCTCAGAGGAATCCACCTCTGCCACTGGCAACTCATTAGTCTCGCCATTCACGGCGTGGGGAATAACCGCCGAATCCTCCTCGTTAAGGAAATCTTCCTTAACGCCATTGGGAATGATCATTTCAGACATCCCAATCTCTGGCATCTCACGCCAGAATCGCTTTTGCGATCGAGCAAAGGTGGGTTCATGACTCGCCAATGCTTCACCCGACCGCGGGTGCGTTGAGCCAATGGACTTAGACTTCCAGTCTATCCATGGCTCGTGGCGTTCCAGCCACTTCATGCCCAGAATGAGGTCATACCTCGAGTCCAAATCCAGGACTAGGCAACGTTCTAAGCTGTCGAAGTCTGCAAACTTCAGCTTAAGGTCAATCGAGACCTTGGGTACAGTAACCTGTACACTCGTCGCAAGACGGACCGTGACAACATCACGAGAACGTGCCTCTAGAGACTCGGCATACAGCCGACTCTTCTCAACAGAAGCCCGTCTGACATAATTGTCAGACGCTCCAGAGTCTATCAAGACTCTCCAAGGCTTATCAAAGCCTTTCACGTCCGCAAGGACTACCAGCAAACCTGACTGGTACACCAACTCGGTGCTAGAAATCACCGCTTCCCTCGGGGCTTTGTGCTGTCGTCCCCTACCCTGGGGCTTAACAGCACTGAGGGTCCCCCAGTAGGGCGCCCCGAACCTACTGGGAGCCGTCGTTTCCCGACGGCTTGGGAAAGGGCTTTTTTCCACCCTTGGTCCCTTGTAGCGAGTGTCTCGCTGGGGATTTTTCGGACATCTGTTCCTCAGATGATCCGTGCTCCCACACAGGAAGCATCTCGGCGGATCATGTCGCTGTAGCATAGCTAAGAGCTCCGCCTCGAAGCTCTGCGAAAAAGAGTCAGTGTGACTCTTAGCGGGAGGTTTCTCCTCCGCTTCGACCTGACTAAGGTCCATGGGTTCAGGACCCACCTTAGAGGAACGAAAGTTCCTCTCAGCGTTGAACGCTATATTAAAAGACTCCCCAGGGATTGTGGTCGAGATCGGAACAGTTCTGTACGTGCTGGCCCTTCTTTCAGGCCTCCCATGAAGACGGGGATGGACGCATCGTCCGAATACGCTTTCGCGTACATCCCTGCCAACAGGGTCTTAAGTTCTTGGACATATGTTTCCAAGTCCCTAGTGCCCTGACGGCACCTCCAAAACGCCAACTGATTGTGGAAAACCAGATCAGGCGTGGCGAACATGTCCATAAGCTTCTGCTTAAGGACCTCCCAGGTTGGGAACACGCTCGTGACCGAATCCGGACACGTAAACGCCCATGCACGGGCTTTACCCGTAAGATGGGTCAGTGCAAGTCCCACTTGCAAGTGATCATCGATCACATTCGCTGTGGCGAAGGCTGTTTCGACCTCTCGCAACCACACGTAAATGTTGTCACCCTTCTCCCTGGTGAACTCCTTTATTTTGAATGATAATGGAGGGCGCACCCCCGTGGAACGACCTCCACTACAACTCGCCTCATGAGCGATGAGGGCATTTACCCTTGCCTCTACGGCCTCAAGGCCCTGCTCCACTAGGAGCTTCATGCCTTCGTCACCCGTTAAGGGTAACAGCCTTTTAAAGGCTTCCTGCTGGACGAGGGTCAAACTATCCCAATCGTCCTGATTCATCCTTTGCAGAGGATGCCTTAGTCTACCAACACAGGCGTTGGATTGACTACAAGTTCTACCAGATGTAGCCGGTTCGTATTCGCACGGTGCGGCTAGCGCACAGAGGAAGACTCTTCCTTAAAGCGGTATCTACCGCTACTTAGCCGATACGCCCTTATAAAGGGCTTAGTAGGAGGGCTCTCCTACTCGGGGCCAAGCTTCCCGGGTTGGTTTACTACTTAGCCTTAACGGCTGTGTTCTCTATACGGGGTGTAAGTAAAGGGAGGGCTCCCTCTTACCTACGACACTCACTGCACGCGCGACCGGTCGAGGTCGCGCGTCTGCAATTTAGAGTGAAATGTAAGCTGAATATATTTAATATGTAATTAGCCTAAATTAATTTAAACTAATGTAAACTATATGTAATACTAAGTAGAATATACCCAATTCATACCTAGCTAATATGTAATGTACACACCTGTGTACTGACACGTGGATAGCTGACACAACACCACCCAAGGGCTCATGCCTTCATTGGTTAAAATAACCAAAGGTTGGAAACCTTTCAAACCGGTCAATACTGACCTCAACCGTAATGTACTCATGTACACCAACACTAAATGTAACTCAAATGTAACCCCGTTACATGCCCCTCCAGAAGAATATTGCAATAGAACTATATTAACTGAATATTAACCTAATTCTAGGTGCGGGTATGGTGATCCTAAATCGGGAGCGCGATTGGTTTGGCTCTATCATTTTTTGGTTTCGCTCTAGCGCGCCCCTGGCAATAGACAAAACGTCTGTGGCAATAGTGGTGCCCTATGCATATATGGAAGGGGGAGTGATAGGTGTACCTCACCCCCCTTGTTACATGTACCTCACTTTTGGTACGTGTACCTCTCACTTTTGGTACGTGTACCTCAGTCACCGGACACACTCTGACCAATACTACAGTACACTGGAGTAGAACACTGTTAGGAAACTAAAACCGATTGGATAATAACTTTCATCCATCGCTTCTAACCAATTGAGGCCGTTTTTGGGTGTAAACCCATTGATCCTACGTAGTTCCAGTCAAGTTGCATAACGCGAACATAAATTTTGTCCCCCATTGCCCCGATGAAATTCACGTCTCAAACATAATATTTCGGTTAGCATTTCCATCTCCAGGCCGACCAGGGCCCGCCTTCTCACGCTCTCCTCCGCTCCGTCCGCGTAAAAACACGCTAGCGGATTCTTTGTTTCTCTTCTCTAATCTCTTTCGATCTCTATCCGTATCCATTCGTTGCGACCATGGCTGAGAAATGCCTGCGCAATGCCCGTTGCAAGTGAAGTATGTGTGCGGGCTTTAACGTGGCCTCGCTAATGAGCATCACCAAGTCCATGACGTCCAATATTCAGTAGGACGATCGAGATACAGAAGGAAAAGAGACGGAAGCGCCGTCTAGAGCACCACAAACGAGCGGCGTCACGACGTCACCGCTGCTTCCAGCGACCAAAACGCAGCTAAAGTTTATGAAACAGCAAGGAAGAGCAGAAACGATGGATCCAGAAGCACACGATGATGTAGACGTGGTGGAAGTAGCGTCGACGGAAATGAACGGGGAGAAATTAAAGCCGTGTGAGGATATCCAGGTGGACACAGTCGCGTCGACGCTATCTGACATGGAAGTGGACAGTGCTCCACGTGTCGCTCTCGACGCGCTCGTGCCGAAACTCACCGACAAGAAGTGGAAAGTCCGAAAAGAAGCGTATGAAGACTTGAAGCGGGTATTTGACGAACCCAGTGGCACCGCCAGCCCAGCCGTCTTGGAACTGTTTCCGAAAATGTGTGACGATGCCAATGCAAGTGCGCTAGAAGCAGCGTTTGCTGCCGTCTTGGCCTACACGTTACATGTCGAACCCGTTGAGAAAGAAGTGGTCCCGGGTGTAATGGCGCGCGTGACAGACAAGGGCTTCTCAGCACGGCCAGGGATTGTTAAACTCTGCGAAGAATTGACAGACGCGTTTATCGCTGCTGGCGCCGCGGACGAGACGATCGTTGCCCTGTTGGAAGGCACGTCGAACCGCAAGCCAAAAGTCCCTCTCGCCTATCTCGCGTGTATTCTCGAGGCACTGAAGGCGTACGGGCCCCGCGTGGTCTCGCTCCAAAGTATTAAGAAAGCCCTCCCCAAGCTAATGGAAGGACCCGTGAAGGCACGGCCCATTGCTATGAGTATTATGGTGGAAATTCATCGATGGACGGGTCCCGCGCTCCTTCAGGATGTCGTGGCAAATCTTCGACCAGTCCAGCAGACAGAATTTGAAGCACAGACCAAGGACGTCGTGCCAGGCCAGGTAACGCCGATGAAATTCGTGCAAGGGCTGAAACCGACTGGAGCTCCTGTTGGAGCAAGTGGAAAGACAGTGGAAAGCATCAACGAATCGCGCGAGCCTGTCGCGGCCGCTTGGACCCGCGCGAGTTTGTCGAGACGGTCGATTTTGCTTGCCAAGTTGCCCAAGACAGTTTAAGGCGAAATTGGCCTGCCCCTGTGGAGTGAACAAGTCGACGCGCTCAAGATTGTGCTGGACTCGTGCCCAAGCTTTCGATGGGGGACTATCATGACCTCGTGGCAACGTTAAAAATGTTGATATATTATTATGAACGACTCGAATGTGAACATTGTGGCCAAAGCGATTCAAGTCGTGGGTGCGCTTGCCGACGGGTTAAGTGATTGCGTCGCTGGATCTCGTGCTAAAGTGGTATACGCTTCGGATCGTGGACAATAACGTGCAAGCGCTCGCCAAGTTACTGGAAATGCTTATGAAACCATTGCCCGTGGAAATAACATATTGCCCATATTTTAGGGGAGCGCTAGAGTGAAACCAAAAAAATGATAGAGCCAAACCAATGGCGCTCCCGATTTATTTTTCTTGTTAAATGACTTCCTTTATATATATATATATATATATATAAAATATGGGCAATAATGTTGCGTGGCGCTCATTTTTCTGAAAGTGAGGTACACGTATCAAAAGTGAGGTACATGTAACAAGGGGGTGAGGTACACCTATCACTCCCCATATGGAAGTTGCTGTACTTAATCTAAGTTATGTACAGACACCAGGTTTACATCGAAAAGTCGACAAGCATAAACAGCTCACGCGACGCGAGGTGCCTCAGGAATTGCGCGCCCCTCGAACAGTTACATTCACAAGATCTTCTATATAATAATACAGCACGCTTTGCTTCTCGAGAGCTCGGCGTTCGTGTAGCGGCGCCTCAAACGCCACGATACGGTGTCTAATTGTTACCACGATGCTCATTAACAACCCTAATGATGTTGATGGGTCGCGTGGGGGTGCGGGTAGGGCGACCCTAAAAATAACAATCCAGACAGAATCCTAGTAAGAAGTAACGATCTCCGCTGCCACATGGTCGCGATCTTTCGTGACGGTCTGGATCAGACAGAAGCTCCGTCTTGATCCGCGATCGAGACAACACGGCGACTTGTTTGGGAACACTCTCCTGACTCGTAGCAGCATGGCTCAAAGTAGCAAAAAGCACCAACTTGTTGCTGCAAAAGTAGCATGTAAGTTGAAGGGTTAGCAGGTACCCCGTCCCTTTTGACTGAAGCCTGTTTTTTCCGTACGAACCGTACATCGCGAGTCCCTGCTACACCCACGCTGCGCTAGACAGCAAGCAAATCTTTCAATTGCGGGTTCAGAGTGCAGCTAATTCAACGGTAGTGCATCGGACAAATCCTTTGCTGTCAGACGGAGGCGATGAAACTGTACGCCACGTGTAGCTGCCAACTCAGGAGAGCTTTGAAGATTCGCTATGAAACGTCTCTCGCAACTCGCACGTCCTCTTTCACAGAAGAGCAGCAGGGATTGCGAAGTAAATCGAATGATTACTGAAAGTACATGGCAGTACGCCAAAATAAAAGGTACTTGAGTTTTCATGAGACTAGTGTTGAAAACGGCTCGGCTCGGCTTGGCTTCGGATCGGAGCCATGAAATGTGGCTCGGCTTCAGCTCCAAGCCAAGCCATTCGCCAGCCACGTAGCCACGGCTTGAGTATACTTATTATATTGAAAGTTGGTGATATGTATCGTAAGGACAGATTAAGAGATAATGCATGTATTAGTGCTTACAGTACAGGAAGATGCAGCGGATGGGCTGCCTTTTTACACACATGCAAAGCTATCTAGAAGTTTCGAGGAAATTCTCTACAACGCCCATCACGTCATCCTCCGATTCTCATCAGTTGGGTAGAAACTTTTGAGATGCATCAAAGTGTGACAAAAATCCATGTGCATATATATCATAGAGTCTTCTGAATTTAATCTGTTTTTGCCAAAATAGCAAGAACACACTCTTGTATCCTTGATATTCAGAACATATTCATACAAGAGAAAATATTTGGAAAACGGCTCAAGCCACGGCTTGACCGGCACCGGCTTCAGCCCAGCCGTTTTCAACACTACATGAGACGTCTTCAGCCCAGCACTTCATATTTTATTTAGCAGCCTGTTCAGCACTTCATATTTTATTTAGCAGCCCGCCCAGCATCTTTTCTGCTGTGATGAAGAAGCCCCACGTCGTCGTCGTCATGGCCTCTGCCTGCTGTATCGCTACGTCCGTTCTAGCGGCAATGGAATCCATCGATCCTGCGGCTCGAAAGCTCGATCCGAGCACTCGCAACGAGCAACGAAACGAGCGGGAAGACCTGACGACTGGTTCAGATGATGAAAGAATGGCACCACCAGAAATCAATGTTAATGCCCTCTTGTCGTCTGGGAAACAAGACGCCATGCTCGTGCCTCTCACTGCAACGCACACTGTCCCCCAATACGAGCTTGATATGTCTCGACTCATGGTCCATCCAGACGTCTTACGTGTGAGCACGAAGTTCCAAATTAAAAAGGAACAAATTGGCCCCAGCGTGAGGTACTTGCATGATCGCACCAAATGCTTTGAACTAAACCCTGTCCATTGCGCGCTGATGGCTCTTGGGGACGCATATTTCAGACGACTGACAGTCAACGAAGACGTTAAACCGCTCGAGGCCATGCCCCCAGCAGATCCGGCGCAAGAAAATGAATTGGGAAAAGTGCTCGAGAAACGTGCTATAGATCCTACGAGGGCGCTCTCGAGGTTTCGGTGGTTAGTCGCTACAAATAAAGACCCCGAACTGAAGAGTCAGACCTTTGGTCTCATGGCTCTAGGAAACGAGCTTTTCCGAAGGTTGCGGCTGTTCGAAGCGATTCACAACCTCAGTCTCGACCCTCTCCGAGTTGAGTACTGGATGGATCTGGCTCGACAAGCCCCCAAAAATGGCCACGATACGGAAGATGCGCTTCTCGAGAAAGCCATCACGATGGCATTGGGTGAACATTTGACGCTCAAGTCCAATACAGGTGCCGATTTTGTTTAAACGCATTCGCGACCATCGCGTTGGACTCTTTGGTGGGGATTTTTGCTCATGTACGTAGCATTGTTTTCTCCCAAGCTGTTGCGTGTCACTACTAAATGAAAAATTTTCACGTCCTTCGAAGACATGACCGAACTGAGTTTCCTTTAACTAGTAGGTGCAAAGTAATCATGTTGTCATTTTATATTGAGTAGCCAAGCGTCTTTGGCCCTCATGGAATACTATTGATACAGACACAATACAAACTTCGTTCTTGCTTCCGTCGCCCGCTTATTTGATGGCATCTCTCCGTATGTTTATAAAGTTTGCTACAAACGAATGTCACTTGACAACTCAATCAAGTGAGCGGATAGATAAACACATGGCCTTCGCTTGCGCTCAACAGCAACAAGTAGACCACCACGTAGACGTGTTGTTACACTGGTAACCTTGGCTATCTACGTCGTGTTGTCTCGGTAGCTACATGGTGTGAATGAACGTACTTAATGACGATCACACTTGTGAATTCCTGTGCATATTATGTACATACACTACGCAACCATATTATGTTCACTACACAAAGTCGAACCCACTTGTTCCTTAGCTTCAAGACAATAGCCCTCTCGTCTCCCATTTCTCCAGTTTCTCGCACGCGTCACTGCGATAATGTTGAACCCTCACGTCCTCGTACTAATTGCCTGCTGATTCACTGCTGCGTCCGTTCGAGCGGCCATCCCATGCACCGATGCGGCTGCTGTCATTTTGGACCAAGGCAATCATCGAGTGGACCCCTGTAGCCGGTGCGTACACGCACGGTGCGGCTAGAGCACAGAGGAAGACTTTCCTTTAAGCGGCGTTCACCGCTACTTAGCCGATACGCCCTTATAAAAGGGCTTAGTAAGAGAGAACTCTCTTACTCGGGGCCAAGATTCCACTTTGGTTTACCAGTTAGCACAAGCTAACGCCTTAGCACAAGGCTCCCTTAATAAGGGGGTAGCTAAGGGAAGAACTCCCCTTACGCTAATACACTCACTGCGCGCGCGGCCGGTCGAGTTCGTGCGTCCTGTAGTCTTTTGAGTGAAATGTAAACTGAATGTATATTTAATATGTAATTAGCCTAAATTAATTTAAACTAATGTAAACTATATGTAATACTAAGTAGAACTTACTAAATTCGTACCTAGCTAAAATGTAGTGTACACCACCTGTGTACTAACAAGTGGCTGGCTGCCACGCCTCCACCAAAGGCTCCTGCCCTGATTGGTTAAAATAACCAATAGGTCCAAACCTTTCGGACCGGTCAATACTGACCCCAACCGTAGTGTACTCACGTATACCACATACTAAATGTAACCAGAATGTAACTCTGTTACATCCTCCCCCATCAATACTATTGCTCACGCAATAAATCAATTTTAGTTGGAGAACTCCAACTGCCAGAACCACTGGCTAATCATGAGCACCATTAGTGGTGCTGAGGATGGAAACTATTCCGATAACTCGGAGGTGGATGCCCTTGGGGATATCTCCCCAAAGGCTGACCACTCCGACAGCGCCGAACGGCGATGTCGGTCATCCAATCCATTCTCCACACGTGGGGAAAACGCGCTAACTCGTGCGCTACCTCTACCAACTAAGGATGATGCATCCGGGTCGCCGAAGGCGACCATCACCAATGAACCGGACACGGTTCATGAAGCCCGACATGCCGTACCGGCGCGGAAAGGACCTCGTGACCCTCAAAAGAAGGCTAAGAACGAGGTCAAGAGAGGTTTAGCCTCCTATACCCCTGGTCCTGCGGCTGTACTGCCGCGTGAAATTGCGCGCCGGAAACAACTCCGGGCCAAACTGCTAACACCGAAGCAGTTCACTGTCAAGTCCTACCGAACGCGCCTCGGGAAACAGGCACGCGGTGCCCTCGTAGAGATCCTCCGCGAGGTTCCCTACGTTCTCCTACGGGACGAAAGTGTCGAGGACGCAGAACGGGCATTCCGCGCTCGGGCGGAAGGGGAGGAGAGCCTCTCCAACTTTGATGAGCTGTACAACAGCTTTTCCGAACCAGACGTTCGTGTAGAGAGGGCGTTACGCTTGGCATATTCCCAGGCCAAAGCGCAAGGGCAATTACCTGCCTCTTACTACATTCGCCCTGCTCTCGATGTGGTGCCGGAGAGCAATGCAAACTCTGCATCTGCATCCGGCAAACTCCCAGCTACTGGGAGTGAAGGGGCTTTTCCGCCCCTTTGGTCGTTGACTCTCAGCGGGATTCTCCCGCTCGAAAGCGTCAACGACGTCACGGCAATCCTGCCGTAGGGGAGTCTCGGACTCCCACGAACTCTGTGAGTGTGGATAACCCTTCCACTTCACCAGTTACTGGGTTTGACCCCGATGATGGTGTCGCACCGTCAGACGCTCCACATAATAATGTGGAGTACCCTACGCATCGAGAATTGGAGGAGAAGGTCGAGCAATTGCGATAGGAGATTCGTGAGCGCTGTGATCGACATAGCCGTCACATCCATGATGTCCACGAGGGACTCCGCGATGAGTGGGATGCAATTGAACGTTTCGAGAAGCGGCTTGGCTCTCTCTAGTCGACCGTTGCGGAGCTTCGTGGTCGCATTTTAGCCCTTTTGGGCTTCCTTCGCCCTGCCGTGCCTTACGGCTCTTACGGCTATCCGCCTTTCCACCCCCCTCCAGGAGGGGGCCCGCCTCCGGGTCCTGGTATGGCTTAAGCATACCGACATAGAAGGTTGGATGCGTACGCATCACCTTCGGGATGTCCAAGGTATACTATAAGCCCTTTCGGGCTAGTACCTTAAAGGGCCCCACAAACCTGGGGCGCAGTTTATTGCACAGCACATTTGAAACTGCATGTGTAGGAAGATTTTTAGCGTTTAATAAAGCACTTTCTCCTACTTTATATATCTTTTAGTTACGCCGCCCCTTGATGTCAGCTTGCTCCTTCTGCTTGTCTTGGCTTTCCGCATTGGCATCGCAGACGTGTCGTAAGACACTAAGGTGCGTCGATAAAAACTTATCGATGTGCTTTCGAACAGATACAGGGCTGACATCGGGGAATCCTCCCCTCAAGCCCTGGGCCACACACACGTGGCGTCAACGGAATCCTCGGATTCACTAATCCGTTCACGTAAAACGTGGTAAACCCCGTAGATGCATGGACCGAATTGTTAATAGCAAATTCGGCCATAGGAATCATCTCACTCCAACTCTTTGGAGAATTCGGACATAAACTCCGTATAAAATCCTCAACAACGCGATTAACGCGTTCCGTTTGACCGTCCGTCTGCGGATGATCCGCAGTGGACATGCGGAGCTTGGTACCCAGCTCCCTAAACAACGCTCCCCAAAACTGTCCCGTAAAACGGGGATCCCGATTCGACACAACGGAATCGGGTAGACCATGCTGTCGAAAGACACGGTCTAGGAACACTTTTGCTGTTCTTTGTCGATCAATGGACTCTGGCACCGCCGCCTGGTGAGCCATCTTTCTCAAACGGTCTACAAAGACCAATATACCGGTGTTCCAGGCCTTATCCTTAGGAAAAACGAAGATAAAATCCATACTAACGGATTTCCAACACTCCGTTGGAACGGACAAGCTTTCCAAAGGCGCAGCTGAACTTGCAGAGGTTTTAACCCTCTGACACGTCTCACAGGTGCGTATATACGCACCGACCCACTTATACATATTGGGCCACCAAAAAAGCGCTTAAAGCGCTGTAGGTCTTATCCCGACCTAAATGACCCCCGGTATGGGCGTCATGTGCCTCAAAGAGGACTCTATACTTTAGTTCCTCATCATGAGGAACAACCACCCGCGGAGTGTCCTCCGCGCTCGTGCTATAATATAGCAAAGCGTCACAGTACCTGTAACGGTGTAAACGAGCTTTAGCTCGACTTGACAGGGTGGGCTCAGACGAGCCAAGTCCCTTTCCACCCAACGCGCTGATAAGCGCCGTACATTGTGGGTTTTTCTCATACGCCTGGCGTATGAGATCCAACACAGACGAGGTGATGAATGTCGCGTGAGCGATCTCGTAATCGGGACGACGCGACAACGCTTCTGCAAGTACATTCTGTTTACCAGGCTTTTACTTTACCTCAAAGTTGTACTCCGCAAAGAAGGAGAGCCAACGGGCCATCCGTTGGGAGAGATGAGGCGACTTTGTCGCTGTCCGTAAGGACGCGTGGTGAGTATAAACTAAGAACGGATTAGATCCGAGTAGGTGAACCCTAAATTTGATAAGAGCATACTTCATAGCAAGTAGCTCCTTGTCATGAACGGGATAATTCCGTTCCGCAGCTTTAAGCTGCCTCGACTCAAACGCAATTACGCGTTCCCTTCCTGCATCGTCTGCTTGTAACAAAGCACATCCGATTGCGAAATCGGAGGCGCCGCAGACGACACTAAATGGTTTCCCAGAGTCTGGGAGAGCAAGAACGGGACCTTTTAACAAGATCCTCTTAACCGCTTCGAAAGCGTTTTGGTGTTTGGTTTCCCAACACCAATCAACGTCATTCTTAAGAAGGTCGGTTAATGGCTTCGCCATTTTAGCGTAGTTCTCGCTGTACTTGTGGAGATAATTGGCTAATCCAAGCCGCTTCCGTAAATATCTAAGATTTACAGGCGAAGGCCACTCCACAATGGCTTTCACCTTCGCGGGATCCGCCCGCACTCCATCCTTACCGATGAAGCATCCGAGGAAAGGAATTTCCTCAGCACCAAATATACATTTGGATGCGTTCGCATATAGCTTATGCTCTAGCATACATTCGAGCACAGCTCGAAGGTGTATAAGGTGCGTCTGAACATCAGATGAGTCGCCTTCCGCACGACTATGAACGAATATATCGTCGAAGTACGTCTGAGCGTACTTCCTATGAGGGCGGAAGAGTTGAGTCACCAAGCGATTGAAAGTCGCTGGTGCATTCGAAATCCCTTGTGGCATAACAAGCCACTCCCACAGCATGCCACTAGGCGTGCTAACCGCTGTCAGCGGAATATCGGACGCTCGCATGAGCACCTGATAATACCCGTCCACCAGATCTAAGGCACTGTACACAGCACAGCCCGCCATATTGTTCTGGAGGACATCCTTCCGAGGAATCGTAGTCTGCATGGGCACAGTAGCTGCATTCAGCTTGTTGTACGCATGTACAATGCGCCACTTTCCGTTCGGTTTACGAACAAAAAGTGGGAGATGAGTGAGGAAACTTGCTCTCCCGTACCATCCCTGCCTCTTCTTTCCCCTTGAAGAATGCGTCGATGACGTCGCATCACTCCTTGGGGAGAGGTCACTGCCTAGTGACGCAGTATTTGGTTCCAGGAACCAAGTCAAATTTCATGTCGGACTCCCCGATCCGGTGGTAACCCCATCGGCGGGTTGTCACTAATGACATCTACGAATTCCTTTAACAAGGAATGGTAAGGGTCCTCAGGATCTGCAAGGATCTTGAGACCGCTTCGGGCATTCAATTCCTGTTTGATTTGCACCAAAACTGACTCGTCCATCGTGGATAAGGAGTTCAACTCCTCTTCCGGACGTAATACGACAACCTCGTCGATTTCACCTGCTTTCAAAGCATCTCCAAACTCGTTGAAGGACATCTCTTCCAACTACAACAGTTCGCCTACCCCAGGCAACCGTTCAAAGCTTACGCCTTCTGTGACAACACCTGTCACACTATTCAGCATTCGATAGGACTGCTGACTACTGGCCTCGGGACTGATCCCGGGACCCAGATGGGAGGAGTCAATTGCCCCATCTATTGGAAGCGCATCGCGTCTATCCACAGAGGTCTCTACCTCTACCACCGGTGACTCGCCGGTATCACCTAATAAGGCGTGGTCGGAATCATTTACGACGTGCAAAAGAGACGAACTACGGGTCTCTTCTCTTGGAAGCGCCTCGCGCTTAACCACAGGGGTCTCTACCCCTACCACTGGAGTCGCAACTTGTTCGCCGAACACGGCGTGGTCGGAATCAGCTCCGACCTGTAGAAGACACGAACTTCTTGTCTCTTCTCTAAGCGCCTCGCGCTTAACCTCAGAGGAATTTATCTCTATCACTAGCGACTCACCAGTGTCGCCTATCTCGGCGCGGGGATTAACCACCGAATCCCCCTCGTCAAGGAACACTTCCTTGACCTCATTGGGACTGATCATCTCAGACATCCCAATCTCTGGCATATCACGCCAGTATCGCTTTTGCGATCGACCAAATGTGGGTTCATGACTCGCCAATGCTTCACCCGACCGCGGGTGCGTTGAGCCAATGGACTTAGACTTCCAGTGTATCCATGGCTCGTGGCGTTCGAGCCACTTCATGCCCAGAATGAGGTCATACCTAGCGTCCAAATCCAGGACTAGGCAACGTTCTGAGATATCGAAGTCTGCAAACTTCAGCTTAAGGTCAATCGAGACCTTAGGTACAAATACCTATACGCCCGTCGCAAGACGGACCGTGACAACGTCACGAGAACGTGCCTCTAGGGCCTCGGCATACAGCCGACTCTTCACAACGGAAGCTCGTCTGACATAGTTGTCAGATGCTCCAGAGTCTATCAAGACTCTCCAAGGCTTATCAAAGCCTTTCACGTCCACAAGGACTACCATCAACCATGTCTGGTACACCAACTCGGTGCTAGAAAGTACCGTTTCCCTCCGGGCTTTGTGCTGTCTTCCCCTACCCTGGGGTTTATTAGCACTGAGGGATCCCCCAGTAGCGCGCCCCGCACCTACCGGGAGCCGTCGTTTCCCGACGGCTTGGGCAAGGGCTTCTTCCAAACCCTTGGCCCCTTCAAGCGAATATCTCGCTGGGGTTTCCGCGGACATCTGTTCTGCAGATGATCCGTGCTTCCACACAGGAAGCATCTCAGCGGCCCATGCCGCTGCATCATTGCAAGGAGATCCGCTTCGAAGCCCTGCGGAAAGGAGTCAGAATGACTCCCAGCGGGAGGTTCTACTCCGCTTCGACCTGACTTAGGTCCATGGGTTCGGGACCCACCTTAGAGGAACGAAAGTTCCTCTCGGCGTTGAACGCCATCTTAAACGCATCCCCCAGGGATTGTGGTCGGCATCGGAACAGTTCCGAACGTGCTGTCCTTTCTTTCAGGCCTCCCATGAAGACAGGGCTGGACACATCGTCCGAATACGATTTCGCGTACATCCCTGCCAACAGGGTCTTAAGTTCTTGGATGTATGTCCTTAAGTCCCTAGTGCCCTGTCGGCACCTCAAAAACGCCAGCTGATTCTGGAAAACCAGATCAGGCGTGGCGTACATGTCCATAAGATTTTTCTTAAGGACTTCCCAGGTTGGGAACACGTCCGCAACCGCATCCGGACACGTAAACGCCCATGTACGGGCTTTACCCGTAAGAAATGGGTCAATGCAAGTCCCACTTGCAAGTGATCTGCGATCACATTCGCTGTGGCGAAGGCCGTTTCTACCTCTCGAATCCACACATAAAGGTTATCACCCTTCTCACCGGTGAACTCTTTTATATTAAAGGACAACGGGGGACGAACCCCTGTGGACGTGGAACGACTCTTCTACAACTCACCTCATGGGCGATGAGGGCATTGACCCTCGCCTTTACGGCCTCAAGGCCCTGCTCCACTAGGAGCTGCATGGCTTCGTCACCCAGTAAGGATGACAGCCTGTTAAAGGCTTTCTGCTGGACGAGGGTTAACCTTTCCCAATCGTACTGATTCATCCTTCGCAGAGGATGCCGTAGCCTACCAACACAGGTATTGGATTGACTACAAGTGCTACCAGATAAAGCCGGTGCGTACACTCACGGTGCGGCTAGCGCACAGAGGAAGACTTTCCTTTAAGCGGCGTTCGCCGCTACTTAGCCGATACGCCCTTATAAAAGGGCTTAGTAAGAGAGAACTCTCTTACTCGGGGCCAAGATTCCACTTTGGTTTACCAGTTAGCACAAGCTAACGCCTTAGCACAAGGCTCCCTTAATAAGGGGGTAGCTAAGGGAAGAACTCCCCTTACGCTAATACACTCACTGCGCGCGCGACCGGTCGAGTTCGTGTGTCCTGCAGCCTTTTGAGTGAAATGTAAACTGAATGTATATTTAATATGTAATTAGCCTAAATTAATTTAAACTAATGTAAACTATATTTAATACTAAGTAGAACTTACTAAATTCGTACCTAGCTAAAATGTAGTGTACACCACCTGTGTACTAACAAGTGGCTGGCTGCCACGCCTCCACCAAAGGCTCCTGCCCTGATCGGTTAAAATAACCAATAGGTCCAAACCTTTCGGACCGGTCGATACTGACCCCAACCGTAGTGTACTCACGTACACCACATACTAAATGTAACCAGAATGTAATCCTGTTACAACCCCAGCGAGTACCGAAATCTTCGTGCAAAGTTCCAGATGGTTCCGAGGATGAAAGAGTGGGGCTTAGTCAGGCCGATTTTCAGGCAATGGCGAATACTGCACGAGAATGGTTAGACCAACTCCTGCAACTACAAGTGGATAATCTTCTGAACAGACTCAGAATTGCAGTTCAAGATGATAATCTTCTGAACAGACTCATTATTGCACTTCAAGATGATACTTTTCGGAACAGACTCCGTATTGCGCTTCAAGATGATAATTTTCTGGACAGACTCAGTAGTGCACTTCAAGATGCTTACGAGCGCTACGAGAAAATCCAGCATAATGAAATGCTTCTTGAGGCTCGCGTTTTGATTGCTCTTGTGGAAGTCTATTTCGAACAGTAGTTTATTAACGATACCAGTGCAGTGAACGCCCTGCCCCAAACGAATCCGAGTATAGAAGCGAGATTGAGGCTCGCTCTCAGCACTTATCAAATCTATCCCGAGAGGGTGGTCTATAAATTTCGGTGGATAGTCAACGATAAAGAACGAGCCATCGACAGTGATAAGTTTGATTAAATGGTTCTAGGAAGTGAGGTCTTGGAAAAAATTTGTGTGAGAAACGTGCTGTTAGATGAGAGTGAAAATCATGGTGTCAGCCCCCCCCCCCCGAGTTCACTTGTTGATGGAACAGATTCGAATATTCCCCCAAAACGTCGTCAAGAGTGAAATCGAGCTTCTCATGGAAGCCATCAACAAGGCGAAGGGTGAGTATTTGAGTCTCTATCCAAGTGCTGACTCGAATTTACCTTCGGTTTTCGACCATCGCAGTGGACTCCTGGACTCCTTGTTGAAGATTTGAACTGAAGGAAGTAACAGCGTGTCTCCCAAGCTGTATCAATGAATTTCAATGATTCGCAATAAAACTGCCACTTAAGTATGTGCAGAGCAATCTGTGCCACTCTTTGAATATTGTTGATACAGACACAATACAAGCTTGAGTCTGGCTTCAGTACATCCGGCCGCCCCTTATACGATGGCATTGCAGCATGTTTCTCTATGAAGCATGGTAAACAATCTGATCACCTGACAACTCAATTGAAAGACCGCGTAGATAAACTGTTAAAGGAGTCCGTCTAGTTTTGGGCTTTGTTACAACTGAGTAGGACTAGTTTTACATGGCAATTTGTATTTCTAGTTTTACATGGCAATTTGTATTTCGTTCTTATCAGTAGCATTATTAGTGTGTTAGTACTCGGTTCTGAGTATACATATTTTTTGTTACGCATAAGAAATGTATACCAAATAACAGATGGAAAATTACCTAAACTTCAACATCGCGTACATATTTTATGTTAGGTTGGCTAACACTTCTCACTATACATTCCGTTGATTTAGTCCCTGCTTTGGATATTTTCTTTTTATCATTATGAACTGTATTCTGGTATATTTTTCGCCGTTAACGTATGATTGACTGTGGAGATATCGATCTAAGTGACTTTCGTTATATTAGTGATATTATCAAGCATCTACGACTCAAATTTTCGTATATAAGTAGTACTATGGACACGAAAAACTTCCAACAAATTATGAGTCCAAAGGGTCATAGTGTTCTAAGCGATGATGGATCCCTCGAAGAAAAACCAGCAGGTTTTGGAGCCGAAGGAATGAAGATATTGGAAATGATCCATAAAGTTTGCGCCCGACTTGATAAGTTGGAGAACCCGTGGAATGTTCATGACGACCACAACTTCGGTTTTAATAACTCGATGCGGTTGGCGTCGCTTGATAGCACGCCCGAGCGAAAACCGCGGTACCAACCTGTTTTTAATAACCATAACATGAACATGGGTTCACCGTTGGAAAATCGCCCCCTAGTGTTCGAAACCCTTTCGGCAAAGGATTGTAAACTTTCAATCAGAGTTTTTGACGGCATCGAAGTTTATCGTGGCCTCAGTGCTGGTTTTAAAGAATCGGGGCCTGTTTTTTACGGCAAATCGCTATACATGTGGATTTTTTTTTTGCAGCGAAGACATTAAAGTCGACCTCTTGGGTCACTACTTTAGCGGTACTGTTGAGCGATACTATAATCGTCAGGTTGAGTTGTGGTGGAACGATTCACCGACGTTAGTGCATGTGATGAACAAGATGTTGAATGCATTTCATACATCCATCACCTCTATACATGCTATGAAATTATTCACCAGCCGAAAAAATCCAAAGCGTTCGTGGAATGAGAAATATCTTTATTTGGTTGCAATTTCTGAAGCTGTTGGTGAACGACTTGTATGTTATAACGTGGTTAATTATTCCTCACCAGATTTAAGTACCATTCTTATGGCAAAATATGACCATACTCGGTCTGATTTTTTACGCCACGCCGAAGAACTTTGTCAATTTGCTCAGGCGGTTGAAGGTGAATCACAAAGGGCAAAGATTTTTGAAGCTGACGCGGTAAACGTTGGTGAAGAAAAGAAATAAGTGGTGAAATGCCATGAATGCGGGAAAATTGATCATATTCGACGTAAATGTTCCAACAAGCCCAAGAAAAAATGGATTTCTCGCTAACTATTAGCAATTTTCCACTTAAAACTGGATGCAACACTTGTATTCTTGATTCCGGTGCCAGTATGCATCTGGTTAACAACCACAAATACCTGCGTGATTCATTAGGTGGTTGACGGCACCTGTTTTCAGGCCAATGGCTAAAATTGAAAGTTTCTCGAAAAGACTGGAATTTGATCCAAGTCTTTGCAAGTGGAAAAGAGAACACCATTCTGGCGGAAAACGTTAACTATGTGGAAATTTTGGCCAAGAACATCGCATCCTATGGTCCGTTGGAGAAGGGGTGTGAAATTATGTACTTCGATGGCAACCATACAATGTTGCACACTTTATCCCGTCTCGTATTTTTGACATCCAATAGATTAACAAGGTACTTACAGTTGCCGTTAAAGTGTTTATTAATAATAACACAAATGTTCCGGCATTTATGGCAATCATCGAGGAAAATGATACCGAATTGGTTCGAAAGCTAGATGTCCAAAAAGGGTCTTTGATGCATTTTCATGCTAGCCTCGGACATTTTAATTATGATGCCATCGTACGCTTGACAAAATATGCGTCAAGCGGTATCGAATTGACGGATACATAAAAGATTAAATTGTCTGACCTATCCAGGGCAAGCAGACGAAAAATCCGAGATCCGTCAAAGACAGTGGCAAAAAATCGCCAATTGACCGAATTGGCGGAGTTATTTGATCCGATCTCAAAGGACCCCTTACACCGAAGGATCGCCTCGGTAATATATACATGATCAACTTTGTTGATCATAAATCTAACTATGTGCGAGTTTTTTTTAGCCAAAATAGAAGATATTGCGGCGAAATAATTGAACTTTTTATGGCGCTCTTCGAGCGACAGTTTAACTGCAAAATTATATACTGAGTACCGATGGAGGGTACTAGTATAAAAATCTCGATTGTTTTTGCACGCAGACTGGTGTTGAGCGATAAATAAGCAACACCAACAACCAGTGTAGCAATGGAATGCTGAGCACACGCTCTGCACAGTAATGAATATGGCGAGGTGCATGCTGTTAGCTAGAGTTATGCCGTTAAGTGTTTGGACGATGCGGTTCAATATGCTGCATACATATTGATTCACAGCCAGCCCAAGCAATTCGAATGTACGTCGGCTATATCTTTGAAAGTTTTAGTAGGCAAGAAGACCAATTTTGGCGCAAGATTTATGCTTTTGTTTCCGTCTATACTGTGTACAGGAGCCCTGGAAAAGATTTGCTCGCACACCGTGCTCCAGTAGCGGTTATAGTTGGAAAAAGCGAAGAGGTAAAGGGTTTAAGGTTTATCTAAATGTAGAACGGAAAGTTGTTGTCCCACAACACGTCAAAAATATCGAAACCCTTGAACTGGAACAAAATAAGCAATTTCAAGACAGTATGTAAGAAGATCGACAATCTGGGGGTCGGCTAATTCTCAAGACAAGCAGAATATGCCACCCAAGAGGAAAAAAAGATGGTAACGCAAGCGACGCTTGACACGAAGTGTTGCGAAGAAGAAAAACGAAGATCCATCTAGTATTGACGAAGATAAAGCTGAAAGTCCTAGTCAGCTTGAAGATGTGGGGTCCTTTAATTTATAATGGAATGGACCGCAAAACTTTCACGCAAGCGATGAAATCATCAAACAAGGAAAAGTGGACCGTGGAAATTCAAGAAGAGATTAATGCTCTTGAAAGAAATGAACTCTGGCGCATCATCGATAAGCCTCAGGATTGCCGCCCTCTTTATACCAAGTGGGTTTTCAAGACTAAACTCGATCAAGATGGAAAAATAGAAAGATTCAAGGCAAGACTCGTTGCATATGGTAACGAGAAACGTTTAGTATTGATTATACCTTAACGTTTATACCCGTATTCGACACGAGCACTTTCAAGCTGATACCAGCTTTGGAGGTCCAGTAGAAGGTACCTGAACGGCACGAGGATATTTCAAATGCCTAAGTGAAGGCTGAGGAAAATAAATATGATATTTTTGTTCATCCCCCAAAGAATGAAAAAAAAACGGTTGAAGGCGCTCATGATGTCCATTTTGAAAACGTACTTAAATTGAGGAAGACACTTTAGGGCCTGAAACAGGGAGGACGGTTATGGAAATCTATTAATCCATTGAAATTACTGGATTTGAATTTTTCCAGTGTATTACGGATATGTGCTTGTATGTGAAGCAAGTTAAGGGAGAAACGATCATCGTAGATATTCACGTCGATGACTTTTTTATGACTGGGACTCAGGAGGAGCTCATAGATAACTTTTCAAATATTGGAAGTGCCTTCACATCAAAAATCTCGGCAACGTTTCTACGTTTCGAACTACTTTTGTGGAAAATTTTGGCTACAGACTTGATTAATAACGACAGACGGAGAACCACGTACTTGTCTCCGTAATCCGCAATAATTGGGTCGCCGTCACTATCGCGTAGCCTTCGATGTACTGTCGTGGACAAAGCGTATATTCGTTTTTAGGAATCTCCTTTTCATCGAATGGGTCCTTAACGACGTAGTATACTCTTGCGAGGATCGTATTCAATGTTACCAAAACACTCCAACTCCACTCAGGCTTTATATACCTGTCCAATAGTTCATCGGTTGTGGACGAATCAGGATGCTATCAAAAGATTTGGGGTGAATGATCGTCTCGTTTCCCTGCGAATCAAGGTGTGCATATCGTTAGGGTTACGGATCTCCGACACAGTGCTCTTTCTACCATGCCAGTTTGCTAGCTTATCCCCTTATCTCAATTGGTCGTCTTGCATGCTTGCCGTCACATACCTAGACATCTTGCTTGAAAAACTTTCCCGAATAACAATTGATTTTGAGTTGGGACGGAACCAAGTATCCTTTTCTGTTATCACATACTAAGGGTTAATCTTGGCAAATCCTGTTCGTTGCTGTCGTCCATCCAAAGGTCTGTACTGCGTAGCACGTGTTCGGGCTATTACGTACTGACGTGCTAAGTTCCACTCCACTTAGACGATCCGAGCAAGTAGCGAGACAACAAAAAATAAAACAACAAACATAATCTTATATTCCACAGTCCTTGCACAACTAAAAACGTAAAGCCAGTGACCCAAACCAACAATCGCGTGATACGAGAATTCAATGCGCGGAAACAAATCCGACTGCCACTGCAGTGTACCAAGTAATTAACGTAATAAACTCCAAACAAGCCGCGCACTGTAGCGCGCTTCTTCTCCACTCGAAAAAACCACACGAGAGTCAATAATCAAATTCAGAAGTGATTTATTAGAATTAAGTTTATACGTAAAACTAATAATATGCAAATACACAATGTTTTGTACCTAACCTAAAGTTATGTACAATACATCACCTTTTCACTGTAAACTCGCTGAAAAACCAACATGGCGACGCGAGCTGCAGCGCAAAAAGCGCGCGCTTCTAACACTCCTTCTCGACTTTTCCGTGAAAGCCAGATACTCCATCGCAACCGCCGCTAGTCCAAGACCATCCTGCGCACGTTTCAACTTGTCAGGATTTAACGGTTTCGTGAAAACATCTGCCAAGTTTTTATCCGTAGATAGGTAGCTTGTCTTGACGACACCATCCCTAGACATCGAAAGTAAGAACTTCACATGAACATCCATGTGTTTTGTCTTCTATGTTTTACCATCACCTTCCATCATTTTTTTGCCGCCTGGTTGTCGCAAAACAACGTCATCGGCAGAGAAACCTTCAATTCGACTTCACTTGACATCTCCTTAAAACCAGTCAGCTCCCATAGAGCCACTGACGCTGCATAAATTTCTGCTTCCATCGTGGAAAGCGAAACACAAGACTGTCGCTTGCACACCCAGTGCACACTACACCCTTACACGAAAAACACACCTCCACTCGTGGACTTCCGGTCTTCCTTAGAACCAGCGAAATCCGCATCACAAAAACCCACGATACTTACTTCATCTTTTTTCTTGGATTTTGCGTTTCCATTCGCCTCCAAACGTAATTTCATGTTCGACGTGCCCTTAAGGAATCGTAAGATCCTCTTGGCCGTCATCCAATCCAGCTTCGAAGGAGCATGAGCTCTGCGCGTGGCCTTGTGCACTGCGTACGCAATATCAGGCCTGCAACAGCGCGCGATCAAAAGCAAACTTCCGGTCAACGATTGGAAAGTCTTGATCGTCGGCGCTCCATCATTTCCACAATTTTTCAGCATATCTTGGTCCTTCAAGTTTTGGTCTTCGAATTCATCCCCGATCGGTGCCCTCACTGTGTTTGCCTCCTCCATACCGTACATCTTCAGGAGGTCCTTGATCATGACTTCTTGATCGAGAAAATAGCCACGAATTTCTTGGTACTACACTCGCATGCCGAGAAATTTTGACACTTCGCCCAAATTTTTTATCTCCAAATCCTTGAGATCCTCGCAAAAATTCGCCACATGTACCTGCTTCGTTGCCGTGATCAATAGGTCATCCACGTATACGCCTACCACGACTGTTTCACAATAATTTTTTTTGTAGTACAGAAAACCGTCCGTAAAGCTTTGTTCGTACCCTTGACTTAGAAGCTTGGAGTGCAAGAGACGGTTCCATTGCATCCCCGCCTGTTTCAACCCGTAAAGCGTTTTCTTTAATTTGAGCACCACATCACTTGAACCTTAACTTGCAATTCCTTGAGTTTTTCTTGTTCCACCTTCATTCCACTGTGGGTGAACAGATATATTTCTTGTTCGTCCTCCAACGCTTTCAAATAAGCTTTGGGGATGTCCCCATGCATCGCTCGTACTCTCCATTTCCGAGCAAGCATCAGAATAAACCGTACAGTGGTCATCTTCATGACCGCGGCAAAGGTTAGTTCATAATCGACCCCGAAACGCTGCTCGTTTCCACAGGCCACTAACCTCGCCTTGTAGAGCTACACTTGTCCATTCGAATCGGTTTTTATCTTGAAAACCTGCGGAGAAGCGTGCCCAAAATTAGGCACACTTCTGGTCAAGTTTTGTCAAGGCATTTGGTCTAATTTCGGATTGGTTTAAACAAGGGGGGCTTTTCAGCCTATCAGACTCAAGAAGTATCAAGAACGAAAGTTTTGGTGAGTCACCCGACTTTGGGTATTTTACATATTTTTGTGTGGGTACATTTAGGGACTATAGGGTAGTAGTATTTTAGTTGTGGTTTTTCCAAGTAAGAAGTCTTTTGGTTGCAGGATTTTTCTAAGTAGAAGTCCTTTGGTCTTAGTTCACACCACAGCTAGGGGTAGCCGTTCTTCCCTTTTTGTACACTAGTCGCCTCCGCCCGCCGCGGAGTGTTTGGGGGCAGAGGGTCGAATTATCACCTCTCGCCTATTATACCCGGTCTGGACGCGCCGCACGCGCACTTTGGCCCACCGGAAGTCCCTCGACGGGAGTACGATTTGCCGATCTCAACACCTCAACTCAAGTACGTTTGGAACGTGCTATTCACTGGATTGGTCTTGGCGTGGAGATATCGTTTGTGGAGTTTCACGATCATATTGGGTCTTTACGCGGACATATTGGCTTGTTTTAATATTGGTTGGAAACTAGACCGGTTTTGGTCTTATTTCGTATTGGTCAGGGGCTAGACTGGAACGGTCGGTCTATCCTCTATTATTTCGTATTGGTCAGGTCTTGATCGTTTGGCCGATCGACCTATTGGAAGTTATCTCTTGGAAGTGTTTTTGGTCTGTTTGTGTCTGGGGTGAAGAGTTCCGCCCCAGAGATACCTACCCAGATCGGTCTTCTATATTCAAGACCGGTTCGATCCAATCTGCGATTCCGATCCACCGAGTGTGTAACTAGCCCATTCCATCGGGTACACAAGGTGAGATGGACACTAAACAATCGGACCAAGTGGGTTCTGATGACGACCGGTCGTCTGCTTGCAGCGAACGATCGGACCAGATCTCGAGTGGTGGTCCGCGGAGTACCCCTCCGAAAGTTGGAAGGCTGGGCGCGATGGTGGTAGTAAGGTTATCGATGCTAATGTTTTCGATTTCGAACTTGACTCCACCACAAACCCATTTTGAATGCAATGGTTTGACATTGGCTGGCTTCTTGACTATATCCCAGACTTCGTTGCCTTCCAACGCCTTGATTTCTTGATCCATCGCGTCGATCCACTTATCAGCGTCTTGGTGACCCATAGCATCCCGATAATTCCTTGGGTCGCCCTCCATTACCATTTTAATCGACGCTTCCTTTTCTTCATCATCGCCGTTGTCTTCTTCTTTGCTTTCCGCCTGAGCCATGCGCTCGGCGTACTGGCGCATGACATGGCAGTCCCTCGTTCATCGCGGCTTTCTTTTTGTCTTCTTTCTCGCGATTTGCTTTACGCTTGACGTCACCGTGGCTCCTTCTGACCCTCGGTCACTAGGTGGAGCTTCCGCCTTGGATTCTTCGTCTTCACCAATTCTCAGCTGCCGGTTTTGCACGTCCGTAAGCGTTTCTACATTCTTGACGTGCTGGGTTACGTTCACCTTCCGCTCGGCTTTCAGATAGACCTTTAAACCCTTGGTATCCTCGCTTCGACCGATAATTACCCCGACCTGCGCACGGTGCGCGAGGATCTTCTTTCCGGGGTTCCTGCACACGGTACACGGCGAGCCAGAAGTCACAATACACCCTAAATTCGGCTTGTTTCCAGTGAGAACTTCCAGCGGCGACATTTGCTTAGAATTTGCTCTTGTCTGGGTGCGGTTCAGCACATAGGCTGCATACTTCGTTCGCCACATCCCCCCAAAACAACAAATTTAATCCACTTCCGAACAGCATGCACCGGGCCATATTCATCACAGTCCGATTCATGCGTTCGGCTTTTCCGTTACTGTCTTGATTCCCGAACTCGCTTATTTGCCGAGCGATGCCGGTACTGCGACAAAAATAGTTAACATTCCTGTATTACGCTCTTCCGTCAGTCCTTAGGACGTGAATCTTGCATCCAAAGGTTCTTTCGAAGAATGCCAGAAAATGCTCAAATTTCTTGGCCGCGGTATCCTTATTCTTAGCCAAAACATCCTGGTGTAATTACTCTTGAAATCGATGAAATTCACCAAGTAACGGTTGCCCAAACGATCTTTCGGTGTGATTAGACCTTTAAGGTCGGAACAAATCACACCACCAATCCGATCAACAGGCGCTTTTTCACCGCTGTCTTTCTTCTACTGATTGTTCTTGGATTGCTTGCCTTGCGCGCAGGTAACACAGTGCCTGCGCGTCTCGTCTGTGATCCAGATTTCATATTCCGGCTCCTTTGCCAACCTCATAATGGTTTCATAATTGAGGTGGCCCATCCGCACATAAAAGTGCATCAGCGATCCACTTTGGAAGTCGTCGTCCGGCTTGTAGTTCTCTTCCGTCGGGTACTGCACCGACATAATCATTTCCTCGTACGTCTTTTTCAGGCGATACACTTCACCTTCCACGGTGAAAACATTATTCACTGATCAAACATTAGTGATGGGAAGGGGCGTGTAATGCCTGACAAGCGTCCTTTCTCCATCCACGTAATCAATGACGAAACTGCCCTTTTCGAAAGCACCATACGAAAAGATGTTTCGGGCTGCTCCTTCTACGTAGAAAACATTCTTAATTTCACGCGAGTTTCCGCGTTCCCATGTACAAAACGAATGTACATCGTGCCCTTCTTAGTGATAACGAAAGTTTTTCCGTCCACTTGATGACACTGCCGGTCTACAGTTTTCACCTCCGTCAAACAAGTAAGATCCGGCGTCAGATGCACACTTGCACCGCTGTCGAGAATCCATGTGTCTCGACCGGATGGCACATTATTTCCGGCGATCATTAATGCCAAATCAGATTTCGGAATCTTCTTCTTTTTAGGGCATTCCCTCTTGAAATGCCCCCGCTCGCCACATGCGTAGCAACCTCGATTTTTTTCGCCACAGCCTTTTTAGGCTTTTCCACAATCATATTTACTGATCCGGAGCCATGACCCTTCTGACGCCGACTGTTGAACTCAACAGCTGCGCAAACTGACCGATTTATTTGGCTTGCTGCAGATGGTCCATCCTTAAATGATTGTAACGTGACATCAGAACATGCGACATCTGTGGCACGGCATGGTAAATTATATTATCCAAAACCATTGCGTCGCAGTTCGATCCGACTGCATCCGCCACTGCCGTGAGATATAGAAAATGATCCGACCAACTCCTTCCTGGTGCCTTGCGCGCACCTAGGAGTTTCATCCCCTCCGCGTGCGTTATACGCACACTGAAAGCTGCATACATCTTATTCATGATATGCCACAACGTTGGTTCTTCTTTCCACCAGGTTCCCGCAAACCTGTCGTAATATACTTCCTCTGGGCCAGCCAGATAATGGCCCAGCAATTCGACCTTGATGTCTCCCGACCATCTAAAACCGCAACATTCTTCAGCGATGGATATCTGCCTGAAAAACTTGGTTCCCCAGCCCCAAAATCCAGACCCAAGACCCTTATACGTTTCTGTTCCTTCGAACGACCGGATATGGAGTTTCTTCTCATTGGCCGTCGGTGGCCTTGGCATCAAATATGGCTGCGCGTGAAAATTACCAGGCGCTACGTATGCCTGCTGAACGTTTCCGGGTGCTGCATATGGCTGTTGAGCGTTCCAGGCGCTGCATACGGCTTCTAGACATTTACAGGTGCTTCATACGCCTGCTGAAAGTTCCCAGGGGCTACGTATGCCTTCTGGTACTGATTCGCGGCTTGTTGTTGCATATATACCTTCGGCGGTTGCACGTAGGCCTAACCGGGGTTAGCATCCCCGCCCCTAGTGAACACATCCTTGCCAGCTTTGCTAATATTATTGAAGCACATTTTTTCCGCGCTTCCGACGTTAGCATCGTCTTTCTCTTCATCGCTTCCATCCAGGGAGGCCAAGCTCATCTTGGTGTCTCCCTTTGACTTCGGCGTCGCAATTTGTGCCGGCGCTCCCTTGTTTAACGATGATTCCAAATCGTCAAAGCGATTAATCATATGTGCGAAAAATCGAATCATATCATCCGGGCTGACTGTATGATTCGACGAGGCACTGGCCTCAATTGGGCTCATAACCTGTTCGTTGCTATCGTCCATCCAAACGTCTGTACTGCGTAGCACGTGTTCCGGTTATTACGTACTGACGTGCTAAGTTCCACTCCACTTAGACGATCCGAGCAAGTAGCGAGACAACGAAAAATAAAACAACAAACGTAATCTTATATTCCACAGTCCTTGCACAACTAAAAACGTAAAGCCAGCGACCCAAACCAGCAATCGCGTGATACGAGAATTCAATGCGCGAAAACAAATCCGACTGCCACTGCAGTGTACCAAGTAATCAACGTAATAAACTCCAAACAAGCCGCGCACTGTAGCGCGCTTGTTCTCCACTCGTAAAAACCACACGTGAGTCAATAATCTAATTCAGAAGTGATTTATTAGAATTAAGTTTGTACCTAAAACTAATAATATGCAAATACACAATGTTCTGTACCTAACCTAACGTTATGTACAATACATCACCTTTTCACTGTAAACTCGCTGAAAAAACCAACATGGCGACGCGAGCTGCAGCGCAAAAAGCGCGCGCTTCTAACAACTCCATCCTTAACCGGGTGATGAATAATCCCAACGTGCGTGAACTGTTTTTTGATCTCATGAGGGTACCTGGTTGACAAGAACGAAGTCGTCATGTTCATCTTTACGTTCATAAAACCAACAAGCAATGACACTCGAGGGGAAGGAAATGGAACGAGTATCGGTAATGGCTTTGATAAGGCGCTGCATCATCGAAGTTCTCAGAACTGGAAGGAACTTCGTCGTTTATGCAAGAGTAGATGGTAGTCCGAACCTGGGTCTGCATATTGCCTGGTGGGACATGGTGGAAGTCAACGTTGGTCTCGGTGGCTCATTCAAGGCAAAGAAAGGAACAAGATGCATGGTTGTCTTGGCGTTATCTTAGATTGTGTTAGCTAGTTGACGTTCTGATCCTGTGAGCTGTCGCATGATGAACGAGTCGTTGGAGCAGATTGAGCCCACTCAATGGCAGCAGTTGTCAATCTTCACGGGTTTCATGGTGCAACCGGGGCTAATGTGCATTACTATTCGTAACCGGTCTTGCCAGATGTGCAAGGTAGGACAGTTGTGGGACTGGAAGCTCCGGGTACCAAGTTACTCTTTCATCATCAGGACTTATATGGGTCGATGGATTACTGAGCGGTGGAGTAGGGAGGAAGGTAGTCATTGAAGTTGGGTCAGGAAGAATTCAATCAATGACCGTCATTAGACGACAGCCGGAGAACCGCCTACTCGTTCTGTGATCCCGAGCTTGATCTCCAATCTATAAAGGAGGTGGAGTCCTGGACCGACATGACCGATATGAACGAGGATTCCGTTCTTACGATCTTCTGTCAACTCGTTAAGGGACGAAAGAGATATGCTTACTACCACGGTTATACAGTAACAATAGATTGATCCAGAACTTTTCAATGGATTTGTACAAAAGTTGTCTCGCGGAAGGTTGGGTCCCTATATGGAAAGGAGTGAATCCCTATGAGAGGCGAGCTAGCAACCGTGATGACAGAGATACCAACAGGTTGTACCTCAGACTAGCGAAGGGGACGAGCCGATCATGGACTCCCATAAGCTTCGTCCCCCCTGATTGGGACGAGTACGAAAGTCTCGTAAAACGTACGGATTCATACCCCGGTTTCTCGGTATCTATCTATTAACCGACCCTGGTGGTGCAGTGGTTAAGGGCCCACCACGGGATCGGGAGATCGCGGTTTCGAGTCCCGCAGTGGACAAGAATCCAAGGTCGGGTAGAGGCGGTGTGGGTGCAAGTGTAATGAAGAGGCCTCTACGCACGCGCTTGACATGGCTTACACGTATCCCGATTAAATGGGGAGGTTCTCTAATATCTCGGTATCTATCTATCTTGCCGTCGACAAGTTCGAACATAGCAAAGACAAGAATGGCGGCGGTCCTTGCTTTTGCTCCCTTCTGCACACTGGGATTGGGAATGAGCAAACCACTGCCATTTCTCAAGAATCCAAGGCTAGTCAGCCTTGATATAGAACCCAGTACCAGTAGTAGAGATGGTCGCTCTCCTCTCTTACATGATCCCCTTCTCAGCCTAGCAATTGTTACATGGCGCAACGCATATATGTGCAGTTTTGTCCCGGGGACTTGCAACGTCACAATATGCGCACGTGACATTAGGTCAAAAATCATCAAGTTTGGCAACTCCACGGATCTTGCGGACGGGGCAATGGAGTGGCTCATTCTCCAAGCTCCCGACTTTTTTTTGTATTCATGACGGGTTCAGATATGATGTACGAAGGTTAGCAGCTCCTTGTACCAAATGCTTTGATTCCTAATTCCTGGAGCTCAATCTGGACACGTCCGAGCAAGACCATGATATCTCCAGGCGTGACGCTCCTAGATACGAATTGGCTCCTCAGCAGGCTCGATAATGCTGTCTATACCACCTTTAGCCTGGATGTCCTCGTGAAACAATCCTATTGGTGACGAAGGAAAAAGAGAACACCCGTCCATGAACATTCTGTAAGACGACTAGGAGACCGACATGACTCGAATGATCATGTACACTGTCCACGACGCTTAACTACGTATCAAAGCAGCCATCAAGACGAGGTGTATCGAGGAGACTTGTACAATGTGTCCTGTGGTCAAGTCACCTCTCTGCGATATCATAAAAGCGAAATATAAGGGTGGTCTTGCTCTGGAACCTGTACCGGGTCTTCATCAAGAAGGAACGGTTCTTGACTTTGCCCCGCCATGTATCCCAGCATATAATCATGCGTGCAAACATCTGACCGGAAACAGTCCGACGCGTGTCTGGCGACGTCGAAGGGACGCGATCGGTCCGACCTCTTGACCTAAGGAGACCAGACCAGGACGGGCGTGTCAACGTAGCTTGCGAGAGCATAAATTGTCTATCGTCGCTCTTTGGACGTTATCGTTCCCCTAGATCGCACGAAGGATGGGGTCTCTAAGATGATAGGGCGGGAACTCATAGAAACACGTAGGTCACTTCCAGACAAGACTAGTCCTGAGAGGGCTGACTGAACGTTGAAAATTGGGATCAATCGCATCGACGGCACATTCAGCGCACACGCCACCTCTGGATTGTCGTGCAAAGTGGGAGCAATCACGGTCACCACAGCCAGAGGTAGCTTCCGTCTTTTGAATCTGCTCCGACTTGCGACAGATAGGTCCTGTACGGAGATACCGACTCGGTGTTCGTGAAGAAAAGGAAAGGGTTCGCTCATTGCATCCTGGCAAGCGCATGGACATGATGTATCATGATTGGTCGAGAATGTCTCCATTTGGTTCCGTGACACTTGAGCATGCTAGGAGGTAATCGAATCCTGTGCTGAAAAATGCTCACAAGAGTTCTGGGGGTTGTCCATGATATACTATCAAGAAGCGTAGGAAGGGGGTGAGATCATCAATACCGTGCTATGCATGCGCGAGGTCAAAGTAGAGGGCATCATCCTGTATTCCTACCGCGCTTCAGCGGGTGAACTTTTCTCTCTCGATAAATCCAAATTCAAGGGTGAAAGTGCCAGAACCGGTTTTGACATGATATCGATTGTAGGTCGTGTCAACTCGTCCCTATCAAGGAGACGTGACGTAGTGTCGCCTCCCCTGCGCTGACAGGAGGAGCATTGCACTGTGCGACCGACTCGCGTACGACCTCGAAAGCGACGCTCTTTTACACGAGTACGCCTCATACAATCGTGCGAGAATGGAACAAGACAGCGACAACCCCGTCTAAAGTTTGCGTTGGAGACGGATGAGATAGAAGGGGAATGAATGTCAGCTCCAGGCAGCAGATGCTCAAGGTCGAGGCCAGACGGGCAAGCCAAGGCATCTAGGGTGGCGAGGCAGGCGGGGGAAGCGAGCAATGAAGAGTCAGTAAGCGTGCTGGACATTAAATGACGAGGCGCTCTGCAGTCCAGATGAAACCAGCTTCTGTCGCACATTGTCATCGCACGCATGAGTATGTATGTATACTCGTGGTACGGATTCGCCCTCTTATCATGGGTGTTGCTCATTGCATCCTTGGGCGTGGTAGTCCAGGGCGAGGCACTAGGCATAGAAGAGATGCAGCAAGAAGAGGTGAATAAACTAGTTCATTCTGATTTTTACTCTTTACTGTTTTAACGCCTTCGCTTCTTTTGCGTCCCATCCAGTCGATCAGCAGACTGTCGACAGAGAACCTCCCACCAACGGCGAGTTGAACAGCGTGTACGAGATGGCACTGCGGACCGGGGAGTAAACGGCAGACTCCCGACGCGTTTGATGCTAACCTCGCAATGAGACGCATGTACCACGACTCCTGGGACGCATTCCATTCTCATGCGCGTGCGTCGAGACTCGCAAGAGAGCCCGAGTGTCGAGATTCTCGTTCGAAAGCGTCGATACTAGTTACGTACCGCGTTGTGATCCACCGGTCTCTTCCTTACCCATCCGTAGTAGCAACGAGAGGAGTTCCTGCCGTCTCTATCGTTCACGGATGGGAGTCGCTGGGATGAGGAAACGTTTCGCTGCTTTGAAAGGAGAGAAGGAGAGAGAGAGAGCCTGGTTCTTTCGCACGTCAAGAACGGAGCACGTGGTAGGAACTTTGTAATCTATGAGCAATAATAAATGGAATCAACTAATCGTCGGTTAGTTGATTGATCATTTGGAAACACTTTTGGAAGTTCGAGTTTTGTAATAACATACTCAGCCTCAACAAGCGCTCTGAATATACTTGGAGATTTGCCTTTCTTTTTGGAGGCATTATGGAAATCGTTGTTATTATAGCAATGAAAATTACATGTGAACGTGTTGAGAGAGAAAGCCTTATTATTGCCAAGGAGTTATTTGTTATGGCGCACTTTCATAAAAACTCCCTCTAAATCCACTTACAAGATAGACAACAGGATTAAGTAAAGACACTTTTTGCCAAAACTTCGACAAATGTTCTAGGAAAAGAAGGCCTGATTAAACAATTAAGTAAATGTATACTAGAGCGTGCTTTAGCATCAGAAACGCAAGCTCACTTAGGAGGATATGACCGCTATGAACGAAACGCTTCAGATATACTCAATTTACGCACAAATGTTTGCACAGAGGATTTTTATAATTTATTATCCTGTATATTAGTAGATTTACCCTTCTCTTGCAGAGAAGGATGTTAATGGCCCTATCCATGTATATCTCACTATTGCTCAGGTTGAAATAGCTGGGAGTCCCGATGCAATTTCTCTTTAGGGATCCATGTTCGACGAGGAGGAGTATTCTGTCAGGAGGCCTGGAATTTGCGGGATGATACCTGACAACTCTCTCGTAGGTATGAGGCCCTCGGACTCTCGTGAGAAGGATATACAGAGATCGAGCGCGGTGGAGGCAAAGGAGAAGTCGCCGGGGTTGGTCGGGTTCTCTATTGACTGCACCTACACCGCTCGGCGCATCAAGGCTGGTAGAATGAGGGAACTGGTAGTAGACGTGTTGAGGAGCCCCCAATTCGGCCGCGCCGTGGGTCGGACGTATTGGGTATTTGCGACTTTCAGTGAAGAGAAATTGGGTAATACCCAATTTTATGGGTATCACCAAAATTTATATATACAATTATGAGATTAGGTTTTACTTAATTCTAAAATACTCACTTTAGACTTATAACTGTAGTACATAAGTACAAAGGCAGAGCATAGTACGTTTGTTTCTCACGGGGCACAAAGTGAAATTACATTGTGTGTCGAAAAGGGGAACTGAATATTTACGTTACGTGACGATCTGCTCACGCTATTCTGGAGATTTCGTTTGTTGGAATTAATTACGTGGAATAAAGGTGTTTTAATGTTACGTTCGTATAGTACGCGTGTGGTGGAGTCGAGTTCAAAATCGAACACCGAAGTGTCCTGAACCCGACCACCATCGTGCCCAGCCGACCAACTTACAGGGGGGGGTACCCCGCGAACCTTCGCCTGCATTTCGATCGGGTGACAGATCTGCATTGCAGGACGCCTGGTCCGATTTATCTTCATACTTCTCGCCCTGTGGACCCATTGGTTTGGGTGGCAACACACTCGGTGGACCGTCGCGCAATATGAATTTCGGTGGGTACCAATATGGAATGTACCACTTCAAGGGCAACTTGTGTCAAGGGCAGAAAGTCACCCGAGACACATCAATGTCCAACTATATAGATAATCAAATACAATTACGGGGTGTAGATGAAGCGGAAATCGTCTCTCAAAATACGTCAATAATTTGGGGCAGACCGCGCGTAGTGGTGTGTAGACCCAACCAATAAAACGATAACACGTTCCAAACGTGTGCGACTTGAGGGTGAGTGTGGATGTTGATCATCCATTAATTCCACTTTTAATCTGTTCTCACCTCCTTCCATGCGCAGATCCATTGCCGATCGGTATCACCGAAGCAGTGAACGCGCTTCTCACCTCCGATCGCCAGGTGCATAACCACTTTGATCAGCTCCGACCGATATTGGAGGGGCTGATCAGCGCTCGTCATGTTCTTGATCGCTTCGAGGTGTGCAAGGCACATCTCCAAGAACAACTCGCGTTGATCACCCGACAGAGGTCCGGAAATGAGTCCGACCGGTCGTTCCTTCACTCGAAGCAGCGCGACTTGGAGAGGCAGATCACCGAGTTTCAACTCTCGACACGAGACTACACTGAAAAAGTTAATACCTTCCAGGGTCGGTTGGATGTTTGGACTCAGGAGTCAAATCGACGCTGGGCCACCATCCACCAGTGCCGTCATGAGTTGACTGGACTACTGTCCAATCCATCAACCGCTATCTCCAATTCCTGCAGATCGGTGTCGGGCGCCCTCGCGAGACTTAGATTGAATTTCACCAGCTACGCCTCTAAATTGAGCTCGGGTGGGTTATCATGCCATTCATTGGCTGAAATTCCACCCCACAAAATTCATAAACATAGTTGGAAGAGCAAGGACGCGGCGAGAGGCGCGAGGGCGCGGATAGAGCAAGCGACCCGGATTACGAGGAAAAACCAGCAGCGCTGCAAAAGAAGTCCAAGACGCTGTCAAAGCTCCCAAGCGCGACAGCGGGTCCAAGTACGTCCATACAAGCAACGAAAAATCAAGCGCCCTCGACCCCACACACTGTCTGGCTCAAACGCCCGTCAATATCGCCTGGGGAAGATTTGGATGGTGGATCAATGGCTTCTGATGAGCTATCTCTTACTCTCTCTCATTCTAGATCCGCCCAGCGTTGTAGTTCCACCCCAGCTATCGTGAAGGCAGCGTCAGAAGCCGATCAGGTAGCGCACAAAAAGGGCAACACTGCTGAGGGGGCATCAGGACTGGCAGGTAAGGCGTCTGGACCCTCTCGCCAGCCTGGCACTTCTGGTTTACACCGTCATGCGTCATTATGAGGGTTGAAGGTCGATGTGGCTCTCCTCCCTCAAGGTCTGGATGTCGCCGCTCCTTGGTAGCCGGCGCATATCGACCTCTTGAACCGGTCAGTTCCGACCAAGAGCTGCTGGTCCGGACTTTGTCACGCCCAGACTTTTGTTTTTTCCCTCCAGCAGTGAGTCATCCCAATTCGACTGAGTGGCGACCCGATCTTGTCACGGGGCCACAGATCGATTGTCTGTATGAAACCAAGCCATGGAAAGTTTTACTACGCCCCGATTTGGACACCATGTTTGCGTCGACTCCCTGGATCAGCTTGTTTTTGGATAGTCTTGGGCAATTTTACGATGCCCATGGTCAGGCGATCTGGGAGTCTACGCATTACCTAGTGCTCCCCACCGGTCGGGTAAAACAGGACCAAGAACTGTCTACCTTCCAAAAGAAGAGCAAGCAGCGTCAGATACTGGCGGGTGAAGCCTGGATGTCCATATTCCAGGTTGTAATGGAGGGTATGAAGTCACGAGAATGCGACATCGACATTTTCCTGTTCCCGGTCGTCCTCCATATGGACAAGCGTGGCGTGGAGAAATTCGGGGAGTTGACTGAAGACGGAGCTTGGTATCCCGGCTGTCACTGCGAAACGGTGGGTCGACAACTTGTAGGACGCCCTGACTCAGCTTGACCAGGAATACACTTGGCGCAACCAGTTTCGTCACAAGATTGCGGATCATCCAGCCATGAGTGTCAGTCGTCTGTGGGGAGATCGTCTGTGGGAAGACCGCGAACTTTGACGTCGTAAAAACCTATCGGGTAATCGTCCATATATTCATCAATAATCAACTTCATTTTCAGATTACCCGATTGTCTCATCTGTTATAGCCTTTCTTCACTTTAGTCACGGTCCACCCTTACCACATCCAACTATATCCACACCGTGAGAATTGTCCATTGCCATCGAAAGATATCCACATCCTCAAGTCATTTTACTACCATCGATATATATCTCCAGTTAACCCCACACACAGATCCTTGCACACTCGTAGTCGTAATAATAATATAAACATCACACGTATTCACGTCAATCGGTATTAACCCATGCCGACCGATGTTACTGTGAGTCTTTATCTTCAACTTCGTGAGTTTGCATCATTCCGAAACGATTCTGGCTGACTCGATTTCGCTCAAACTCTATCAAAGGAGCACCATAATTCAGATCGAGTTCATCGATTTAAGTTGCTTCATCGTGATCTTTACAGCGGATCAGATATTCCCGATGAGTCCGACCAAACGCGTTTTCTTGACCGTTCTTACATCCAGTACTTTTTACACTTCGAATTCATCGTTATCCAGTGGTCCTTCCTGACTGTCTTCGGGCAATAGGACTTCGTCGAAGTCAAACCTGGCCGATTAGTCCACCAGTTTCAGCTTGGAAATATGGGTGATCGGGGAAACTTCTGCGTGGACATCCTTCTCTCGATACTGCCGCTCCCCATGTCGACATTGTTGGGCGATCGGTTTGACATTATTCCTGACGAAATCACAGATACTGTAACAGGACTGATCCTGTTACAGGCTTACACTGTGTTGTGTGAGGAAGCGCGCAATACAAGAGGGGTAGGATTAGTTGATAACAACTATTTCTATAATAAATGTAAATATAAATATTCACTTATGTTCTAGAACGCAAAATTAAGAGTGTTTATTTAATGGGTGGTTAGCGGCTAATAGTATAGTAATTACCTAACTAATATAATAATATCAAGTATTCAACTAACTGTACTATTAGTTAACCTGCAAGATTCGGTATTTATACGGAATCGACTTTTCCTTCGTAGATTATAATAACTTATAATCTCTTATTTTAATTTCAGACAACGCGTCTGAATTAAACTGTGATATTCTAACTTGAATATCAATTATGTAATGGCACCCCATTACATCACCCCCCATTTAAGGTGGTTGGCCAATAATAATTCTTATTTTGGCCAATCATGGGTGGCAATTGTTGGTCGTTCTCATTTATCAACTGATTGACCATCGACTCGATGGTCAAAGCACGCGGCGGCGCTCTAATAAGCGCTGCTGAAAACATCGAAGGAGCTTCTTCCTCCGCCTCAGCACTAGGTGCTGAGGTGTTGAGTGACAACAGTTAAGCTGCATTAGCAGCGTCAAATACGCAAAGGTCGGAAGACGTAGCTTCTTCGACCACAGATGCTGCTAAGGTGGCATCCGGCAAGAAACAGGGAGATGTTGCTAATGCAACATCTCGCACGATGACAACCCCCGAATGGTGTGTTGCCAGGAAGGGTTCTTCCATGTTCGGAGACAGTTCTGACTCCGAACAAAGTGATCGGGGCACAGCTGTCCCCACGAAAGGATCCAGCTAGTCGAAACTCGCTAGGTGCTCATCGCCTAACAGCGATGAAGACTCTGGTGTCGCTGTCATAGCTGACAGCGACAATGATTATCACAGGTGGTTGCGGGAACGCAGAGCCCCACCTGGACCAAGTACGTCTCCACGTTGGGGTGGTTTAACCCCGGCGCGTGGTGTTGAAGCAGGCGGTGCTCCGCCTGCTAAAAGGGCTCGAACAGAAGCGGCGGCTGACGCTTCTGAAGCGTATCATCGTACGGAACCACATGTTCCGTACAGAGTGGGGTTTTGGACCCCTGGATGGGCTATTTACCCCATCAGTGGTGGTCACCGTAAGCGGGACTGCCAATATGCGTTGTTCGATATCAACGTGATGGATGACTGCGAAGATATCCATTCACGTTGATTCGATCGAAGTACAGACGATAGACGTCTGTACTTTATTGACCTCTTTTTCCAGGTTCGATATTATTCGAGCCGGAAAGGGTCAAGGATAAACAGGGACGATAAAGACGCCCTGACTCAGAGTTGGAACGCTTTTGTTGACAACTACAACAAAAGCCCAGATGATTACGTGAATAAAGTTCACGTAATGCGCGAGCGCTTTTTAAAGCACTCACTAACAGGCAAAATGGAATACATACTTTTTGCTTGCATCAAAGAAGGGTTGAACTGTGTTGTCTCTTCTCACCTCGTTTGCCCGCGGTGTCCGCAGGGCGCTCCTCGTCTGTCAGTGGAGGAGTTGCGGGGGTACGGTGGCTTTTCCGTACCCGCCGAAATTCAGGGTTTAATTGATACCCTGAATGCATCAACAGCTAGTGTTGATGCTACTTCGCATTATGATTTTGAGACTCCTTCTCAAACTCAGTTAAAACGTCTGGGGCGTCGCCCCTCAGAACCTCAATCGGCTCCCAAGAGTCGAGCTCTTGGGGGTAACCCAGCCAGCGTACCAAGTACTCGGTACGCTGCCCCTTCTTCAAAGGCACCGAGCGCTTCGAGATCAAGCGCTCGAGGTTATATCACTTATTCCCCTGATTATCAATCAGGGGCGGCGGAGGTTGAGAATTCCCTCGCCGTTATTGTTGCGGAGCATGGTTCTTCGCTCCGCAAGCTCGAGGAGGGTTATCCCTCCTTGAGCAGCGATATGTCTCACTCTGTGAAGACATATCGGTCTCTTCGCGAAGATGTCCGCGACATCCTCGGGGCGCACACTGCCTTCAGCAGAAGAATGATCTTCTGTACATCGAGCTTTCCCGCTGTAAGAAAGAGCTCGATCGGCACAAGGCTGATCTTGAGCAGTCGAAGGCGGAGGTAATGGCTCTCCGCTCTGCTCATCAACGGCTGGAAGCCGATTACAAGTCTCTCGTGGGAAACTTGGAGAAGCACGGTATCTTCCGTGGTTCTGTGTCTCGTCGTAAGACGAAGACGAATGATACGGTTTGAGCCGCCCAACATAGAATGTTGGGTGGAGCCGCATTGCTGTGGGAATGTCTAAAGTATAGGCATTCCCCCGAATCTCTTGGACCTTGAAAGGTCCAATGTACTTAGGAAGCAACTTCCGTGTAGGGAAGTTGCTTATTGCATGTATAGGCAAATTAGTAGTACTTAGTAATACCAATTCGCCTTTCAGAAAGGAGTTTTTGTTATTCCTTCCTTGCTTGTCTGCATTTTGATTCTGCTTATCAAAAGCAGAGGCAAGTGCATCTTTTATATATCGTATTACAGCTTGGCGCTGTAATACGAATTCATCTACTGCTTTATCAGCAGTAGGTGCATTGTCCTCATTGTCTGCGGCCATTGCTGCATACACATATTAATCATATGCAGCTTCAGTTTCATTTGAAGCTGCTTCCGCTTCTACTGTACTTTCAGTAGAAGGGTCATCGTTTTGTTCACAAGTTGCAGTTGAAACTTGCGCATTGACTCGCTCAGAATTTGAGCGGGTCCCTCCCCCACTTAGATTTGGCGTACCGCCAAGTAAAGCTGGGGTTCGTGGATGCCTTAAGGCATTCACGTAGAACGGTGTATGCTTAGTTGAAGCATGCACTGAATTGTTAATCGCGAATTCAGTGAGTGGCAGATAGTCACTCCACTGTTCAAAGGCATGTGCCTATGATCGCAACATGTCTCCGAGAACGCGGTTAACCCGTTCCGTCTGCCCATCCGTTTCCGGATGGTCCGCAGTTGACATCTTCAACTGGGTTCCCAACAATGGGAACGTTTCTTGCCAGAAACGTCCTGTAAATCTCGGATCTCGATCCGAGACAATGTCTTCCGGAATTCCGTGCAAACGGAATGCCGTATCAGCGAATATCCGCCCTGTTTGAGCGGCGGTTACGTTCGCTGATACTGCAGTAAGATGTACCATCTTACTGAAACGGTCTACAAAGACCACTATTCAGGTCTTCCGACTATTGTCGGGTGGAAGACCGAATACGAAGTCCATTGAAATGGACCTCCAACACTCTGTCGGAACCGGCAGAGATTGCAGCGGATCCTGTGCAGACAGCGCAGGCTTAACGCGCTGGCAAATATCGCAAGCGCGTACGTATTTCCGTACCCAGTTGTACTGGTTTCGCCAGTAAAAGTCACGTGCGAGAGAAGAGTATGTCTTCTCTCGACCTTGATGCCCCGAAATCGGTGCATCATGATACTCAAACATAATTTGATGTTTGAGATCAACGTCGTTTGGAACGACGATGCGACTTTCATCTTTTTGGTCTCTGATGTAAAGCAGCAGACCATCGTGCAGTGGATATCGATACACGCAAGCGCGGAGGAACTCTGGGAGTTCGTCGCGCTTCTCACTTGATTGATTACTTAAGTAATCAATCAACAGACGTGTCTCCTTGTCTGTTTTGTACGCCTCGCGTACTTGTCGTAGAATTGACGACGACAAAGCAGTGCAACGGATCGCGTTTGCACTGGCACCTTCGGTTACGGACGGTTTCGTCTCGTAATCGGGCCTTCGTAATCGCGCATCCGCTATCACGTTCAACTTTCCGGGTTTGTATTCAACCGTAAAGTTGTATTCACCAAAGAATGACAGTCATCGAGCCAATATTTGAGAAATGTGTGGTGAATTCACGGCCGTGCGTAGCGACGCATGGTCCGTGTAAACCACAAACGGTCTATCTCCCAAGAGATAGATCCGAAACTTGGCCAGTGCATAATTCATGGCAAGGAGTTCCTTGTCATGCACTGGATAGTTGCGCTCGACTGGGTGCAACTGACGCGATTGATAGCAGATTACGCGATCACGATCATCGTGATCACGCTGCATCAAAGCACAGCCGATAGCGAAATCGCTCGCGTCGCAAACGACGTGGAACGGACGCTCGTTATCGGCTATAGCCAAGACAGGCGCTTCAGTCAAGCTTTGCTTGACTGCATCAAAAGCATCTTCGCATTGGGTATCCCAATGCCATTCGACATCTTTTCTTAAGTAATTGAGAAAGAGGTCGTATTAACCCAGCATAGTTGCACGAATACTTGTGCAAATGTGTTGCCAACCCAAGGAACTTTCGAAGTTCCTTAACGTTGTTTGGCGTAGGCCATTCAACGATCACCCTGATCTTTTCTGGATCAGGACGCACCCCGTGCTTGCCCACAAAGCATCCAAGAACGGGTATCCCAGGTGCACCAAAGGTGTACTTCTTTAGATTTGCATAGAGCTTATGCTTACGCATAAGCTCTAACACTCGTCGTAGATGTTCCCTATGGACATCTACATCGCTTTTATCGTGTTCACCCTTACTATGGATGAACACGTCATCGAAATAACTCGGTGCGAATTCTCGCACCGGGCGTAATAGATGCGTTACGCATCTGTTAAACGTAGCAGGGGCATTTCGAAGCCCCTGCGGCATAACAAGCAACTCTCAAAGCATGCCGCTTGGGGTGCTTACCGCCGTGAGAGGGATATCCTTGTCACGCATTAGGATTTGATAAAATCCATCTCTTAGATCGAGAGCACTAAAGATGGTGCTCCCGCAAATGCCATCAATGATGACATCTTTTCGCGGTATCGGCGTCTGCTCCGGTACCGTCGCTGCGTTCAGCTTTTTGTAAGCGTGAACGATTCTCCACCCACCTGTGGACTTTTTCACACGAAAGGTGGGGGTAGAGTGCGGTTAGATAGACTCCCGCACTTGGCCTGATTTACGACGAGCTTCGAAAAACTCGTCGATCGCTTTTACTTGATCACGCGGCAACGGCCATTGCCGCGTTACACAATACTTCGTGCCTGGCACGAGGTCAATTTCATGACGAGTTCCCTTATCCTTAGGGATCTCGCTAGGTATTTCTTCTGGGAATACGTCAGCGTATTCCCGAAGTACCTCATAAAATGGGTAGTTCGCTTTAAGCGACTCCCAGCTCTGCGCTTCAAAGCGCTGAACTTTGGTTTGATCATTGGGAACCTCGTTACCAATGTTTTCCACTTGTAATGTGGACATTCGTTCACGAATATCCACTACATCATCTGTTGCAACGATGATACAGATCTGTTCGATCTGATCATCGTGCAAGTTTCTCATAAACTTCTTCCAGCTTAGCGCTGGAAGAGCCATCACCTCCGAACCTTCTTTTGGAGGGTGTTCCATCAACAGAGACTGGGTATCTAATCCGGTCTCCGTTTGCGTCAAGACGTTGATCGTCTCGACGGAACTGTACATGCAATCAGACGCCCTCGTCTGATTGACTGCTACACGGTGATTACGATTCACCGTGTGCGAATACTCATCATCATGGTGGCCACTGCCTACCATGGAATTTTCTTGGCGTTCAGATGTGCTCGTCTGATCGGCCGCCTGTTCTGCGACACGGTGGTCTTTATCACCCGTGTGCTGTCTAACGCAACGTGGTGGGCACTCGCCACCACGGAGTTGTGATCACGATTGCACTAGATCGTGAGTGTGAGTTCACTCTCATCAACACGGAATTCTTTCGTCGTGTTGGAACCTTCGGTCGCACAGTGGGTGTTTCCCACCGTGGATATCACTTCATTCTCACGGTGGTCTTTATCACCCGTGGAATGTTTCTCTCCAACACGCAACGACTCTTCTGTTGCGTGTGGTAGTCCCTCTGGGCTCTCACCAGCGGAGGTACCTTCCGCTGATCGTGTCGGAACAGACCTGGTGGTGCCATCGCTATCCACCAGACTGTCCGACGCTGCGGTTGTATCTTCTGATACAGCCGGATTACACACAGGGTGATAAGATCCTGTGGGTCCGCCACAGTCGATCGAAGGTTTAAACTTGGACATCCATGGGATTCCAAGTATCACATCGAACTTGTCATCTAAATCGAGGACGATGAATTCATCCTCGAATGACAGTTCATTCAACTCGAAGCGTGTTTTAATCACACGCTTTGGAATAGTCACGGTTGCACCTGTTGCTAACCGGACTGACAACATACTTCGTGGGGTCTCTACCTCCACGAAGCTCAACAGCGTTAGACTCTGAGTTCTAACGAAATTGTTTGACGCTCCTGTGTCAAACAAAGCTCGCATGGGGACATCGCTCCCGTGCGGCTTAACCTCCAGGGTGATAAGAGGCTTATCATCACCCTGCACCTTTTGACAGGACATAGTACCGTCTGGGTCTATTACCCTCACATGCCCTATGTAGGCATGTGGGATAACATTCCCAGTAGGGCGACCCGCCCCTACTGGTGATTTACGTTTTTTGCACCAACAGGGTGATGTCCCTGTTGGTGTCGCCGTGCAGCGGACGGTTCCGTCCGCTGACTGCGTGGCACCGGACGCGGTGCCATACACTCATGGACAAAATGCCCCATTTTCGCGCATCTATTGCAGCGAATATTCTTCTTAAATTTCGGTTGCTTCGTGTTCGAAGCAACCGCAACCGATAGGTCCATCGGCTCTGGACCTCCACCGCCCATGCTCTGGCGCGGGTGGCTGTTTCTTGAGACGAAGTGTGAGCTTCGTCTGCCTGACTGCTGATTGTTGACATGCCGTTGCGGCATGTCAAAAGCGAAGGTATGTTGAGCCCTTCGGCTGTACCCAGCATGCGATGACGCTGATCGCGTGCTGAACTCCTCATGGATGCTCATATCAATGGTATCCCTTAGAGTCTCAGGCGGGTGCCGGTAGAGACTCTGTTTGACGGGACCATCATTGAGTCTCTTCATGAAGCCAGTGACCTGCATAGCAGGGGGCACCGGCTCATACACAATATTTGACAGCAAATATTGCGTCTTCTGAGCGTAAGCTTGAAGGTCAAGCTTACTTAGCCGGAGTTCCATGAACTCTTGCCGACTACTTATCTCCATTTCTGGAGCTTCAAAGTTGAGCTTTAGCTCATCTTTTAATTCCTGATAAGTCAGGAACTCAGAGTCATCAGTGCATCTGCGACTCATCGCCCATGCCCTGGCTCTGCCGCCCAGACATGTTGTGGCGAAGTACGCCTGTTGACGTTCGTCAACAATATTTTGCGCAGAGATGGCACCTTCCACCTCTGAGAACCATTTACGAAGGGGCTCGCCCCCTTCGCCGGTAAAGGGCGGTACTCGCGCCTTTACTACATCAACGCTATGCGTTGCAGGTGCAGTTGCGGTCCGCGCTGCCTCTGGCGCGGACCGATCTGGCTTTTCTAGGTGGTTTCGCCTAAAGCGATTCACCACCTGTATCACTTCCTCCGGGGACTTACTCTGGAGGAAGGTAATGATGTCGGTCCCCATAGACCGAACCATTTCTACCGTCGCGTCTTTACTACGCGACGAGAAGTGAGGGAAGTGTTTATTCACCTCTTCAGCGTTCTCTCTCGCTCGTCAGGCGTCATGTCTCGCGACATGATGCCGAGCGGCTCTTAATCTTCGCTCCGCTAGTTAACTAGCAGAACGGAACTGTGGTCGTTAATACGGACCACAAAGTGCTACCAGGTGTAACAGGACTGATCCTGTTACGGGCTTACACTGTGTTGTGCGAGGAAGCGCGCAATACAAGAGGGGTAGGATTAGTTGATGACAACTAATCCTATACTAAAAGTAAATATAAATATTTACTTGTTGGTTAGAACGCAAAATTAAGAGTGTTTATTTAATGGGTGGTTTAGAGGCTAATAGTATAGTAACTAACTACTTAATATAATAATATCAAGTATTCAACTAACTGTACTATTAGTTAACCTGCAAGATTCGGTATTTATACCGAATCGACTTTTCCTTCTTAGATTATAATAACTTATAATCTCTTATTTAAATTTCAGACAACGCGTCTGAAATTTAACTGTGATATTCTAACTTGAATATCAATTATGTAATGGCACCCCATTACAAGCGTCGTTACGCGGTAGATCAAGTCTCGTGTTAGTGGATACGTGTGATTATAGTTCGTTTACTGTGGATAAGTGCTGGACTGGAGGATTACGCATACGCAAGTGAAGGCATACTTTGATCAAGTGATTTTTAACGCATTTTGCACTACGATTACGCTATGGCTAAGGGTAATGGCGCTCAACAACATCTTCAATCAATCTTACACCTGCTAGGGGCGTCTCTTGCATTCATACATCGATAAAGGGGCGATATGGGTCTATACCTTTTTCATTTTATTCTTAGCGCTGTGGCTGGGAAATGATGTCTCAATCGAGCGCCAAAGTGCATCCTCTAGCTTGCTCAACGTCCGAAGAAGCGAATTTCAAAGGCAAAGGGGAAGAAACCACTTTCTTGCCGACGCCATCCGCACCATCTCATCAAACCAAGTCAAATTCGTTGCGATGGGTTGACAACTACCCACGTCTTCATTTCCTACTGCTTTTCATTTGTTGAACCTACGTTGGGGGGATCTACGTCTCAACACTATTCACCACTTGGACACTTCACGTTTTAGGGGTTCACAACGAATTAACGACGGCGAGGGAAATGTATGCTGCTACCAGTCACAAGTTGAACACCATGTCGCAGTGTGTTGAGAGCATTTTACTAGCATATTTAGCCAGCGCAAAATTACAGTGCGAAGCCGATAGCAAACTCGTTCAGGAAAGCGTTAATGCTAATGACGTAATCCTTATTGACCAGAGGAATGCGACGGCGGCATGTGAGTTTGGTCAAGATAGAGACTGAAAGTTCTTCTGATACGTTTCTTTTTTTGCTATGCCAGGTACGGATGCGTTCTTATCGACATTAACGAAGCAGATACAAGCAACAACTCCATCCAATGAAGCCAATTCGACGCTAAATTGCTTTGTCGACAACTTTTACGACACGATGCCGAATGATGACGTCCTATCTTCCTCCCGAGAGCTAATCCTGGCAGTTCGTGCAATATTGCCCACACAAGTTGCTTTGGAAGCGAATATGAGCGCATCCAAGCAGAAAAAAAAGCTTCAAAATCAGCTCCTCGAGATGTGGAATGGTATCGATGCCGTGAAGACTTCCATCGAGAAAACGATCGCTGCAACAAATACTGTGGCTGTCCAGCACATAAGTTCACTAACGCCAATATTGTCTCAAAGCGACGGTATCGGTCATGCGCAACATTCGGCCTCTTCATTGACCGCTTAAGCAGACTAGCATCGTCGGAACTTTCAGACTCTTTGACTTCTGCGTCGACTACTAGTCTGGAGGCTGTGCAAAAAGCCGGTCGGACACTTCACAAGGCTCTTGTGTTTGTTGCTGGCTTGCACGATGGTTTTACGAACGTCCTGGACACTGTGGATGAAAGCTGGAAATCTCTAGAAAAACAATTTAATGCCTCCGTCCAGATGTTCACGCAACTGCAAAAGGAGCTCGTATACGCAGCCGAGTCAACCGCCCAGCAGATGAAAAATACTAGTACCGTAGTCATGACGAGCTTGGATCAGGCCCATCAGGAAGTTTCAACAGCTTTTAATATTCTGCGCGATCGATGGCACGACACTGCCCAAAAGATGGTGGCAGAAGATTTCAAGCCGTGGCAACGGCTGAGAGATCAATTGGTTGCCGAGCTCATGGCGAACCAGCGCCAACGTGTCAGACCAGAAAACTCTATTCAGCGCAAGTATTTATTGCCAGATAGAACAACGACCTCCAACTTGAAAAATGAGATCGGCAAGCTAGCCACCGCCTCACGTAATTAAGGTTCAACAAGTGAAGAATTTGAATCTGCCAATGAAGAAAAGTTTGATATTGAGACTGCCGTGCTACGTGCATCGTTGGTCGATGTTGGTGCTTCGTTACTCGAGTGATATTCTACGTAGATGTTAGTCGTCTCGCTTTACTGATTGCAGATTTAGCAGTTGGATTGATTACCGAATCATACTTCGACATGCTAGTACTGGATATTCGTGGCATCACCACTGTCGAAACGATTGGAAGCGTCTGGGAGGTCTTGCTTTGCCACCACAGTTTTTCTGCGGTCTGTCACACTCGTGGCAAACGCCACAGGGTTCTTGCGCGTACTAGTGACATTCCTATTTTTTGTTGGTGCGGCTTCAGTGATCACAGCAGGGTTGTACATGTGGAAGAGCGCTCACACAGCGCACTGTTAAGTAATGATGAGCGAGCGACTTTACCAACCACCATTCAAAGTATAACACGCGCGTTTAACGAGAACAATAACAACACGAGCAAACGCGTTATCAATCCACTTGATGCAATTCAGAGGTACACTACCATTTCCAACGATTCCATTCGAGGTGACTACGCGGCGCTGACTTTGGACTCGACTGTAGCGTGAAATAATCAATCTTCTTCTCTAAAAAATTTGGAAGCCTGCGTAAGAACCTCGAGTAGATTGGTCCACATGTTTCAAGACTATACTACCAATGGTGAAGATGTGCGTCTAAATAACGCCTCGATTTCAAGCCAGTGCATGACAAGAAGTCTCATAACTAATACAACGCTGGTGAATTTACTCCCTCTCACAGAAGCACTAAGTGAAAAAGCACCATTCCTTGAACCATCACCCGCATTCAAACTGTGTTTTCCTAGCGAAGAGCATGGATAGAGAGAGAGAATGTAGTTGGCAAACTCCAGCATAATCTCGCGTGCGCTACTGAGGAGGCTGTATCTTTCGATTGTATCGTGGTGGTTACTTGTGGTGATTTTCATGGCAAATCGGTTCGTAGTAATGATGATCCTCCAGTCTGCAAGCGTGTATTGGAGGCGCTTTCTGAGTCCAAATCGATTGCAGTTTGTAGGCTTTTGCCAAGAAAGCGGAGCTATTGTCGGGAGTGAGAAGTTGTCGAAGGCTATTCAGCAGCACCTGATTAAGACAAAATGGCAGATAGTTTGTCGCTTGGTCAGTGTTGGATTTGCCGTCGCATTTTTTGCCACCATTGCTGGTATCATCTTTCATGGAATTACGTAACGTAGGGCTCCTAACTAAAGAAATTTTGATAGCACTGTTGAAATGTGACGATATTACAGATGAAGCATCAAATATATTTTCTAACATGAGATAACTTCTAATATGCCCCTGTAAAGGTAAAAGTAGGGTCACCCTACCCGCACCCCCCTCCACCCTAGGGGCACCCCCCACGTGACTTTCGACCAATAGAATTATCTCCTAAAGATAGATTGTTCGAAAGGAGGCTGGCTGTAAACTGAGCCATTTGTCTAAACTGACCGCGTGGGGGTGGCACTAAGGTAACCATACAGCCTTGTTGCGAATCGATCCGGACAAAACCTTACATTTCTGTCCCGATTCCTATGATTTTTGTTTGAGAGAGTAATGTCATTTTCCCTTTAGCGCCAACTCGAACTTCAACCCCTCAAAACTACAAAATGACTCGTTATGCAGGCGTACAAGTTGGCGGTACGACATGGGTCGTAGCTATTGCCGAGGATCATCCAGAGAACATTTTAGAGAAGCTTGAGGTGGATACAACGAGACCCGCTGAGACGATGAGCGTCGTGGTGGAATGGCTCAAGTAGCGCAAGTTTGATGCGATTGGTATTGTAGCCGGTGCGTATACGCACGGTGCGGCTAGAGCACAGAGGAAGACTCTTCCTTAAAGCGGTAGCTACCGCTACTTAGCCGATACGCCCTTGTAAAGGGCTTAGTAGGAGAGTTCTCCTACTCGGGGCCAAGATTCCCGGGTTAGTTTACGACTTAGCCTTAACGGCTGTATTCCCTTTTGCGGGATGTAAGTAAAGGGAGGACTACCTCTTACCTACGACACCACTGCGCGCGCGACCGGTCGAGGTCGCACGTCCGCAAAATAGAGTGAAATGTAAACTGAATATATTTAATATGTAATTAGCCTAAATTAATTTAAACTAATATAAACTATATGTAATACTAAGTAGAATATTCCTAATTCGTACCTAGCTAAAATGTAGTGTACACACCTGTGTACTGACACGTGGATGGCTGACACACCACCACACCAAGGGCCCCTGCCCTGATTGGTTAAAATAACCAAAGGTTCGAAACCTTTCAAACCGGCCAATACTGACCTCAACCGTGGTGTACTAATGTACACCAACACTCAATGTAACCCGAATGTGACCCCGTTACATCCTCCCCCATCAAGACTATTGCTTACGCAATAATCAAAATCTTGTTGGAGAACTCCAGCGCCAGTTCCTCTGGCCATCCATATGTACACCTCTAGTTGTGCTATTGAGTCTCCTCTAGAAGAGGTAGACTACTCCGAAAACTCGGAAGTGGATGTCTTTGGGGATACCTCCTCAATGGTGAGCCGCTCCGACAGCGCCGAACGGCGTTGTCGGCAACCTAATCCCTTCCCCACACGAGAGGAAAATACACTAACCAGTGCGGCACCCCTGCCCGTATCGGATGATACATCCGAATCGCCAAAGGCGATCGTTACTAATGAGCTGGACGAAGCTCAAGACACCCAACTTGCCTCACAGGCACTAAGGGATGCGTTACGCGCCCCCGAACGCCCGTCAAGGGCGGCTTATAATTTTGATGGTCCTCGTGACCTTCCAAGGTGGGCCAGGCGTTTGGTAAGGACTAGTTTAGCGTCCTATACCCCTGGACTCGCGGCTGAACAGCCGTATCAACGCGAACGCCGTGAGAAACTCCGGCAACAACTGTTTACACAAAAGCAGTTCACTAGCGTCTCGTACCGAGAGCGCTTAAACAGGCAGGCACAGGGTGCCCCTGTTGAGAACCTCCGCGAGGTTCCTTTCGTTCTTTCTCCGGGAGAAAGTGCCGATGATGCAGAGAAGAAGTTCCGAGTTTGGGCGGAAGGGGAGAAGCTTTTCCCCAGCTTCGATGAGCTGCATGACAGCTATTCCCGTCGGGACATTTGGGTGGAGAGGATGTTGCGCCTGACATTTGCCAAAGCCAAAGCGATGGAGCAATTACGTGCTCCGTATCGCACGCGCTACGCCAGCGCCCCTGTCTACACCATGGTGTCCGGAGTTAGTGTGATCGCCACATCTTCCTCCGGCAAACTCCAACTTATTGGGAGTGGAGGGGCTTCTCATGCCCCTCTGGTCGTTGACCTACAGCGGGATTCTCCCGCTCAAAAGCGTCAACGACGTCGCGACAATCCTGCCGTAGGGGAGTCTAGAACTCCCACGAGCTCTGTGAGTGTGGATAACCTTTCCACTTCACCAGATACTGGGTTTGACCCCGATGATGGCGTCGCGCCATCAGCCGCTCCACATGAAAGTGTGGAGTACTCTCCGCATAGATCATTGGAGGAGGAGGTCGCGCAACTGCGACGTGAGATTCGCGAACGCTGTGATCGACACAGCCATCGCATCCATGATATCCACGAGGGGATCCACGATGAGCGTGATGCCACTGATCGCTTCGAGAGGCGGCTTGCCTCTCTCGAGACGACCGTTGCGGAGATTCGTGGTCGCATTTTAGCCCTTTCTGGCTTACTTCGCCCTGCGGTGCCTTACGGATATCCGCCTTTCCACCCTCCTCCAGGAGTGGCCCCGCCTCCGGGTCCTGGTATGGCTTAAGCATACCGACATAAAAGGTTGGATGCGTACGCATCACCTTCGAGATGTCCAAGGTATACGATAATCCCTTTCGGGCTAGTACCTTAAAGGGTCCCACAAACCTGGGGCGCAGTTTATTACGCAACACATTTGAAACTGCATGTGTAGGAAGATTTTAGCGTTTAATAAAACACTTTCTCCCACTTTGTACACCCTTTTGTTACGCCGCCCCTTGAGTTCAGCTTGCTCCTTCTGCTTGTCTTGGCTTTCCGCCATGGAATCGCAGACGTGTAGTAAGACACTAAGGCGCGTCGATAAGAACTTATCGATGTGCTTTCGCACAGATACAGGGCTGACATCGGGGAATCCTCCCCCCTCAATCCCTGGGACACACACACGTGGCTTCAACGGAACCCTCGGATTCACTAATCCGTTCACGTAAAACGGGGTAAACCCCGTAGATGCATGAACCGAATTGCTTATAGCAAATTCGGCCATAGGAAGCATCTCACTTCAATTCTTTGAAGGATCCGGACATATCCTATGGAGAATGTCCACTACTACGCGATTAAATCGTTTGGTTTGTCCGTCCTTCTGCGGATGATCCGCAGTGGACATGAGGAGCTTGGTGCCTAGCACTTTGAACAACGCTCCCCAGAATTGTCCCGTAAAACGGGGATCCCGATCCGACACAACGGAATCGGGTAGACCATGCTGTCGAAAGACACGGTCTAGGAATATTTTTGCTGTTCCTTGTCCATATATGGACTCTGGAACCGCCGCCAGGTGAGACATCTTGCTCAAACGGTCTACAACGACCAAAATGCCGGTGTTGCCGGCCTTATCTTTCGGAAAACCGAAGATAAAATCCATGCTAATGGATTTACAACACTCCGTTGGAACGGACAAGCTCGCCAAAGGCGCAGCTTAACTTGCAGAGGGTATAATCCTCTGACACTCGCAGGTGCGTATATACGCACCGACCCACTTATACATATTGGGCCACCAATACAAAGCGGTTAAAGCGCTGTAGGTCTTATCCCGACCTAAATGACCCCCGGTAGGGGCGTCATTTGCCTCAAAGAGTACTCTATACTTCAGTTCATCATCATGAGGAACTACCACCCGCGCAGTTTCCTCCGCGCTCGTGCTATAAAATAGCAGACCTTCACAGTACCTGTAACGGTGTAAACGAGCTTTAGCTCGACTTGACAGGGTTGGCTCAGACGATCCAATACCCTTTTCACCTAACGCGCTGATTAGCGCCGTACATTGTGGGTCTTTCTCATACGCCTGGCGTATGAGATCCACCATAGACGTGGTGACGAATGTCGCGTGAGCGAGCTCGTAATCGGGACGACGCGATAACGCCTCCTCAACCACGTTCTGCTTGCCAGGTTTATACTTAACCTCAAAGTTGTACTCCGCAAAGAAGGAGAGCCAACGGGTCATCCGTTGCAGAGAGATGAGGCGACTTTGTCGCTGTCCGTAAGGACGCGTGGTCAGTATAAACCACGAACGGCTTTGAGCCGAGTAGGTGAACCCTAAATTTGACTAGAGCATACTTCATTGCAAGTAGCTCCTTGTCATGAACGGGATAATTCCGTTCCGCAGCTTTAAGCTGCCTCGACTCAAACGCAATTACGCGTTCCCTTCCTGCATCGTCTGCTTGTAACAAAGCACATCCGATTGCGAAATCGGAGGCGTCGCAGACGACACTAAATGGTTTCCCAGAATCTGGGAGAGCAAGAACAGGGCTTTTAACAAGCTCCCCTTAACCGCTTCAAAAGCGTTTTGGTGTTCGGTTTTCCAACACTAATCAACATCCTTCTTAAGAAGGTCGGTCAATGGCTTCACCATTTCAGCGTAGTTCTCGCTGTACTTGTGGAGATAGTTGGCTAATCCAAGCCACTTCCGTAAATCGCTAAGATTTACAGGCGAAGGCCACTCCACAGTGGCTTTCACCTTCGCGGGATCCGCCGGCACTCCATCCTTACCGATGAAGTATCCGAGGAAAGGAATTTACTCAGCACCAAATATACATTTGGATGCGTTCGCATATAACTTATGCTCTAGCATACATTCGAGCACAGCTCGAAGGTGTATAAGGTGCGTCTGAACATCAGACGAGTCGCCTTCCGCACGACTATGAACGAATATATCGTCGAAGTACGTCTGAGCGTACTTTCTATGAGGGCGGAAGAGTTGAGTCACCAAGCGATTGAAAGTAGCTGGTGCATTTGAAAGCCCTTGTGGCATAACAAGCCACTCCCACAGCATGCCGCTAGGCGTGCTGACCGCTGTAAGCGGAATATCAGACGCTCGCATGAGCACCTGATAATACCCGTCCACCAGATCTAAGGCACTGTATACATTACAGCCCGCCATTTTGTTCTGGAGGACATCCTTCCGAGGAATCGGAGTCTGCATGGGTACAGTAGCTGCATTCAGCCTGTTGTACGCATGCACAATGCGCCACTTTCCGTTCGGTTTACGAACACAAAAAGTGGGAGATGAGTGGGGAGACTTGCTCTCCCGCACCATCCCTGCCTCTTCTTTCCACTTGAAGAATGCGTCGATGACGTCGCATTGCTCCTTGGGGAGAGACCACCGCCTAGTGACGCAGTATTTGGTTCCAGGAACCAAATCAATTTCATGTTGGACTCCCCGATCCGGTGGTAACCCCTTCGGCGGGCTGTCACTAATGACATCTCCAATTTCCTTTAATAAGGAATGTTAATGTTCCTCAGGATCCCGAGGATCTTGAGGCCGCTTCGGGCATTCAATGCCTGTTTGGTTTGCACCAAAACTGACTCGTCCATCGTGGATGAGGAGCTCAACTCCTGTTCCGGACGCAACACGACGACCTCGTCGATTTCATCTGCTTTACATCAGTCTCAAAATCGTTGAAGGACATCTCCTCCAACGACAACAGTTCGCCTACCCCAGGCAACCGTTCCAGGATTACGCTTTCTGTGACAATACCTGTCACACTATTCAGCATCCGATAGGAATGCTGACTAGTGGCCTCGGGACTCATCCCGAGACCCAAATGGGGGGAGTCAATTGCCCCATCTATTGGAAGCGCCACGCGCCTATTCACAGAGGTCTCTACCTCTACCACCGGTGACTCGCCGGTCTCACCCATAACGGCGTAGTCGGAATCATTTCCGACGTGCGAAAGAGACAAACTTCGGGTCTGTTCGCTTGGAAGCGCCTCGCGCTTAACCACAGGGGTATATACCCCTACCACTGGAGTCGCAACTTGTTCGCCGGACACGGCGTGGTCGGAATCAATTCCGACCTGTAGAAGAGACGAACTTCGGGTATCTTCTCTAAGCGCCTCGCGCTTACTCTCAGATGAATCCACCTCTATCACTGGCGACTCACCAGTCTCGCCTATATCGGCGCGGGGATTAACCGACGAATCCCCCTCGTTAAGGAACTCTTTCTTAACGCCATTGGGAATGATCATTTCAGACATCCCAATCTCTGGCATCTTACGCCAGAATCGCTTTTGCGATCGAGCAAAGGTGGGTTCATGACTCGCCAATGCTTCACCCGACCGCGGGTGCGTTGAGCCAATGGACTTAGACTTCCAGTCTATCCATGGATCTTGGCGTTACAGCCACTTCATTCCCAGAATGAGTTCATACCTCGAGTCCAAATCCAGGACTAGGCAACGTTCTAAGCTGTAGAAGTCTGCAAACTTCAGCTTAAGGTCAATCGAGACCTTGGGTACAGAAACCTGTACGCCCGTCGCGAGACGGACCGTGACAACGTCACGAGAACGTGGCTCTAGGGCATCTGCATACATCCGACTCTTCTCCACAGAAGCTCGTCTGACATAATTTTCAGACGCTCCAGGTCTATCAAGACTCTCCAAGGCTTATCAAAGCCTTTCACGTCCGCAAGGACTACCAGCAACCTGGCTGGTACACCAAATCGGTGCTAGAAAGCACCGCTTCCCTCGGGGTTTTGTGCTGTCGTCCCCTACCCTGGGGTTTAACAGCACTGAGGGGTCCCCCAGTAGGGCGCCCCGAACCTACTGGGAACCGTCGTTTTCCCGACGGCTTGTAAAAGGGCTTTTTCTCCACCCTTGGTCCCTTCAAGCGAATATCTCGCTGGGTTTCCGCGGACATCTATTCCGCAGATGATCCGTGCTTCCACACAGGAAGCATCAGTGGCCCATGCCGCTGCATCATTGCAAGGAGATCCGCTTCGAAGCCCTGCGGAAAGGAGTCAGAATGACTCCTAGCGGGAGGTTCTACTCCGCTTCGACCTGACTTAGGTCCATGGGTTCGGGACCCACCTTAGAGGAACGAAAGTTCCTCTCGGCGTTGAACGCCATCTTAAACGCATCCCCCAGGGATTGGGGTCGGCATCGGAACAGTTCCGAACGTGCTGTCCCTTCTTTCAGGCCTCCCATGAAGACAGGGCTGGACACATCGTCCGAATACGATTTCGCGTACATCCCTGCCAACAGGGTCTTAAGTTCTTGGATGTATGTCCTTAAGTCCCTAGTGCCCTGTCGGCACCTCAAAAACGCCAGCTGATTCTGGAAAACCAGATCAGGCGTGGCGTACATGTCGATAAGATTTTGCTTAAGGACTTCCCAGGTTGGGAACACGTCCGCAACCGCATCCGAACACGTAAACGCCCATGTACGGGCTTTACCCGTAAGATGGGTCAATGCAAGTCCCACTTGCAAGTGATCTGCGATCACATTCGCTGTGGCGAAGGCCGTTTCTACCTCTCGAAGCCACACATAAAGGTTATCACCCTTCTCACCGGTGAACTCTTTTATATTAAAGGACAACGGGGGACGAACCCCTGTGGACGTGGAACGACTTCCACTACAACTCACCTCATGGGCGATGAGGGCATTGACCCTCGCCTTTACGGCCTCAAGGCCCTGCTCAACTAGGAGCTGCATGGCTTCGTCACCCAGTAAGGATAACAGCCTGTTAAAGCCTTTCTGCTGGACGAGGGTTAACCTTTCCCAATCGTCCTGATTCATCCTTCGAAGAGGATGCCGTAGCCTACCAACACAGGTATTGGATTTACTACAAGTGCTACCAGATAAAGCCGGTGCGTACACGCACGGTGCGGCTAGCGCACAGAGGAAGACTTTCCTTTAAGCGGCGTTCGCCGCTACTTAGCCGATACGCCCTTATAAAAGGGCTTAGTAAGAGAGAACTCTCTTACTCGGGGCCAAGATTCCACTTTGGTTTACCAGTTAGCACAAGCTAACGCCTTAACACAAGTCTCCCTTAATAAAGGGGTAGCTAAGGGAAGAACTCCCCTTACGCTACTACACTCACTGCGCGCGCGGCCGGTCGAGTTCGCACGTCCGCAAAATAGAGTGAAATGTAAACTGAATATATTTAATATGTAATTAGCCTAAATTAATTTAAACTAATATAAACTATATGTAATACTAAGTAGAATATTCCTAATTCGTACCTAGCTAAAATGTAGTGTACACACCTGTGTACTGACACGTGGATGGCTGACACACCACCACACCAAGGGCCCCTGCCCTGATTGGTTAAAATAACCAAAGGTTCAGAACCTTTCAAACCGGTCAATACTGGCCTCAACCGTGGTGTACTAATGTACACCAACACTCAATGTAACCCGAATGTAACCCCGTTACAGGTATTGCGTCGTTTGGACCCGTTGACCTCAACAAGAAGTCGCCAACTTACGGCTACATCACGAGCACGCCCAAGGCCAATTGGGGTAACATCGAATTCGTGGGCGTGTTCAAGCGCGAATTTCCACACGTTCCCATCGGCTTCGAGACTGATGTTAATGCTCCAGCGTTGTACGAGGTGGCATACGGTGGTCATGGAGACATCAGCAGTGTACATCAAAGTCGGCACAGGCGTCGGCGTTGGTGTGTGCACCAATGGGAACGCCATTCATGGCTTTATGCACCCAGAGTGTGTCCACATCGCTGTGCCGCCTGCCCCACAAGACATCGAGACGGACTTCAAAGGTGTGTGTCCATTTCACGGCAATTGTGTCGAGGGCATGGTGGCATCCGGTTTCATTGCTGCACGCACAGGTGTATACCGTCGCAACTTGGCCAGTATTACGGATGACGATCCGGTATGGGATACAATTGCGCATTACCTCGCTCACTTGTGTGTCAATGTGACTTTTCTCACGACTCCTGACGTCCTCGTGATTGGTAGTGGCATTGCCCGTCGTGAAAAGCTGTTCGACCTCATTCTCGAAAAGTTCGTTGCTCTTGCAAACAAGTACGGACAGCAAACGCCAGTGGAAAAATACATTCGTGCGTCATTCCACCCGGCCATTGGTCTCGTGAGTTTGCCTCACCTGGATCGCCTGGATCTGGAGCAAAAGGAGGTAGTTCAGGGATGATGGAGATGGCTGCTTCGTCGCGTTGCCAAATATGTAGTAGAAGGTAGTGTGGTGAAGTGGAAGCTATATTTATAGCATATAAAAGATGAACTATGGCAGTTATCAATGCTTAGTATGTTTTCTCTTGCCAAATTCTATATACTAACGCGATGACGTTTGTTACGCTGGTGATTCCTTCAAACACTGAATATTAGTGACAAAGGTTGTGCAATTCCTTCAATAAGTGAACAATACGAACACTTAGTGCAACATTGTTAGTAGTGCGAAGATTCTGTCTTCTAACAAGATGCTTCAATTCATTACTAGTGCCAAGTAATTCTTCCCACATTTTACAATGTTTCGACACCGTTGCTTTAGCTCTAGCATCATAGCAGTGACGCTGAACGCTAAGCTGAGCGTCTTCAGCATCATAACTGCCTAATTCGAGGTCCAACAACTAGGTGCACTAAGGCACATCAAATAATCAAGTAAACAGACTGTGAAAATGAACAGTTAGCATTTCATAAGGGAATCAAGACAAGGGCACTACTTACCAGCACAACGGCGGGTCCGTTCATGGCAGTGAAGTCAACGAAAAGTTATGCGCCCTCGGCGTCACAATGAATCACCGGATGGCGCTAGGACATATGATATAACGAGGCCAACCAACTGTGAAAATGAACTGTTAGCATTGCATAAGGGAGTCAAGACATA
>CM047582.1:16507962-16536194 GCA_026184515.1 Peronosclerospora sorghi | reverse complement strand
GTCTTTTTCATACGCCTGGCGTATGAGATCCACCACAGACGTGGTGACGAATGTCGCGTGAGCGAGCTCGTAATCGGGACGACGCGACAACGCGTCCGCAAGCACGTTCTGCTTGCCAGGCTTATACTTAACCTCAATGTTGTACTCCGCAAAGAAGGAGAGCCAATGGGCCATCCGTTGCGAGAGATGAGGCGACTTTGTCGCTGTCCGTAAGGACGCGTGGTCAGTATAAACCACGAACGGCTTTGAGCCGAGTAGGTGAACCCTAAATTTGACAAGAGCATACTTCATTGAAAGTAGCTCCTTGTCATGAACGGGATAATTCCGTTCCGCAGCTTTAAGCTGCCTCGACTCAAACGCAATCACGCTTTCCATTCCTGCATCGTCTTCTTGTAACAAAGCACATCCGATTGCAAAATCGGAGGCGTCGCAGACGACACTAAATGGTTTCCCAGAATATGGGAGAGCAAGAACGGGGGCTTTTAACAAGATCCCCGTAACCGCTTCAAAAGCGTTTTGGTGTTTGGTTTTCCAACACCAATCATCATCCTTCTTAAGAAGGTCCGTTAATGGCTTCGCCATTTCAGCGTAGTTCTCGCTGTACTTGTGGAGATAGTTGGCTAATCCTAGCCACTTCCGTAAATCTCTAAGATTTACAGGCGAAGACCACTCCACAATGGCTTTCACCTTCGCGGAATCCGCCCGCACTCCATCCTTACCGATGAAGCATACGAGGAAAGGAATTTCCTCAGCACCAAATATACATTTAAATGCGTTCGCATATAACTTATGCTCTCGCATTCATTCGAGCACAGATCGAAGGTGTATCAGATGCGTCTGAACATCAGACGAGTCGCCTTCCGCACGACTATGAACGAATATATATTGTCTGAGTACGTCTGAGCGTACTTCCTATGAGGGCGGAAGAGTTGAGTCACCAAGCGATTGAAAGTAGCTGGTGCATTTGAAAGCCCTTGTGGCATAACAAGCCACTCCCACAGCATGCCACTGGGCGTGCTAACCGCTGTCAGCGGAATATCGGACGCTCGCATGAGCACCTGATAATACCCGTCCACCCGCTCTAAGGCACTGTACACAGTACAGCCCGCAATATTGTTCTGGAGGACATCCTTCCGAGGATCGGAGTCTGCATGGGCACAGTAGCTGCATTCAGATTGTTGTACGCATGCACAATGCGCCACTTTCCGTTCGGTTTACGAACACAAAAAGTGGGAGATGAGGGGGGGGAGACTTGCTCTCCCGCACCATCCCTTCCTCTTCTTTCCCCTTGAAAAATGCGTCGATGACGTCGCATTGCTCCTTGGGGAAAGGCCACTGCCTACTGACGCAGTATTTGGTTCCAGGAACCAAATCAATTTCATGTCGGACTCCCCGATCCGGTGATAACCCCATCGGTGGGTTGTCACTAATGACATCTCCAAATTCCTTTAACAAGGAATGGTAAGGTTCCTCAGGATCCGCGAGGATATTGAGGCCCCTTCGGGCATTCAATGCCTGTTTGGTTTGCATCAAAACGGACTCTTCCATCGTGTATGAGGAGTTCAACTCCTCTTCCGGACGCAACACGACGACCTCGTCGATTTCATCTGCTTTACAGCAGTCTCAAACTCGTTGAAGGATATCTCCTCCAACGACAACAGTTCGTCTATCCCAGGGAACCGTTACAGGCTTACGCCTTCCGTGACAACACCTGTCACGCTATTCATCGTCCGATAGGACTGCTGACTACTGGCCTCGGGACTCATCCAGGGACCCAGATGGGGGGAGTCAATTGCCCCATCTATTGGAAGCGCATTGCGCCTATCCACAGATGTCTTTACCTCTACCACCGGTGACTAGCCGGTCTCACCTAATACGGAGTGGTCGGAATCAATTCCGACGTGCGAAAGAGACGAACTACGGGTCTCTTCGCTTGAAAGCGCCTCGCGATTAACCACAGGGGTCTCTAACCCTAACACTGGAGTTACCTCAGAGAAATCCACCTCTACCACTGGTAACTCACCAGTCTCGCCGTTAACGGCGTGAGGATTAACCGCCGAATCCCCCTCATTAAGGAACTCTTCCTTAACGCCATTGGGAATGATCATTTCAGGCATCCCAATCTCTGGCATCTCTCGCCAGAATCGATTTTGCGATCGAGCAAAGGTGGGTTCATGACTCGCCAATGCTTCACCCGATCGCGGGTGCGTTGAGCCAATGGACTTAGACTTCCAGTCTATCCATGGCTCGTGGCGTTCCATCCACTTCATGCCCAGAATGAGGTCATACCTCGAGTCCAAATACAGTACTAGGCAACGCTCTAAGCTGTCGAAGTCTGAAAACTTTAGCTTAAGGTCAATTGAGACCTTGGGTACAGAAACCTGTACGCCCGTCGCTAGACGGACCGTGACAATGTCACGAGAACGTGCCTCTAGGGCCTCGGCATAGAGCCGACTCTTTTCTACAGACGCTCGTCTGACATAATTGTCAGACGCTCCAGAGTCTATCAAGACTCTCCAAGGCTTATCAAAGCCTTTCACGTCCGCAATGAAGACCAGAAAACCTGGCTGGTACACCAACTCGGTGCTAGAAAGCACCTTTTCCCTCGGGCTTTGTGCTTTCGTCCCCTACCCTGGGGCTTAACAGCAATGAGGGGTCTCCCAGTAGGTCACCCCGCATCTACTGGGAGCCGTCGTTCCCCGACGGCTTGGGCGAGGGCCTTTTACCCGCCCTCGACCCCTTATAGCGATTGTCCCGATGGGGATTCCGCGGACATCTGTTCCGAAGATGATCCTCACTTCCACACTGGAAGAAGCCCTGCGAAAGGAGTTACTCTGACCCTATCGGGAGGTTTCTCTTACGCTTCGACCTGAATAAGGTCCATGGGTTCAGGGCCCACCTTAGAGGAACGAAAGTTCCTTTCGGCGTTAAACGCCATATTAAACGCTTACTCCAGGGATTGGGGTCGGTATCGGAAGAGATCCGAACGTACTGGTCCTTCTTTCAGGCCTCCCATGAACACGGGAATGGACACATCGTCCGAATACTCTTTCGCGTACATCCCGGCCAACAGGGTCTTCAGTTATTAAATGTATGTATCCAAGTCCCTATTTCCCTGACGGCACCTCAAAAACGCAAGCTGATTCTGGAAAACCAGATCCGGCGTAGCGTACATGTCCATCATCTTTCGCTTAAAGACTTCCCAGGTCGGGAACACGTTCGTGACCGAATCCGAACACGTGAACGCCCATGTACGGGCTTTGCCCGTAAGATGGGTTAGTGTAAGTCCCACTTGCAAGTGATCCTCGATCACATTCGCTGTGGAGAAGGCCGTTTTGATCTCTCTAAGCTACACATAAAGTTTATCACCTTTTTCACCGGTGATTTCCTTTATCTTAAAGGATAAAGGAGGGCTCACCCCCGTAGACGTGGAGTGATTTCCACGAAAACTTGCCTCATGGGCGATGATGGCGTCCACCCTCTCACGCACGCCATCAATGCCCTGCTCTAATAGGATGCGCATGCCATCCTCACCCAATATAAGTACCATCCTCTTAAAGGCTTCTTGTTGGACGGGGGTTAGCTTACCCTAATCGTCCTGATTCATCCTTTGCAGAGGATGTCGTCTAACAACGCAGGTGTTGGATGAACTACGAGTGCTACCAGATGTAGCCGGTGCGTATACGCACGGTGCGGCTAGCTCACAGAGGAATACTTTCCTTAAGCGGCGATACGCCGCTACTTAGCCGATACGCCCTAATTAAAAGGGCTTAGCGTGAGATTACTCTCTCGCTCGGGGCCAAGATTTCCCCAGTTTCCTGTTAGAGTATGCTAACGCTTAAGCTTAACGCTTTCCCTGAAAAGGTACTAGCTAGGGGAGGTACTCCCTTGCTACAACACTCACAGCACGCTCTACCCTTCGCGGTCGATCGTCTAGCTGTACTTTAGAGTGAAATGGAAACTGATTTATATTTAATATGTAATTAGCCTAAATTAATAAACTAATTTAAACTATATGTAATACTATGTAGAACTTACTTAATTCGTACCTAGCCGAAATGTAATGTACGCCACCTGTGTACCAACACGTGGCAGGCTGCCACGCCTTCACCAAGGTCTCTCGCCCTGATTGGTTAAAACAACCAATGGGTCCGAACCTTTTGGACCGGTCAATAATTGGCCTCAACCGTTGTTTATTTACGTACACCAACGTAACTAAATATAACCCAGTTACAATATTCATCAATGAGACACTTGATCATAACTTCTTGATCGAGGTAATAACCTCCTTCTTCTTCATAAGTCACCGGCATTCCTAAGAACTTCGACACTTCACCTAAATCATTGATGTCTAAAACCTGCATGTTATCAAAAAATGTCGTCACCAATTCTTCTTGCGTTCCCGTCACCAACAAATCATCTACGTAAACTCCAACCATGATCATATCTACTCCATGTCGCTTAAAATATAAACATAAATCCGTGTAACTCTGCGAAAAATTGAACTTGAGCAACTTGTAGTGTAGTAGCTTGTTCCAGAGTCGACCCGCCTGCTTTAGGCCATACAAAGTCTTCTTCAACTTCAGCACCAGCTCATTTACTTCTTCTACCTTGAGCTTCTTGAAATCTTGCTTCGTGAAGTACATACCTCTTGGTATATATAGGTAAATATCATGCTCCTCTTCGAGCACCTTGACGTACGCGTTCGGGATATCTCCATACTTGGCTCTCACATTCCACCTTCTTGCTAAATCCAGAATGATCTTCACTGTCCCCATTTTCATTACAGCCGCAAACGTGAGTCCATAATCGACTCGAAGCGTTGTTCGTTGCCGCACTCGACTAGACGTGGTTTATAACGTTTCACGCTTCCGTTAGCGTCAGGCTCGATCTTGAACACCTATTTGGTGTGTAACGGCCTGCATCCACTTGGTTTCTTCGTCACATCCTACACTTCATTCATCTCTTGCTCCATTATCTCCGTCTTAATCGCTTCACTCCACTAATCTTTATGCTTACTCTTCATCGCTTCCGAAAAATTACGCGGATCCATTTCCGTAATCATATTCACCACGCCGTTGGCATCCTCGCCAGCTTTGTCTTGTTTCTGTTCATCACTTGTTTCAGCATTCTTCTTGGCGTATTCCCTTGTCACATGCCGCTCTCTTGACCATGTCTTCTTCTTGAATCTCTTGGTCTCCTTCTTGCTTGCTGGTGTTTATTGAACTTCTTCGTCTCGCTCTTCACTTGATCCATGCGCTCCTTCTTAGTCTGCATCTCCTTCTTTTGTGAAAAAAAAACTCCGAAACTGCTCGTTTTGTGTGTCATTCAGTCTTGATGTTCTTGATATGCATGTCCAGACGCACGTCGACTGTCAGAACCTTGTTCACCTTTTCGACGTCCAAAATGCTTTCTCCGGTCGCTTGGTACTTGATCACCCGCCTACTATTCACGTAAGCCAACTCGAAACCCTTCTTTTCTAAAAGTCCATACGATAAAATGTTACGCGCCAAATTTTCCACGTAATCCACATTTTCTATCTTGATTAATCTTTCAATACCACCGCACCGAGCATACACCTGCAAATCACCTTTCATCACAAAGTTCAGCTTCTTGCCATCAGCTTGATAGCACAAGTCATTCACTGGTTCAGTATTCCGTAGGAAACTTGAGTCGTTCGTCAAATGTATACTTGCTCCGCTATCTAATATCTACTTCTTACTCGAAATATTAGCGTAATCTTCAGTAATTATAAGTGACAAATCAACACTCTTGCCCCCTTTCTTCAGGCAATTCCACTTCAAATGTCCCGTATCTATACATACGTAACACTTCTTTGTCTTGTACTTTCTTTCTGCCACGACGTTCATTGTGCCTCGTGCCGCCGTCCTTGGTCTGTTCCCTTCATGCTCCACAGCTTGCGCGAATTGGCAGAGCTCTTCAGCCTGCCGCAAATAATCCACGCGAGTGTAATCATATCTCGACATCATTACTTGTGTAATGGGGTGCCATTACATAATTGATATTCAAGTTAGAATATCACAGTTAAATTCTAGACGCGTTGTCTGACCACGTTTGGAACGTGTTTTTAATGGCTGGGTTACTCACTGCTAGTCTGAAATTTAAATAAGAGATTATAAGTTATTATAATCTACGAAGGAAAAGTCGATTCGGTATAAATACCGAATCTTGCAGGTTAACTAATAGTACAGTTAGTTGAATACTTGATATTATTATATTAATTAGGTAGTTAATATACTATTAGCCGCTAACCACCCATTAAATAAACACTCTTAATTTTGCGTTCTAACCAACAAGTAAATATTTATATTTACTTTTAGTATAGGATTAGTTGTCATCAACTAATCCTACCCCTCTTGTATTGCGCGCTTCCTCGCACAACACAGTGTAAGCCCGTAACAGGATCAGTCCTGTTACACCTGGTAGCACTTTGTGGTCCGTCTTAACGACCACAGTTCCGTTCCGCTATTTAACTAGCGGAGCGAAGATTAAGAGCCGCTCGGCATCAAGTCGTGAGACATGACGCCTGCCGAGCGAGAGAGAACGCTGGAAGTGGTGACGAAACACTTCCCCCACTTCTCGTTGCGTAGTAAAGACGCGACGGTAGAAATGGTTCGGTCCATGGGGACCGACATCATTACCTTCCTCCAGGCTAAGTCCCCGGAGGAAGTGATAGAGGTGGTGAATCGCTTTAGGCGAAACCACCTAGAAAAGCCAGCACGGCCCGCGCAAGAGGCATCGCGGACCGCTTCTGCACCTGCATCGCATAGCGTTGAAGTGGTAAAGGCGCGAGTACCGCCCTTTACCGGCGAAGGGGCCGATACCCTTCGTAGATGGTTCGCAGAGGTGGAAGATGCCATATCTGCGCGAAATATTGTTGACGAACGTCAACAGGCGTACTTCGCCACAATATGTCTGGGCGGCAGAGCCAGGGCATGGGCGATGAGTCGCAGAGCCACTGATGACTCTGCGTTCCTGACTTATCAGGAATTAAAAGCTGAGCTAAAGCTTAACTTTGAAGCTCCAGAAATGGAGCTAAGTAGTCGGCAGGAGTTCATGGAACTCCGGCAAGGTAAGCTTGACCTTCAAGCTTACGCTCAGAAGACGCAATATTTGCTGTCAAATATTGTGTATGAGCCGGTGCCCCCTGCTATGCAGGTCACTGGATTCATGAAGGGACTTAATGATGGTCCCGTCAAACAGAGTCTTTACCGGCACCCGCCAAAGACTCTACAGGATGTCATTGATATGAGCATCCGTGAGGAGTTCAGCATGCGATCAGCGTCATCGCATGCTGGGTACAGCCGAAGGGATCAACAGCCCTTTGCTTTTGACATGCCGCAACAGCATGTCAACAAGCAGCAGTCGGGCAGACGAAGCTCACACTTCGTCTCAAGAAACAGCCACCCGCGCCAGAGCATGGGCGGTGGAGGTCCAGAGCCGATGTACCCATCGGTTGCGGTTGCTTCGAACACGAAGCAACCGAAATTTAAGAAGAATATTCGATGCAATAGATGCGCGAAAATGGGGAATTTTGCCCATGAGTGTATGGCACCGCGTCCGGTGCCACGCAGTCAGCGGACGGAACCGTCCGCTGCACGGCGACACCAACAGGGACATCACCCTGTTGGTGCAAAAAACGTAAATCACCAGTAGGGGCGGGGCGCCCTACTGGGAATGTTATCCCACATGCCGACATAGGGAATGTGAGGGTAATAGCCCCAGACGGGACTATGTCCTGTCAAAAGGTGCAGGGTGATGATAAGACTCTTATCACCCTGGAGGTTAAGCCGCACGGGAGCGATGTCCCCATGCGAGCTTTCTTTGACACAGGAGCGTCAAACAATTTCGTTAGAACTCAGAGTCTAACGCTGTTGATCTTCGTGGAGGTAGAAACCCCACGAAGAATGTTGTCAGTCCGGTTAGCAACTGGTGCAACCGTGACTATTCCAAAGCGTGTGATTGAAACACGCTTTGAGTTGAATGAACTGTCATTCGAGGATGAATTCATCGTCCTCGATTTAGATGACAAGTTCGATGTGATACTTGGAATCCCATGGATGTCCAAGTTTAAACCTTCGATCGACTGGGTTAACCTATCGATCGACTGCGGCGGACCCACAGGATCTGATCACCCTGTGTGTAATCCAGCTGTATCAGAAGATACAACCGCAGCGTCGGACAGTCTGGTGGGTAGCGATGGCACCACCAGGTCTGTTCCGACACGATCAGCGGAAGGTACCTCCGCTGGTGAGAGTCCAGAGGGACTACCACTCGCAACAGAAGAGTAGTTGCGTGTTGGAGAGAAACATTCCACGGGTGATAAAGACCACCGTGAGAATGAAGTGATATCCACGGTGGGAAACACCCACCGTGATAATGAAATAGTATCCACAGTGGGAAACACCCACTGTGCGACCGAAGGTTCCAACACGATGAAAGAATTCCGTGTTAATGAGAGTGAACTCACGATCGAGTGCAATCGTGAGCACAACTCCGTGGTGGCCAGTGGCCACCACGTTGCGTTAGCCATGCACACGGGTGATAAAGACCACCGTGTCGCAGAACAGGCGGCCGATCAGACGAGCACATCTGATCGCCAAGAAAATTCCATGGTAGGCAGTGGCCACCATGATGATGAGTATTCGCACACGGTGAATCGTAATCACCGTGTAGCAGTCAATCAGACGATTACGTCTGATTGCATGGACAGTTCCGTCGAGACGATCAACGTCTAGACGCAAACGGAGACCGGATTAGCTACTCAGTCTCTGTTGATGGAACACCCTCCGAAAGAAGGTTCGGAGGTGATGGCTCTTCCCGCGCTAAGCTGGAAGAAGCTTATCAGAAACTTGCACGATGATCAGATCGAACAGATCTGTATTATCGTAGCAATAGATGATGTAGTGGATATTCGTTCACGAATATCCACATTACAAGTGGAAAACATTGGGAAAGAGGTTCCCAATGATCAAGCCAAGTTTCGGATCTATCTATTGGGAGATAGACCGTTTGTGGTTTACACGGACCATGCGTCGCTACGCACGGCCGTGAATTCACCACACATTTCTCAAATATTGGCTCGATGACTGTCATTCTTTGGTGAATACAACTTTACGGTTGAATACAAACCCGGAAAGTTGAACGTGATAGCGGATGCGCTATCACGAAGGCCCGATTACGAGACGAAACCGTCCGTAATCGAAGGTGCCAGTGCAAACGCGATCCGTTGCACTGCTTTGTCGTCGTCAATTCTACGACAAGTACGCGAGGCGTACAAAACAGACGAGGAGACACGTCTGTTGATTGATTACTTAAGTAATCAATCAAGTGAGAAGCGCGACGAACTCCCAGAGTTCCTCCACGCTTGCGTGCATCGATATTGACTGCACGATGGTCTGCTGCTTTACAGCACAGACCAAAAAAGATGAAAGTCGCATCGTCATTCCAAACGACGATGATCTCAAACATCAAATTATGTTTGAGTATCATGATGCACCGATTTCGGGGCATCAAGGTCGAGAGAAGACATACGCTTCTCTCGCACGTGACTTTTACTGGCGAAACCAGTACAAGTGGGTACGGAAATACGTACGCGCTTGCGAGATTTGCCAGCGCGTTAAGCCTGAGAAGTCTGCACAGGCTCCGCTGCAATCCCTGCCGGTTCCGACAGAGTGTTGGAAGTCCATTTCAATGGACTTCGTATTCGGTCTTCCACCCGACAATAGTCGGAAGACCGGAATAGTGGTCTTTGTAGACCGTTTCAGTAAGATGGTTACATCTCACTGCAGTATCAGCGTGCGTAACCACCGCTCAAACAGCGCGGATATTCGTTAATACGGTATTCCGTTTGCACGGAATGCCGGAAGACATTGTCTCGGATCGAGATCCGAGATTTACAGGACGTTTCTGGCAAGAAACGTTCTCATTGTTGGGAACCCAGTTGAAGATGTCAACTGCGGACCATCCGGAAACGGATGGGCAGACGGAACGGGTTAACCGCGTTCTCGGAGACATGTTGCGATCATAGGCACATGCCTTTGAACAGTGGAGTGACTATCTGTCACTCACTCAATCCGCGATTAACAATTCGGTGCATGCTTCAACTAAGCATACACCGTTCTACGTGAATGCCTTAAGGCATCCACGAACCCCAGCTTTACTTGGCGGTACGCCAAATCTAAGTGGGGGAGGGACCCGCTCAAATTTTGAGCGAGTCAATGCGCAAGTTGCAACTGCAACTTGTGAACAAAACGATGGCCCTTCTACCGAAAGTACAGTAGAATCGGAAGCAGCTTCAAATGAAACTGAAGCTGCATATGATGAATATGTGTCTACAGCAATGGCTGCAGACAATGAGGGCAACGAACCTACTGCTGATAAAGCAGTAGATGAATTCGTATTACAGCGCCAAGCTGTAATATGATATATAAAAGATGCACTTGCCTCTGCTTTTGATAAGCAGAAGCAAAATGCAGACAAGCAAGGAAGGAAGAACAAAAACTCCTTTCTGAAAGGCGAATTGGTATTACTAAGTACTACTAATTTGCCTATACATTCAATAAGCAACTCCCTACACGGAAGTTGCTTCCTAAGTACATTGGACCTTTCAACGTCCAAGAGATTCGGGGGAATGCCTATACCTTAGACATCCCCACAGCAATGCGGCTCCACCCAACATTCGATGTTGGGCGGCTCAAGCCGTATCATTCGTCTTCGTCTTACGACGAGACACAGAACCACGGAAGATACCGTGCTTCTCCAACTCTCTCAAGATAGACTTGTAATCGGCTTCCAGCCGTTGATGAGCAGAGCGGAGAGTCCTTACCTCCGCCTTCGACTGCTCAAGATCAGCCTTGTGCCGATCGAGCTCTTCCTTACAGCGGGAAAGCTCGATGTACAGAAGATCATTCTTCTGCTGAAGGGCAGTGTGCGCCCCGAGGATGTCGCGGACATTCTCGCGAAGAGACCGATATGTCTTCACAGAGTGAGACATATCGCTGCTCAAGGAGGAATAACCCTCGTCGAGCTTGCGGAGCGAAGAACCATGCTCCGCAACAACAACGGCGAGGGAATTCTCAACCTCCGCCGCCCCTGATCGATAATCAGACTTCGGAATTTTCCCTCTCGAGCACACATCGCTCAACCGCCCCGTCTGCGCACCGCTTACTATCCCACCGCTTCCGTACACTCACTCTTGAGTGCTTCTGCCGCCACCCCCCCCCGGTTCTCTTAGCCTCAGACAGTTAGGCGCCTACGGTCATTGACTGTGGGCTCATCCCTGCTGAGTGCATCAGAGCGCGCGCTAAGTATCTTCCGAAAGGACTAGACTGGGTTTGCCTAAACTACAACGCTTCTTAAGTGGTGGTGCGATCTCTTGCAAGTGCGCTAGGCCTAACTTGCTTGAGATTGCTGAAAACCTACGCCTCGATTAGAGCAGATCGGGCTAGGAACGCTACTTTTGTTTCCAAGTAGGCTGCACTTACGCTGTGTTCGGGTATTGAGGTACCTTTCAACTAGTGTTTGCTTGGGTGTCATACGACACTAGAGACGCAGTACCCACTTACCCACGCTACCACCTTGACCACTATGGTCACCACTACCCGCGATAATGCGCCTTCGACAACGACGGACCCAGCACCGTCAACCCAGCGCCCAAAGCCACCACCGCGTTTAGTGCCTGATGACTATCTCTTTCAGGCCAGCCTTCAACGGCTTCATGAAAGCCACTCATCCGATATGAATAGGCGCTTTGCGGCACTTGCGTCACTGCCAACGCCAGTAGCACCTGAGATGTGCAAGCGTATGTGGATACCTGCCAGCCGTTTGACAACTGAACGAAATATACAGGAGGTTCTCGAATCACTGGTCACAGACAACCAGCCGGTGGTGTGGAAACAGTCCAGACCCCACCTCCGTGACTTCACTAGGATCCCTAACAAGGGTATCTCTTTCGTCTGCACGTCTGATGACGCGTTACGCCGCCTTGGTGGCGTTCAACTACAAATATGCGAGTCTACGGTCATGATTCGCAAATATTCAGGCTACGACAGACTTTATTACGTGGATCTTCAACGATTACCATCTGATGTGTCCGACCTGGCTATATATGATTGGTTCGTGACACGTGGTGTAATCCCTACTCTGATTACACCAACCTACGCCCATGGTGGACTAAAATCTCGGGCTCGCACAGTATCCTTTAACTCAGTCGTGTGCCCCGAGTGTCTTTTCGAGCCTAATGGGGATCCCCTTCGGGAGATATATTTTATTGAAGGGGAAAAGCCATGTTTTGTTCGCCATCGTCAACAGAAGTATAACCAAATTCAACCACCGTCTCTACGCCCACCCCAGCGTAGACCATCTGATGTCTCCGACGACAGCATGAAGAGTTCAGCGAATACGGCCACTGAACCTCCTCAGGCTGCCCCTGCGCCGGCACCTATACCTGATGCCAAGACGCAGGTTAATTCAACTGCACCTGATATAGTCGTTTCTTCGACGTATCCACACCGCACGGACGCTCACCAACAAAAGCGTCTCATACTTGGATCAGTTAAGCAGGACAATCCAGCTTGGAAACTGGTTCAACATTCTCAATATGGTGTCATTCAACGGGACTGTCCCAAATTTATCACGCCCTCGAATGGACAGCCATATGAACTTTTTGCTGAGGACTCTGATCCCCATGACTTGGTTTACCAGATTCCCATCATGCCAAACATGTACGACATCCTACAAGATGATGGTTTCGACTCGTCCCTGACACCGGACGTCGACATCTCATCTGCGGTATTGGATGAAGAAGATGAGGCTTCCCTCCCTATTTCTGGCCTCATGACAGATTCGCCTCTTTTGCCGCTTACCCAGAATGTACGGATCTTACAAGAAGTACGGAAGGTTCCGATAAAGGTCGAGCAAGTAACCCCGACGGAACTTCAACGCATCATTGATGACTACTTAACCAATGAGTGGGTTAACTTCGGCTCCCACGATGATGTCTTGGCAGCAATTCAAGTTCAACCAGCTTACTTCCGTCGCGCGTTTTCATTGCTACCAGATCATCAAGATCGCCTATAGAAAACTCATGCGATTTACCGCGCGGTAAATGCGAAGCCACTTCAACAGGAAGAACGTTTTGGTTTCTACTTCCAAGAGAGACTTCGTGCACGTCTCAATATTGATACTATCGATATTGAGTCTACCTTTGCAAGACTTTTTCCTGACACCAACACTCAAGCAGCAACTATTAATAGCGCGCTTTGTGATTTTTTTTTTTTACGGTTTTCGCGCCTGGTATCTACTTTGACCCAGTCAAAGTCCAATCGCTTCTCCCCGAATTACTTTCGCCAAAACGTATCCGTCTGGCGCATTTCCTTCTATGGAGTGACTTCAACCTGGTCCACATAGCAAGGACCGATGTCTCTCAAATCTTTATGGGGGACAAGCGAACCCCACCTCATGTGGTAACTGATTTGCGCCATCTGTCTCACGCCGAACTTCCTCCTTTGATTGAGGTTGGACCATCTCGTTTGGTTCGTCCGCAACTTTAAGGTTGTACGGCACTCGCCTTCCTACTAATTCCAACTTGATTTCCAGCTGTGTTCGATGGATCATGATCCCTGCGTCGACTACATTTTACGCAAGATTCCCATCGCGGCTTCACCCATCATCAACATCGATTCTTCTCCCAGTTTTCGCTTCATAGGTTTCAAGTTGCTATTTTTGAACCCGGAATCACGTTCTTCAATTTTGGGTGAATTATGTGCAAGCCAAGGTCGCCACAAGTTTTCGCTTCGACAATATTATCAACACACAACATTCGAGCGCTAAGCAGGGATCTCAACTTAGTCGCATGGAACAACAATGGCTACTCTTCACCTTAACATCTGCATCCCGTTCAACCATCTTCATCCATTTCTACAAGACAGCCAGCCAGCTATTTCCGCCGGAGTCTTTGCATTTATTTAACAAAAATTAAAAAGTAGAAAATTAGAAAAGACAGAAAAATTAGGTTAGGTATCTTGTTTAAAGTTAATGAATTCAATTTACCCTGATCGATAATCAGGGGAATAAGCGATACATTCTTGAGCGCTTGATCTCTAAGCGCTCGGTTCCTTCGAAGAAGGGGCAGCGTACCGAGTACTTGGTACGCTGGCTGGGTTACCCCCAAGAGTTCGACTCTTGGGAGCCGATTGAGGTTCTGAGGGCCGACGCCCCAGACCTTTTAACTGAGTTTGAGAACGAGTCTCAAACTCATAATGCGAAGTAGCATCAACACTAGGTGTTGATGCATTTAGGGCATCGATTAAGCCCTGAATTTCGGCGGGTACGGAAAAACCACCGTACCCCCGCAACTCCTCCTCTGACAGACGAGGAGTGCCCTGCGTACACCGCGGGCAAACGAGGTGAGAAGGGACACCACACTTTAACCCTTCTTTGATGCAAGCAAAATGGATGTATTCCATTTTGCCTGTTCGCGAGTGCTTTAAAAAGCGCTCGCGCATTACGTGAACTTTATTCACGTAACCATCTGGGCTTTTGTTGTAGTTGTCAACAAAAGCGTTCCAACTATGAGTCAGGGCGTCTTTATCGTCCATGGTCCTCCTTGACCCTTTCCGGCTCGAATAATATCGAACCTGGAGAAAGAGTTCAATAAAGTACAGACGTCTATCGTCTGTACTTCGATCGAATCGACGTGACTGGATGTCTTCGCAGTCATCCAGCACGTTGATATCGGACAACGCATATTGGCAGTCCCGCTTACGGTGACCGCCACTGTTGGGGGCAATAGCCCAGCCAGGGGTCCAAAACCCCTCTTTGTACGGAACATGTGGTTCCGTACGATGATACGCTTCAGAAGCGGCAGGCGACGCTTCTGTTCGAGCTCTTTTAGCAGGCGGAGCACCGCCTGCTTCAACACCACGCGCCGGGTTGAAATCACCCCGACGTTTAGAAGTACTTGGTCCAGGTGGGGCTCTGCGTTCCCGCAACCACCTGTGATAATCATTGTCGCTGTCAGCTATGACAGCGACACCAGAGTCATCATCGCTGTTAGACGATGAGCACCTAGAGAGTTTCGACTCGCTAGATCCTTTAGTGGGGACATCTGTATCCCCATCACTTTGTTCGGAGTCAGAACTCCCGAACATGGCCCTCTTGGCAACACGCCATTCGGAAGTTGCCATCATGCGAGATGTTGCATAAGCAACATCTCCCTGTTTCTTGTCAGATGCCGCCTTAGCAGCATCTGTGGTCGAAGACGGTACGTCTTCCGACCTTTGCGTAGTTGACGCTGCTAATGCAGCGTCACTGTTGTCACTCAACACCTCAGCACCTAGTGCTGAGGCGGAGGAAGAAGTTACTTCATTGTTTTCAGCAGCGCTCTTTAGAGCGCCGCTGCCGTGTGTCTTGACCATCGAGTCGATGGTCAATCAGTTGGTGAATGAGAAATTCTGACCAACAAATGCCACCCATGATTGGCCAAAATAAGAATTATTGGCCAACCACCTTATGTGGGGGGTGATGTAATGGGGTGCCATTACATAATTGATATTCAAGTTAGAATATCACAGTTTAATTTCAGACGCGTTGTCTGAAATTTAAATAAGAGATTATAAGTTATTATAATCTAAGAAGGAAAAGTCGATTCGGTATAAATACCGAATCTTGCAGGTTAACTAATAGTACAGTTAGTTAAAGACTTGATATTATTATATTAATTAGTTAGTTACCATACTATTAGCCTCTAAACCACCCATTAAATAAACACTCTTAATTTTGCGTTCTAACAGATAAGTGAATATTGATATATTTACTTTTAGTATAGGATTAGTTGTTATCAACTATTCCTGCCCTATTTTATTGCGCGCTTCCTCGCAAAATACAGTGTAAGCCTGTAACAGGATCAGTACTGTTACACAAAGAGACCAAAAACACTTCCAAGAGATAAATTCCAATAGGTCGATCGTCCAAACGATCAAGACCTGACCAATACGAAATAATAGAGGGTAGACCGACCGTTCCGGTCTATCCCCTGACTAATACGAAATAAGACCAAAACCGGTCTAGTTTCCAACCAATATTAAAACAAGCCATAATGTCCGCGTAAATACCCAATATGCTCGTGAAACTCCACAAACGATATCTCCACGCCAAGACCAATCCAGTGAATAGCACGTTCCAAACGTACTTGAGTTGAGGTGTTGAGATCGCCAAATCGTACTCCCGTCGAGGGACTTCCGGTGGGCCAAAGTGCGCGTGCGGCGCGTCCAGACAGGGTATAATGGGCGAGAGGGGATAATTCGACCCTCTGCCCCCAAACACTCCGCGGCGGGCGGAGGCGACTAGTGTACGAAAAGGGAAGAACGGTGACCCCTAGCTGTGGTGTGAATCAAGACCAGAAGAGGTTTCAGCCACTTATCCGAAAGCTAAAAGATTTCCTTACTTAAAGGTATAACCTCTGTCCTAAAAGGTAAAACCACAACTAAAATACTACTACCCTATAGTCCCTAAATGTACCCCCACAAAAATATGTAAAATACCCAAAGTCGGGTGACTCACCAAAACTTGCGTTCTTGACACTTCTTGAGTCTGATAGGCTGAAAAGCCCCCCTTGTTTAAACCAATCCGAAATAAGACCAAATGTCTTGACAATACTTGACCAGAAGTGTGCCAAATTTTGGGCACGCTTCTCCACAGACGCCCCTGAGTCAGAACGTGTCGCACAACGACAACGGTCTGACCTCGTCCATCAAATTCAGTTGAACCTTGGTCATTCAGACTTTTCCGACATGGAGCAACCATCTTCTTCATCCGTTCCAGGTACTTGCACTGCTGGACTTGAACTTCTTGTATTTCCTTAACGACCGTTCTTCTAGGCACCTCGCATACCACGTCATCGCATGTCACTTCGCCCGTCCGGTCGGTCCGGTCTGGCAGCTCCCATCGTTCTACTGCACCTCAGACATCGGCAGGGCATCAGACCGGGACCGACGCGCAGTTGCAAGACGCACTTGAAGAGATCGCATGTCTCCAGGAGCAGATTGCTCAACAGGCGACACAACGTAAGCATGCATGTCCGGTCTTCACCTTGGACCTGTTCTAACCTTCGTTTGTCTTCAGCCCGTATACCTCCAGCCCGTATACCTCCTGGCATCAGCAAGGCGATCAATGCCCTGCTTGCCGCCGATCGGCAGTCGAACACGCATGACCTCCAGCTGCGTCAGATTTTGACCGGACTAATAAACGCACGCAATAGGTTGACCCGCTTGGAGGCTCATCAGCTTCATCTTCGGGAGCAGCTTGTGCTGGTCCAACAGCAGCAAGCAGAAGACCTGCTTGACCAGACCACGTTGAGTATTCAAAGCGACGACCTCGAGAGGCGTCTCACTGAGCTCCGAATTTCGATTCAAGACCAGACCGAGGAGGTCCAGTCTTGTGAACGCAAGTCGAACGATTGGACGCAGGCAGCGAACGGTCATCGGGCGGTATTAAAAGAATGTCATCAGCGCTTGGTTGACCTGTTGCGTCCTCGTCGGCATCCGGTTGCTGCCTCCAGCGTAGACCGGTCTGCGTCGGCCGCCTTGGTGGACCTACACCGGGACCAAGACCAAGGCCGTTCATTGGCCGAAATTCCCCAGCCCAAAATTCGTCAAAAGTCTAAGAAGCGCGCGGACGCGCCGCGTCCCTCGAGGGCGCGGGGCACCGCGCGCGCCCCCGAAATCGAATGGAAGCGTGCGGTGCCTCGTAATCGAGCCAAGATACAGGCGCCCCTCGTGAGCCCATGCTTGGACGAGGATGACGACAGTAACATCTCCAAAAATCAATCGCCCTCTACCGCCGGTGCTGACCGTGCCAAGTATTCAGAGGTCTTGTCCTGGGATTACTCCGGCGAAGACTCCGGTGATTCGGAGTTTGTTGTCCCCATCCCAACCAAGTCGCGAACAAGTCCACATGAAAGTTTTGTTAAATTTTCATCGACTTCGGAGCCGACCAAGAAGACCGGTCCGCATGGTGGCGTTACACCACCTCATGCGTCGACAAATTCAACACCTACGGTCTTGCCTGGGAAGTCCAATCTCCACAAAGATGCTTTGTTGGCCAACGTGGCAATCGACAGTTCTTCCCTTCCGCCACGAACGCGTGAGGATACTTTGCCGTGGTCGCCAGTGCAGATCGGTTGTTTACGCCGGTCCACCTTGACCAAGCAGCTCCTGGCCCGGTCTTTCTCTCGTCCAGACCATTGGCTTTTACCGCCGGCGAAGAAAGCTCCTGCCGCGTCGGAATGGCGGCCGGACTTGATCACGTCGGCACAGATCTCCTGCTTGTACGCTGACGAGCCGTGGAAGATTTTTTTCGAGCATCCCAAACTGGGGTTCATCTTCCACTCGACTCCGTGGGCCAATTCTTTCATGAGTCGGGTGAAATATTTTAACAAGACTCACGCTCAAGCCATCTGGGAGGCATCCCACTATCTGGTGCTTCCCCCGGAACGAGTTCGGCAAGACCCTGGATTGGCGACCATCCAGAACAAGCGCAAGCGGCGTCGGATCAGAGCGGGTGAGGCCTGGCAGTCCCTGTGCCAATATGTTTTGGACGGGATGCTGGCCCACGAGTGCGACGTCGATGTGTTCTTATATCCAGTTGTACTTCATATGCCGCGGCGTCGCGTCGAGAGGACCCGGCTGATGGCTGACGGTGGCACATGGTACCCCGGTCTTGGGTGCACTACACCGGTCTTGGACCTCAAGGATGCTTTGGTCCAACTAGACCAACAAGAACCTTGGCGTAACCAGTACCAGGACCAAGTTGAAAAGCATCCGTCGTTGACCGTCGGCCGTCTGTGGGGTGATGGCGAGTGAGGTCGTAAGTGGGCGACCAGATAACACTTAATATATATCATCGTTCTTTTTCACATGTTCGGTCATCAAATCACTTGAGCTAATTCCACCACTTTCTCCAGAGTTGCACTAGACACGTTATCATCAACCGTTCCACTTACATCGCGAAAAAACAATCCACGTTCGTCACTCCACTATTCCAATTCGTCACATATTCACAATACACAATACACAAGACACAAGACCTTCCACCTCTTCACGTCGGTCGGGCAGACCGATGCTACTTCATGTCTTGGTCTTGGTCTTCATGGTTCTGCATCACTGCGAAACAGTTCCGACTGACTCGGTCCCGTTCTAATTCTCGTAGTAGTTCTCCACAGTTCAGGTCGGACTCATCGATCCAAGTTGTTTCATCATGGTCCTTCCATCGGACCAGATATTCTCGGTGGGTCCGGCCGAACCTGGTCTTCTTGACCGATCGGACATCTAAGACCTTTTCCACTTCAAATTCGTCCTTCTCCAGCGGTCGCTCCCAACTGTCCTCCGGCAGTAATGCTTCATCTAAATCAAACCGTTCTGCCTCGTCTACTAGACAGGTAATTTTGGGACGATCAGGAAATTCTCGGACCAGTTTTAACATGGACACATGTACGATCGGGAAGACCTTGTAGTCCATGCCGGTTGTTACTAGACGGGCAGCGTGTTCACCAATCAGCTCGGCAACACGGAAAGGACCGTGCCACATGTGATCCAGCTTCTTCGCATAGCCCTCCTTCACTCGGTCTAGTTACAACCATACCCTCGCCCCTGGTTCTATACCGTGGGGTTAGACCTGGTCGTTGTTCCGGTCTGCCCGGTCTTGTGTAGCTTGACGTAACTTTTTGTTGACAATTTCTCTTGCATGCTGGTAATGTTTCTGGACCTGCATGCGCCAACGTCGAGCATCACGATCGCGGGTCCGAGTGCAGCCAATAGGTATCGCGGCTTCAAGAGTGGACCGGGGGTACCATCCATACGCAAGATAAAAAGGCGTTTCTCCTCGGACCCGATCGGTCGACGAGTTGAGTGCAAACACCATCCTTTCTGCGTATTCGTCCCAATCGCGCTGGTCTGGATCGGCAACGTACATCTTGATTGCTCTAGTAATAGTTTGTACCCTACGTTCTGCCGATCCATTCGCTTGCGGACGATATGCCATCGTCGCGCTCTGTTTCTGGCCCAGCATATTGTTAAACGACCGGAACACCTCGGCCATGAAACCGGGTTCTCGGTCGTGTCTGATGACCTCGCTGGCGCCGAACCTTCGGAACACGCATTCTTCGTAACTTTTGGCGATCTGCTCGGCAGACCGGGACGCACTTGCCTTCGATATAACTAGACCGGTGAACAGGTCTACCCAGATCAACAACTCAGTGTTGCCATATGTCGATTTAGGCAGCGACGGTATATGGTCCATCGCTATGACCTGTAAAGGGTAGGTAGCTTCGATATTTCCGGGCGATTGCCCCTTGATTACCGGTCTACCCTTTCCGGTCTCGCAATCCGTACAACAACCCACATATTTCTGTACACTTCGGAAAAGACCTCTCCAGTGAAAGTGGTACCTGATCTTGTGATACGTTCTGCCTATGCCCTGATGTCCCCCTTCTAGACTCTCATGGTAGTGATGGAGGACATCCGACTGCAGCAACTCAGGTATCACCAATTTCGCCAATCGATCCCGGTCTGCACTGTCTTGATCGGCATCGCGGCAGTAATATAGTAAACCATCCTCATCCACTTCGTAACTCTCTGCGATCTTGGCACATTCTTTCGCTTGACCATTCGTCAACTTAGACAATTCACCGCGCAGGTAGGTCTTCAAATTCACAATCCATTCTTCTTCGTCCTGCGCCTTGAGGATCAGTTCTGCCCTTAGTCGTTGCACAACAGATTCACTCAACCGTTCCTTTGGGAATGGTTGGTGGGTCTTCCGAGCTTTCGGTCTAGTTGCGACCATCACATGCACCTGGTCCGGAGCGTTCTTGGGTCCGATCACCTCGGGGAGCCTGTTTATATTCATCAATTCATCAAGAACGGCCTCCTCGGTGATCGTAGCCCCGGTCTGGTCTCGCATGATCTTTGTCGCGAGGTAGTCGGCGCTTCTGTTCCAGTCCCGTTTCACGTGCAACAGCTCGTGGTTGGGATGGTATTTCAATGCCTTCATTACTCGATCATTTAGCGTCCTCAGTCGTGGAGCCTTGCAGTCGATCTCTCCGGTGATCTGCCTGATCACTAGGTTGGAGTCACCACATATGATGACTCGCCCCTTCTCTTGCGACGACAGCAGGTCCAGACATAGAAGTATACCTCGGTACTCCGCCTCGTTAACAGTAATATCCGGCGTGAAATCGGCAGCGGCTGCAACTATAGACCATTGTGGCAACTTCCACAATATGGCACTATAGGCGCCGACCTTCTTCTTCACGCTTGCTGATCCGTCAAAACTTAAGACGAAGAGCTCTTCATCATGGTCGACGGTCGGTGGCGGTCTCGAAACTGACTGCCGAGGTTGCTTCCTCGGGGAAATCGCTATTAATGCCTCGTCCACTTCAGACCGAGGGGTGATACTGGCAGCTAATGTGACCAATATCTCTTCCTCGCCCCTGGTGCACTTAACGACCTCGAGGGTTCACTGCGACAAGACCGCCGACCATCTGCCTAGACGTCCGTCCATCCCATTGGCTGATAATAGCCAGTCCAAAGTAGACCGCCTTGACAGGACCTTTATAGGTAGGCCGACCAGCAGGTTGTAACACACATCCAGAATTCGTAGCAACGCCAGAACTTCTTTCTCGACAATTCCATAGTTCACTTCATTTGGCTTCAGCGTTCTGCTCGTGAACGTGACCGGATGGTACACACCATCATGATCTTGAACTAGAGTGGCCGAAATGGCCCACTGACTAGCATATACAATAATGGTCGGGACCTTTTCGGGATCTAAATGCTTCAAAATCGGTGCCGTCACCATCTTAGCCTTCAACATACCAAAAGCAAACTTTGCACGCTTCATATGGTCTTCGGCCTCCACTTGCGGACAATCTGCAGCAAGACCAGAGTCGGCGCCCCCATGTAAAGTTTCCCGGTCTTCTTCGCGCAACATATGGTAGTCCACTTCCCGGAGCTCATACAACACAGCCGCGTAGATAGCAAAATCTTCGATGAAGCGGCTGTAGTAGTTTAAACTTCCTAGGAAGGACTGCATTGCCTTCAGAGACTTGGGAAACGGGAGGTTGCTTAACGAATCCAGGTCCTTAGGATTAGCCTCTAGACCATTGTTCGAGACCATATGACCTAAATATGCGACCTTGGACATACCCCAAAAACTTTTTACGGCGCTGATAGATAGGTTCCAGCGGTCGCATGTCTCCAACAATCGTTCAACCTTCTCGCACAGATCGTTCCATGACGAGGCAGGTATCAGAATGTCGTCGATGTACGACCGCCTCCCTAGAACGGTCGGTCTTCTTTCCCGATCGGATTCACCCTCTGTAAACACATCATAACTTTCGGCAGGGTCCCGATCGGTCTTGATTTTGAAGTGTCCGTACAGTGCGTTGTCTATCAACCTTTGATAGATCTGGGGTGCGTTCTTCAGACCGAACGGCATACGATTCCACTCGAAAACACCAAACGGTGTCACAAATGCGGAAATATCACGGGCTCGATCAGTCATCGAGACCACCCAAAATTCACTTGCCATGTCCAGCGAACAATACCACAAGGTCTTGTCCAGGTCTTCCAACAAATCATTAATGAGCGGCATCGGGTACACCATCTAAACAGTTAACCGATTTACCAGCCGATAGTCGATGCACAACCTAATGTCGACGCCGTTCTTCTTGATAACAATTACGATCGGCGAGGCCCATGGCGAGGTCGACGGTCTAATAATCTTGGTAGCCAACAGTCCTTTAATGAGATCAGAAAGCTTTTCCCGGTACTGTGGCGCCACGCGTAGACATCGCTGAGCAATCGGCTTGGCATCTCCAACGTCAATATCGCAAATCGCACCACGGGCTTCAGGTGGTAAGGCATTGCCCTTTCCGATCAGAAGATATCTTTTCTTCCATATGATATTATTCAACTGCTCGATCTGGTTTGGACTGTTAAGGTCTTGATCACCCACTTGTAAATCATCCATTGTAACTTCGGGCGAGTCGGCAGACACTTCAGGGAGGACTGCCATTTGGCTTTACAGATCCTGAATGTACTGTTCCCCGCCTTCATGTATACAGACTTGTTCATCTTCTGGGGTGATATCACCTAGACCATCTGGACCGGCTGAACGCCCCTGGTCTTGATCGACGGGCTGTCCTTCACTGATATCGGTCTGATTAGGAATACCGTCATGGTCCGACCTAGCAACTTCATTTTCCCCTTCTTCCGTTTCTTGCTCCGCTGTCGCCTGGTATTGTGCTGACACCACGTTGACCAGCCTCGGCTCGTCTACTTGATGGTCCACCGTTCCTGGTGACTGCGGCGCCTTTCTTCGGACCAACATCTTTTTTGGGGTGACATAACTTGGTCTTTCCACTAAAGGTGAGGTATCCTCTTCCACCGACCCATCATCGCTGATAAGATTGGTGGTCGATTGGTACGCCAGGTTTTTCCACACGACATACCGCCTCGACCCAATCAAGACGAACCCCATCTTCCTTGGTACCTTCCCTTCTGCTAATCACATGCCTACAATAGTGTTATTGTCTAGTGTCAGCGGCTTGTCACCGATATTGGTAACACGGACAAAATCACGTCGACCAGCACTCTTTACGAAGGTCAAGACCCACCGATCGCCCCTGGTCAACCACAACTTCCTCGAACGAAAACCTTTCTCAACCGGGGTATCGGCAGAACGACCAACTGGGATAGTGAGGTCTTGGTCCCATCGGACCAGATCGGTATACGAACCATATAGAGGTCTTCGACCAGCCAACTGGACCTGGACCTCATCCGGGAGCGTAAGCACTCCATGTGACAGGTCTAGGCGAATACCAGCTGGGACCATGAAATCCATTCCTAGTAAAGCGTCTTGACCAGCCAACTTGCCAACCCAAGCGCTGAAAATGTATACCAGCGATCCCGACAAAGTAATTTTCACACGCGTTCTTCCTTCGGTCATATAAGAGTTTTCGCCAATCCCGACGCATTCTTGTCTCTGGGTATCGTCTATACGACATCCGACCTTACGAGAAAAGGCGGAGTCGATTATCGATACTTCAGCTCCAGAGTCGAACAACATCGTCGCCTTCTGTTTATTAATCTTGCCACAGGTTTTCGCCTGCTTGAACCATTTATCATGCGCGTGATACTTCCAGTATCCGCGGGATTCTCCATGCAGCAAGTCCAACTGCATAACCACCTTAGTCCGGGAGTACTCATCGGTCTTCAGACTGTAGACCGGATGGTCTCGGTCGACGCAATTTGGAATAGAACGTGTATTGTCGGTCTTATCCTCCTTGCCGACATATGCATAGATGTGAACCGTATAACGCTCGGCTCAATCCAGATTCCAACCTGGCAGCGTTCTAGTTTAACATCTTTTCTGCGTCCGGCGGCAGCATCCCCGCGTGCTTGTCCGGCACGTACCACTTGCGCATCATGTTAAAAAATTCTTCAATCCTGCAGTGGCCGGCCTAGTGGATCTCTCCACATGACTTGCATACGAAAAGGCAGTGTCCGTCGGGTGGCCGCGTCTCTCGCACTTCTTGCACACCATCTTCTTCCAGCAGTTTGGACCATCATGTTTGCTCGACCCACAGTGGGAGCACTTCTGACGAGGTCGGTCTGGATCGGACTTGCTTCCGTTCCTTCCCTTCCGGTCCACCTGGTCGGACTTCGACTTGGTCTTCGGGGCAGGTCCCGCTACATAGACGTAACGATACTGGTCTTCATCCGATGACTCCTGGCTGGATGGACTTCCACTTTCTCCTTCTGACCCCGTGCTGTCATCAGCTACAATTGCCTTGACCGCTCGGGTCGTTCTGGTCCAAGGTCTCTTGACCGGATCGGTCTGGGTCTTGGAACGATAGCGACCTGATCCACCAGTGGTCTTCGCTCTCATACTACGCGACTGTTGTAACGTCCGCAGGGTCTGTTCGACTTCGCCCGCATCCTTAAGACGCAGTAGAGTAAGCTGGTCCGCCAGTTCTTGATCGTCAAGGGTACTAATATAGTGAGTGACCCACATGTTCTAAGGCGGCACCGTTCGGCGGGTTATTATCTTTGATTGTTATGCCGGCGCGAAGTGCAGCCACGTTCAACCGATGCAAATACTCGATCGGTGTTTCGTCGGCCCGCTTCTGCATATGATGGTACTTGCGGGCGCTTGAAAATCCGGAGTTACAATATTGACCTTCAAACTCCGCACATAACAGGTCCCAGTCAGACCGGACGCCCCGACCCAACTGTTGAATCCAGTTCGCAGCCGTTCCTTTTAACAAATCCCGGAAGATTAAACAACGTTCGCTTTTTGGGGTCTGGTCTCGCAGGAACGCAGACTTGACCCGACTGAACCAAGACCGGGCCTGGTCTTCATCGGCATCCTTGCCGGTGAAGTCCTTGAGGTCGGTCGTCGCGGCCATACGGATGCGCGGAATCGCAGCAGATCCAAAGTCGTAGGCAGTAGTGGAGGCTAGGTTAGCCTTGCGCACCTTGCCTGCGCCTGTATCATCTGACCCACCATGGTCGTCAAGACCGCCTACCGACTCCATATCACAGTCACTTGTCTTGCTTGGTCTACGCGGTCTTTCCGGTTGCCGCTTGCGCCTTCCCTTGCCGGTTGGTTTATCACTTCTAATAGGCTTATCCATAGATGTTACCGATTCCATATCCACATCTTTGCAAACATTGACACCTTGACAGGTAGACCGGTCTTGGACATGGGGCGCATAGGTGGTCTAACCCGTTCTTCCATGAAACGTTGCATCATCGTCTCAAACATGGCTTGGACGTTGGCTGGCGTCATGGGCAACGTGTTGATACCCTCCTTTTGCGGAACTGAGGCCTGTGGGGCTTTCTGGAGCCCCGACTGGCAAGCAGCCCTTTGCTGCCGCATGTCCTTTTTTTGTTCAGACCGGGCATGGTCCACCCCCATGGTCATCCGCTCGACACCGGTCTCCAACTCTGATGAGATGTTAGAAGCCGGTGGAGACTGGTAGATCGATTCATCATCGGAACCAATGTCAACAAGCTCTGGGGAGGCTTCGGCGACCTTCATTGCCGTGGTGGGAGTTGGGCGGCAAACCGACCCCATCAGTGGCACCAAACGGTCGTGGAGGTCCGGCATCGACGCCTCCAGTCTCCAAGCATCAAATTCAAACAATTTATTGACACCGGCGGGGTCCTGCATTTTAATGCCAACCTCCGCCAACATCGCCACCAAATTCTTGACGAGCAGTAATGGTCGATCACTCTGGATCGGATCGGTAGTGGGACCGAGAAGACGGTCGGGGATATGGAGGTCCAACACCCGAAAGACCTCGTCATAGCGAACAAATCGCTTCAATTCAAAAACATAATACATCTTGTCCAGGTCTTGTTCGGTATAGCCTCATCCCCGACCTTCGACTTTTCTTCGAAGTCGTCTTCGTCGGGTGGCATTCCCAGCCCTTTTCTGGGCACCTTGTGTACCTTGGGGACTTTAGGGAGGTAGACCGGATCGTTCCAGTCAGCCTCCATGTAATTTTCATCTTTTAGTTTTCCATCAATTTTTTCATTCATACACATAGGATCAGGACCAAGGTCCTGATCCTTTCCGGAACTATAGCAAGACCTGCTATAGTCCCGATCGGCTCCGGTGGGAGCCTTTTGGGTAGTAAAAAACTTATTAATCCCGATCTGGTCCGTCGCCAGGCCAGATCGGACATCGCCATCTTTATCAACAACGAGAACGTAAGGCGATAGCCTTTCCTTACGTCCTCTCCAGAACGACTCCATATTCAAATCATTCAAATCTTCGAATCCAATTTTTGATGGAATATCAGCACGGTGATATCCACGATCACCAAGTGATCCGGGCACGCGCACCATTGTGGTGGAGTCAAGTTCCAAATCGAAAACATTAGCATCGATAACCTGACTACCACCATCGCGCCCAGCCTTCCAACTTTCGGAGGGGGTACTCCGCGGACCACCACTCGAGATCTGGTCCGATCGTCCGCTGCAAGCAGACGACCGGTCGTCATCAGAACCCACTTGGTCCGATTGTTTAGTGTCCATCTCATCTTGTGTACCCGATGGAATGGGCTAGTTACACACTCGGTGGATCGGGACGCAGATTGGATCGAACCGGTTTTGAATATAGAAGACCGATCTGGGTAGGTATCTCTGGGGCGGAACTCTTCACCCCAGACACAAACACACCAAAACACTTCCAAGAGATAACTTCCAATAGGTCGATCGTCCAAACGATCAAGACCTGACCAATACGAAATAATAGAGGGTAGACCGACCGTTCCGGTCTAGCCCCTGACTAATACGAAATAAGACCAAAACCGGCCTAGTTTCCAACCAATATTAAAACAAGCCAATATGTCCGCGTAAATACCCAATATGCTCGTGAAACTCCACAAACGATATCTCCACGCCAAGACCAATCCAGTGAATAGCACGTTCCAAACGTACTTGAGTTGAGGTGTTGAGATCGCCAAATCGTACTCCCGTCGAGGGACTTCCGGTGGGCCAAAGTGCGCGTGCGGCGCGTCCAGACAGGGTATAATGGGCGAGAGGGGATAATTCGACCCTCTGCCCCCAAACACTCCGCGGCGGGCGGAGACGACTAGTGTACGAAAAGGGAAGAACGGCGACCCCTAGCTGTGGTATGAACCAAGACCAGAAGCGATTTCAGCCACTTATCCGAAAGCTAAAAGATTTCCTTACTTAAAGGTATAACCTCTGTCCTAAAAGGTAAAACCACAACAAAAATACTACTACCCTATAGTCCCTAAATATACCTCCACAAAAATATGTAAAATACCCAAAGTCGGGTGCCTCACCAAAACTTGCGTTCTTGACACTTCTTGAGTCTGATAGGCTGAAAAGCCCCCCTTGTTTAAACCCATCCGAAATTAGACCAAATGCCTTGACAATACTTGACCAGAAGTGTGCCAAATTTTGGGCACGCTTTCCACACTTACTGGCACTGGAATCGAGAATCCAAGTGCTGCATCCTGGTTTCGGCGCAAAATCACTAGGTTGCCAAGAAATACATTTATATCAGGCTGGTTGGGACATTTAATGTCGAATATGACCAATTTCCTGCAGCCGTGGTATTTCACTGTTTTTTTTCCTTTTCTTCAGCGAAGTTTTACCGCATCAGCTCCAAAC
>CM047582.1:16482802-16492962 GCA_026184515.1 Peronosclerospora sorghi | reverse complement strand
AAAAAAAAACAGTGAAATACCACGGCTGCAGGAAATTGGTCATATTCGACATTAATGTCCCAACCAGCCTGATATAAATGTATTTCTATGCAACCTATTGATTTTGCGCCGAAACCAGGATGCAGCACTTGGATTCTTGATATCGGTGCCAGTAAGCATCTGGTTAACGACCACCTATACCTGCGTAATGTTCAGGTGGTTGACAGCACCTGTTTTCTGGCCGATGGACAATAATTGAAAGTTTCTCTAAAAGGCTGGATTTTGATCCCAGTCTTTGCAAGTGGTAAAACGAACACCATTCGGGTGGAAAACGTTTACTATGTGGAAAATTTGACCAAGAACATATTGTCCTATGGTCTTTTGGACGAGAAGGGGTATAAATTTGCGTACGTCGTTGGCAACTGTACAATGTTGCACACTTCCACCCGTTCCCCTATTTTCGACATCCAAAAAACCAACAAGGTTCTTACTTTTCCCATTAAAGTGGTTATTGATGATAACACAAATGTTCCGGTCGTCATGGCAATTATTGAAGAGAACGACTCGGAATCGGTCCGAACTTTAGATGTCCAGAAGGGTTCTTTGATACATTTTTATGCTAGACTCGGACATCTCAACTACGATGCTAGCGAAAGATGCATCTAGTGGTATTGAATTGACGGATCATAAACGGATGAATTGTCGGACCTATGACCAGGGCTACCATACTAACAATCCGAGATCCGTCAAGGATAGTGGAAAAAATTTGCCAATTAACCTAATTGGTGGGGTAATATGCTCTGAACTGAAAGGACCCATTACGCCGAAGGACCACGTCGTTAATATATACATAATCAACTTTGTTGATCATAAATCTAACTATGTGCGAGATTTTTTCTAGCCAAAACAAAAGATGTTGCAGCAAAACAATTTGAACATTTTTGGCGTTTTTTGAGTGGCAGTCTAACTGCAAGGTCCATATACTACGTACTGATGGAGGGTGCGAGTATAATAATCTCGATGGTTTTGCGTGCATAGTGGTATTGAGAGGCAAATTAGTGAAGGAAAAACCATTCTAGCAATGTAAAGCGGGACGCATGCACCACACTGTGATGAATATGGCATGGTGCATGCAGTTCCCTTGTGGTTTGAACTTATCATTTTGGGGCGATGCGGTTCAAAATGCCGCATATATATATATATATATATATATATATATATATATAGAACCAAGACCCAAGCATTACGAATTCAAATAGACAATCCCTTTTGGAATTTTGTACGAATAAAAAGCCAAATCATGGAGAGATTGTTGCTTGTGGTCACCGTGTACTGTGTACAAGAACCCGGGAAAAGATTCTCTTGCAAATCGTGCACAAATTGCTGTAATTATAGGCAAAAGGGATGAGATCAAGGGTTTCAAGATCTATTTGAAGACCGAGCGCAAAGTTGTGGTAAAAAAACATGTGCGCAACATTGAAACCCTTGATCCGATTCAGAATAAAAAAGTGAGACAAGGTATGCGGGAAGATCGTCAACCAGAGGAGGGGGATCAGCTCCTGTTCAAGAGCCTAAGAAAAATCTTCCAAGAAGAACAAGTGGAAACGCTAGTGTTGCGTCACCCAAAGTCTTTACAAGACAAAAAGCAAAGATTCAGCTATTTTGGATGAAGCTACGACCGAAAGACCACGTCAAGTTGCAAATATGGGGTCTGTTAATTTTATAACGGAAATAGAACCGAAGAACTTATCGCAAGCGATTAAAATTCTAACAAGACCAAGTGGATGATCGCTATGCAGGAGGAGCTTAATGTCCTCGAGAATATGATGTGTGGAATCTTGTTAAGAAGCCAGAATATTGTCGGCCTTTGCACATCAAGTGGTTTCAAGACCAAGCTTGACCAGGATGGAAATATCGAGCGTTACAAAGCAATACTCGTTGCATGTGGCAACGAGCAACGATTTGGGGTTGATTACAACTTAACTTATGCATTCTTTGTCGACATGAACACCGTGAAGATGGTCCTAACTTTTCCGGTCAAGTCTAATGTGCCTACAAGGCACGGCGACATATCAAACGTCTATGTTAAGGCTACCGAAAAGGAGCATGATATTTTTTGTTTATTCCGCAAGGAACGTGCTGAGGAAACTCAAGAACATCAATAACAACAAGTACAAAAGCTCAACAAGACAGTTTGCGGCCTTAAACAAGCAGAACGGTTATGGAGTCGATTGATACATGGAAAACTTTTAATTTTGGAATTTTCACAGTATATTTAAGACTTGTCTGTATACGAAGCAAATTAATGGAGAAGCGATTATCGCTGGAATTAACGTTGACGAGTAGTACTCAGGAGGAGCTTGTTGACAAGTTTTTCGACGATATGTAGTGTCTCAAGATTACAAACTTGGGAAAAAAAATGAAGTTCATGGGAATGCGCATCACTTTCGAGGACAACTTTGGATACAGGCTTGACCAATAGGTCACCATTGATGGGATCATTCAAGATTTCAAGATACAATATGTCAATCCGAATTCTTCCCCCTATCGGCCAATATCTCAAAGACTTAGTGATGAAACCAAGAGATGATTGAAATGTATTGGTTTAGTGACGATTAGGGATTTCAATCCTTGGTCGGAAGTCTTCTTTCGATTGGAAGTTGAACGAGACCGGACATCGCATAAGCTATTCACAAGGCAACTCGACAGACGACTGGAAACTGGCAAAAAAGTTATTTGCGATATCTTAAGGGGTCCAAGTTACCTAAGTTTTGTATGGAAATGTCCAAGGATGCAAGCGAAGTTTTAAGCGTGAAGGGGCGGATTATGGAGGATGCAAGACCGATCAAAAGTCGACTACTGGTGGATTAATTTTCGTCGAATGCATGTTCGCTGGGTGGATATGCAAGAAACAAAGTGGTGTATCGTTGTCAACCATGGAAGCAGAATATTACGCTGCTTCGACGAATGTGGTGAATTTGCTTGGATTTAAAAAAATGCTCGAAGAAGTTCAAGTCAAGAGCAAGCTTCCTATGCAACTTTACATGGATAGCAATGCGGCTATCAAGATATTCAAGGGCGTCGAAACAATCTCTAACATGAAGCACGTTGACATTCGAGTGCAATTTATTGTTTCAAAGTTACAAGATGGACTCATTGAAGCTACATACGAATCGACTAAAGATATGCTAGCAGATGGACGTACCCAATCTTTAGAGGCGCTAAGATTCGAAGAGCTACACAGCGCGCTCGGTCTTCAACTTGTATGATGTCCGAAATTCATATTGAAGAGTGTTAAAAGTAATCATAATACCGGTTTTTATTAAAACCGGGTATGATTTATACTTTTATTAGTAGTAGCAATATTCATATCGAACTTATTAGAAAAAAGCTATATGTAAGTGTTGGTACTAATTCTGAGTACATATGTTTTCGGGCATTAATAAGTAGTGTATAGCACACAACAGATGGAAGTTTTCATTACTTCAACATCTGGTACAGATTTCATGTTAGGCTATCTAAACACTTCTCAATACACATTTTATTGATAAAGCCCCTGGTTTGGTTACTTTCCTCTGCTCACTACGAACTGTCTACGGGCGTCTTTTTCACGGTCAACGGATATATGGTCGCCGTGATTTTGACTTAAGACTCTTTCGTTATATTGGAGTTATCATTTGACATCTACGGCACAAGTTGTCGACTATCTACGCAAGTATGAATGCTGACAACTTTCAACAAATAAATCATTCGTGTTTTCTGTAACAGTACATTTCCCTTAAATTCCACATTCGTTCCTATAACCGTCACAGCATATATACCCTGGACAAGAAATAGAAATACGGGCGAGATTGGTACACTCTTTCAAAGGTACATGCCGAGGTCGGACTGAAGATGTTGGATGCTGACGAATAGAAGGAGAAAAACTCCCGAGAACGTAGGGGCGATACCTGCACAGGACATTCTTCCATGCGAGCTGGAGAGACTTTTGAAAGAAAACCAGTGACAAAGATCGTTTACCCCAAGACTCTCGTCAAATTGGAGGGATGAACCATGGTGCTGACTACGATCGACGACCGCCTTGACCTAATCCGAGACTTATTCGTCCCGATCGAGGAGGTTGGTATTTCCACGGGCGCCTGATCTAAATCGTTCGATATGAATCGAGAGGTCATCAAAAAGAATCTAGGCTACACTCCGGATCATGTGGTGCGCCCTCGATCGACCCCTTCAGCAGATCGAGCAAACAACACCGATTGCTGATCACAAAGCGGAAGAAAGCGTACTTTGGACTCGTCCTCATACAAATCTAACCGCCGATTCAAATCATCTGTTGGCATTAAACGGTGTACGCTTGGTCTGAGAGCAGCAATGGTGATCAACTGTCTAATCAATCTGGAGAGTCCTCCGTGAATGTGACAATTTTTTCTTACTAACGTTAGCCTAACGTATCATGCGGTTCTTTAAGTAGTGTTTAAAAAGGATATTTTTCTATCGACCACGGATTTTTTTCCACCCCGGTGAAGCCACTTTGGCACCCAAAAGGCGCCAAATAAGATCCCCCGTTAATTGTCCCGTCCCAGTTCCTGATTGGAACATTAAAATACAGTTTACCCGTGGTGTGAACGATGGGTTTCGTCTATTGATAAAGAGATCAGCCAATCTAGTTATGTAATGATCACCTACATTTCCGATCGGTCACTAGATCTAGATAAAAGCAAGATGAGTAAAATGTGGTTGACCGAGGGTAAAGCGCTACGTCAGATCAGTAATGGCTCAGGCAGATTGCGAAGATATATCGAATGGCATATCAGGCCACCACAGATCAGGTCCGAGATGAGAAATTGGCAGGAAAGGATGCTTCACCTTCGGCTGCGACATGAAGATCATGATAAAGAAGGCAGCCCAGACCTGACGAGATGACGCAGAAGATCGGGGTGATCTTAATATCGTCGGGGCTGTTATGGTCAAAGAGCCGTTACGAATTGACGAGCAAAGTAGGACTGAGGAGAGCCCCCGGTCGAAATGTTACTGCGAATCAGGACGGAGAAACTGCTGATCAGAAGCAAGCCCCTGATCGGCAGTAGCCCTACAAGATAGATAGACATGACGACCGATCTATATCGGAAAGTAAATGTACCGACTATTTACTGGTATAAGCTGAAGGAAGCCGATCCGGAAGATTATCAGGTGTGCATCCATGACGTCAGAACCAATCGTCTTCCGTCACCGGATGTGCCCGAATTAGTATGGACGAACCGAGGTTGACGATCCAGAAGTAATCATCCTAGAGAGGGACCGAGGAGAAGACGGCACTTACTGATTAGGAAGAGCAATGCATTGTCCCCGGCTCGATGTAAGAAATTGATGAGGGTGAATAAAGTCTGTCGCCCAATACTGTCCTCGAGTGGTTTCACGATATCGGGAAAAACTTTTTCCGATCTGATCAAGGACCTGTAAGCTATGAAGCTCATCCGTCCCTTGGGCGTCGCCGATTGTGATCGTGTTCAACAATAACGGAACCGACATCGAAATGTCTATTTATTACTGATTGATTAACGTATTGACGAGTTGATGATCTACCCATTTCCCTTGATTAGCGATCTACTTGAAGATCTGGACGTAGTGATTTTTTGGTCTCTCGACATGGATACTGAATTTTTGGTGGTCTCAATGACGGATCAAGCACCTCGTTTTTTAAATATCCGCGTTTGTGGAGCCTTTTCGTATCGTATCTTTGAGCGGAATAGGATGCCGTTTTATTGAAGAACGCTTCTCGGACTTACCAGAGACAGATTGCAGCTCTTTGTACGGCCTGATCGGAATCCAACCGATCCGCATGCTTTGTTTACAGAAGGGGGGGGGCAAGCTGGATCAGGATCGGAGACTTTCAAACCTGGAAAGACAGTCGTATATAGATCATATTTTTGTTACTGCGATACCCGGGACATGCTGTGTGAGAAGGCCGAGAAGTTGCTCGATACTTGCGAACACTGCAATTTATCGATCAGCGCAGTTAAAAAAAACTCTGGGAGAAGCAAAATTGCTTACGTTCATCATGTGTCAATCGGTGGCTTGGAAGCAAATCTCAACGGCCCGGAATTTATTAGCAACCTACCCTTCTCCAGATCGTTAACGACGATGCATCTTGTTTTTGGAAGCTTGAACTATTAGAGCTGGTTAATCGAGGATGTTGCGGTCCACACAGTTGTACTGTACGAGCTGATTATCAATTACTTCGAGGAGAAGATCGGCAAGAACGTCGCGAATATATCGGAGCTCACTCATATCTGAGGCCCAGCTATTGTCGCCTTTGGGCATACTAAAGGCGATGGTAGCGTCAACTCTTGTTCTGAAATATTTTGACCCAGACTATGTTTCGGTGGTGATTATCGATCGAACAAGTGGGCAATCTGGTACAAGAACATGACGACTTGAACAGTCACTTAATTTCACGAGTCCACCACTCAAAACCAACCGATTATGGTATTCTGGACCAAGAAGTGTTGGCATAGTTACGTTTATTGGATGCTTACTGGCGGGAAGACCGATCTCGCGGGAAGTACTTTCGCGCTGATCTACTTCTGCCTTTGTTATTCACGCCCAATGGAATCGATGGTAGCTTGTAATGATCGTTGGATTGCTGTCATAATGGTCATTAGAGATCATCAAACCCACCAGCAGCAAAGTGTAAATGCTTGGGACGTTAACTGATAGCATTACGCCAAGGGAAGAAATTGACGAGTCGCTGATCGAGATCATACACGTTATCATCCCCGACAGTCGATCGCCCTACCCGTACCTACATATCGTCAATTCGGACGAAGATTTGATCGTGTTATGCTTTAACGAATAGCGCAAAGAATAGGGTCGGAGCGTACTGTTGAAGTTGCAAGAGTGGACTGTGTTAGCTACCGCGTGAGATTACATAGTTGAGATCACGGTAAACGAGGCGGTTTCATGCTATGCCTGGAAATGATCCATAGCTATAAGAAAGGTTGGTCCATCGTTTGTAAAGATTCCAATGTGGTAGTCCGGAGGATCCCAGGCGAGATCTACGATAATGCGCCCATTATTCAGGTGCTAAAGAATGGGTTATGAAAGCGTTGGAAAGAGTAGCCCAATCATTTCAAGAAATAAAAATAACCAAAAACGTAATTGGTTTCTTAATTCTTCAAGTTTTTCTTTAATTTCTTCTAATATTTGGACTTTTTTAAATTTTCAAATTTCTTTCTTTTAATAGAAGAGCTTATGCGCTGGTCGCACACAACAAGATCGCAAGGTCGCAAGATCGTTGGACCGTCGATCTACTGATAGCCTTCAGGTCCAAAGCGAAGATTTGATTCAAGAACATAGTTTTGTCCGTACGAGTCGAATATATTTTGCAGGTTCAGAACAAAGAAAAATAGATAGCTGACCCGAAGGTATTCTTTGTGTCGAGATATAACAAAACTTGATCACGGTCGGGCGAAAAATTGCGTCAAGATCGTTGTTAATTATGGAGTGGATCAAAACGGTCTGCTATTTTGATCGAAAAACCAGACGGTTCTTATGGATCAGGTCAACGAGGATCAGGACCGATCGGCAAAATTGATTGTCCAAGACGTTGCAGCCCGTTGTCCTTTATCACTTTCATGTCAGTATGGAAAGTGGACATCAAGAGATCGGATGGACGTACCACAAGATCAAATTGCACGAGGACTTCACTGCAGCGTCCATCGATAGTGAGACAGGGAAGGGACTGCCGACGATCCAGGGCGGATAACCGTGAAAAAAGGATACTTAGCTGTTTCCTGCAAGTCGCTCAAAGTCATGAAAAATGTAAATCGGGGAGCGATGTGATCTGTCATGATCTGGAGCCGCATTTCACGACCGACGTGTTCAAATCGTGTAACGTCAGATGCAAATTGCGACGATATCGTGAATGCCGCAAATCAATGGAAAGTGGAGCGATGGTCCAAACCGTCCCGAGAGCAATCGAGATGTACGAGCTTATCCAGAGCAACAATATTGGGATGAATACACCGAGAGTTTGGTATTAGCCGTATATTCGTCTTCTATCGGATGATAGAGATATCCCCGGATATAATGGGACCTTGGAGACGACAATCCAGATCACGTGCAAAACGGTTCGTGATCGGGATACCAGAAGAAGATCCGACGACATTTTTATACTCTTGAGCAAAAATCGATCCGGAGCGAGCTGATCAAGTAAACAATCAAGCATGACCTCACGGTATTGAGGTGAGGTCAACGTTCTAGCTCTACCTGAATTGTTAAAGAAGTATATACGAGAAAACTGGCACGGTCGGTTTAGAGTAGTCGATCTGATCGAAGATCGTGGTGCTTAGCTGGTAAGGTGTATAAGATATTCACGACCATGCATGTTTCAAAGATAAAGTTATGATGAAGGATTACGCCGATCTATCCAAGAAGCATTGTGATAGAAGAGAGCGAAATATTTGATTTCGACAAAGCTATATTACCGGAAGATAGCTGGTGAGGGGATGAGTTTGAGGTTGAGCAGATCGGTCATTGACCCGGTCTTGATCTGCGGGCACGATGAAGGTCGAACAAGGATCTGATCAGGAGATATCATAACTTCTTTCCGCGGATCGAGAGGAATATTTATCGGTGGTTTGTGTGACCATGTAATTTTATTCATATGGAGGAGTTCAATTATTGGGATAGCTGTTGATTTGGAGCTTCTTCGGTAGGAGCCAACTGGATATATTTTCTTGGTAATGTTGCTTGTCTACATTTTGCATATGTACATGGAACCAGAACAGCGACCTCATACTCAGCGTGAGCCCGATCGAGTAGAATAAAAAGGGTGGAGAACGGGTCGCCGTGGGGAGTGATCATCAATGGCTGCGTCGTAGACGTCGTCGACCTTCGTAGTAGTCAACCACCTCTTTACCTTCTTTAACCATTTTATCCTCTTTTCCTCAACTTCCGGATAGGCAATCGAAGTAGAGGTGTATAAGTTACCGATCGGCAGATTTCACAGATTGGTAGCCCGATGGCCTGATCGCTTGGAGAATCGGCCGATCAGGCGAGTACTCGCGCTAGATTGAGTTCAGACAGCCTTGTTTTGCACTTGCATTTGAGGATCTACGACTTCATACTGAGAAGAATCACAATCGCCTTTGAAAATAGCCCTCAGGCGATCACACTTTTCTTGGTAGGCTTGACGGAGGAAGTCAACGATTTCGTCCCGGTCAAAGAGTGAAATACCATTGTAACATGTAGCTGCTATACTAGATATCTGTTCAGAGGTTAGCAATTCTCTTTTATGGAAGGATAGAGAAACTTCTAGAAGGAATGCTTACCGACATCCAAGACGCCTTAAATCTTCCATCTGTTTTCTCTACAACAGGATTGGAAGCTGAAGAACACGTGGACCAATAAGAATGCATGTTTTAGATACGTAGCAAGTTACGTAGTGCATAAGCAGTAGATAAGTAAAACACAAATACGATCACTTTTCAATCTGCCACCTACTCTGCATTTGGTAGCAATCCAGTTTCGAATCCCGGGGGAAACACCGAAGTCCCCACAAGAAGCCCTCGCAGTCCCGTTCTTTGCCTCGCCGCCGCGCCAATCCCGCAATACTCTAGACCCAAAGCCTTGCTTTCTCTTCGGATCACGCGCCTCGTCACTTGTACCTTGATACTTGTGGATAGTACCTTTTGGGAAATAGCGTAGAAGTGAGAGCTTGAGTCTAATTGAACGCCTTGTTACGTTTGGTGGAACGAATTGTATGGGGATGTTTGAAGCCCTGAAGAACGTATACAGCAATTGAGACAAGAAGAGGAGGAAGGTTCAAACCAAGAAGAACGCTCCAGTCAAGACCCAGTTAACGAAGCTCCGTGTCCCGCTTATTCAAAGAAATTTCTGCTTGAACTCCGATAAAATCCAAAAGGACTTGGTCGACGCAATCTACAGAGTACAACGCATTACTGAGAAGCTTAAGAGCTGTTACAAACGGATACGGAAGAATATTCAATTAAATAAAATCAAGTGTAAAGTAAAAATGACTGAAGAAATAAATCTGTGGCGAAGCAAAGGCAAAATTTGGGTCATCTTCTGTCAACAGCGTGCCGATCATCTGGTCAGCGATCGGATTGGTGTAAACAAGGGGGGCTTTTAAGCCTATCATGTGCAAGGAGTGTCAAGCA
>CM047582.1:16440259-16482792 GCA_026184515.1 Peronosclerospora sorghi | reverse complement strand
TGGAAGGCTGGGCACGATGGTGGTCAGGTTCTCGACACAACTGTGTTTGATTTTGAACTTGACTCCACCACAAATCCCAGACAAGCCATTCAAGCAATGATGGGAGGAAACCGAGCTTTAATGCAACAACTATTTGAAGTAATGCAACAGCATCAAGACAAGAGTCAAGCACATCTTCAACGACAACAGCAACAATTTCTGATGAAACAACAAGAGATTGTGGACCAGAAACTAGAACAAAGGAAAGTAACAAAGAACAGCGTCTGAAAGTCAAAGGAGTACAAATGCCGCGTTATCATGGGCATCTGGATGAGAGTTTAGATCTGTTTTCTTCAACGTCAAGAAGTATTGTCAATACCAGAACATTGATATGTACGATCCCAGTTATTTCAACTATGCGATATCACTTATCACCGTCAACTTGACAGGATATGCAGCAGCACGGCATCAAGACTTTGAGCAACAAGGCAAAGAAGTGCATTCTATCGAAGAACTCAATGAAGTCATGACCAGCGAGTTCTTGCCTGTGGATCTGCAAGAAATATTACGAGAAAAGATGGATGCTTTGAAGCAGAAGCATTGTAGGAACCTGGATGAGTATATCATGAAGTTCCGCAAGCTTGTCAGTGACATAAAGGAGATGAGTGACCTGGATTGAGTCATGTGTTTTACGAGAGGATTGGTTCTGCGAAAGAAGCAAGAAGTCTTATACCGAAAACGTCGGACGACTACAGAAGCAATGACCGTCGCGCTATAATTTGAGAGATCGCACGCGTTAGTACATGAGTATCAAAACAACAATAATCAGAGATCAAGACGAGAATATGATCAGTTTGCGAGAAGAGAGTACGAGCAACGTACGAGAAGGCATTTGGAGCGCTCACCGAACAGAGTGCATAATTCAGGAGTAGACCGTGATGGAGATGTAATAATGGATGTTGGAAACACTAAGTTACCCAAACAAGAGTGTGCGAGAAAGAAGTTGTGCTTTTACTGCAAGAAACCTGGACACCTACTAGCAGAATGTATATCAAGAAATCACAACAATCAGGAGAACAAGAAGCCTGTAAAAGTGAGTAACACCGCAATTAATTCAGAAAGAGAAGACAAAGAGTAAGACCATAGTCATCGGTCACATCACTGCTGAGGACAAGTCCAACGAATTGATCCGAAAAGAAGGAAGTCTAGGAGACGCAAGAGTCAAGATTCTCATTCATAGTGGTGCCGACCATAAAGTCATCCGACCAAGCCTGGGCACGCATCTATTTCAGAAGAAGAAGATCGAAGCAGTATCATTCGATGGATCGACGACAACCAAGAAAATGACCAACGTGTTCAAGGAAGACATCATGATGGAAGGTCAAGTGTTTAAAGACATCACGTTGACGGAGTGGTAATTGCCTCATCAGAAATATATTATTCTCGGCAAACAGTGGTTAGTTCAATACAATCCCAAGATCAACTGGAGAACACATGCCATACAACTACCAAGAAACATCAAGCCGCTTGACAGCGAAGATTTTGAAACGAAACTGAAAGAAGGGTATTACGCAAAGATCTACAGTTTAACCATTAAGAAACAAGACTCGAATCCTTTGCATCCATACGTATAAGCGTTAATCACTGCGTTCAAGGACGTCTTTCCGAAACAACTGTCAGACAGTCTTCCTCCCAAGAGAGGCATTGATCATGCAATACAGGTAAAGTATGACGCACAACCATCCACAAAAACACCGTTCCGTCTGTCCAGAGTAGAGCAAGAAGCACTGAACAAGTTCGTGGAAGATCTAGTGATGAAAGATTGGATTGAAGTTTCCAATTATCCGTGGGTTTCGAACATCTTTGGCGTGCCAAAGAAAGATCCAACAACTGGAAAGTTTCCAAAAAGACTCGAGTGGATCCGTTCAGCAGATCCTACCATGCCTATCCGATGGGTTATTGACTACAGGCATGTGAATAGTCAAACAAAGGTTCCGAAAATTCAGCTTCCTCACATCGAAGAGCTGTTTGACAAGATGCAAGAAGCAACTGTGTTCAGTGTGATTGGTCTAGCTCCAGGATACCATCAGATGCAGATGGATGAAGATAGCAAACAGTACACTGTCTTCATAACAAATGAAGAGATCTACCAGTGAAAAGTAGCACCGATGGGATTAGCCGGAATGCCTGGCACCTGGACAAGACTAATGCGAACATTTTTGGCTAAGTTTCAGTTTGTGGTTGTCTATGTCGACGGCATCTGCGTATTCTCCAAGTGTCTCAAAGACCACAGAGAGCATCTGAGAGAAGTATTCTCCATTTTGCGAAAGAATAAGCTCTATACACGAAGAGAGAAGTGCGCATTCGCTAAAGACTCTGTTGAATTCCTCGGATATATCATATCATCAGAAGGACTTCGTGTAGATCCGAGGAAAGTTGAAGCAATCACTTCCTGGAAACCTCCTGAAAACAGCAAATACCTGCAGAGATTCATTGGACTAGCCGGTTACTATCGTCGCTTCATTAAAGAATTTGCTGAACTGATGCTGCCTTTGAGCAAACTCCTGAAGAAAGATGCAATCTGGTGTTGGAGTGATCAGCAACAAAAAGCATTCAATGCGCTCAAGATATTCTTACAACAAGCCTAAATTCTGCAGCTTCCAGACTTTGACAAACCATTTATTGTCATCACAGACGCATCTCATCATTGTGTTGGTGGAGTATTAGCTCAGCTTCATAAAAATCACGAATTACCAATCGCTTATTATTCCCAGAAACTTGTCGTGCCTGAACTCAACTGGCCAATACACGAAAAGGAGCTCTATGCAATCAAACAAGCTCTACAAAGATGGAGACATTACCTTCATGGATCCAAGTTAACGATATTCACAGATAATAGTGCCTGAAAATGGTTTTCATCTCATAAACAAGTATCTGGACGCCTGGCACGATGGTTAGATTTCTTTGGACAGTTCCAGTTTGACCTTAAACCCATACCTGGATATCAGAACATTGTCACCGACGCGTTATCCCGCCAATCATTTTCCGAGTTGAAGAGCATTCCGATCCGTTATCAGCAGGTTTTTCTGGGGGAGAAGATGGAAGCATGTCTAGGTCACGTCCAAGTTGGAACAAGGCAAGCACAAATGCGAAGAGGAAAAATGACTTTAAACAATGTCATCAGTTTCGAAGACTTCGAAGCAGCAATAACAGTCCATATGGATGAAAAGACAAACAAGATGCTACATAAAGCATACGATAAAGATCCGACATTCAGAGAAATGTTTAACGTAAAAGATAACAATCCAAGATATGTGAGGCTGCAAGGACTCATCTATAGAGCTAGCCAGAACAAAACAAAGAGCTTGTGTATCCCTGATGATGAACAGCTGAAAGTCAAGATCCTGCACAACTGTAATGATGCTGCAAGCACTGCACATCCAGGAATAATGAGAACGTACCTTCTAGTGTCACAATGGTATTACTGGAAGAGCCTACAAGAAGATATATGAAGAGTTGTGAAGAATGCACAAGATACAAGTCGAGTAATTCCAGAAAGAAAGGACTGATGCAACCAATTCCATTTCCATCCGAGATCTGGGAAGTCATATCGATGGACTTCATCACCAACTTACCAGTGTCCGACGGCTACGATGCGAAAATGACTGTTTTCTGCAAACTCTCGAAACGACATGTTTACGTTCCAACTCATACAAACGCCAATGCAACCGATACAGCAAGAATCTTCTTTGACAACATTGTGCGATACTATGGATTGCCAAGAACCATCATCAGCGATAGAGATCCAAAGTTTACTGCAAGCTTTTGGCAAGAACTTATGAAGAGAATGGAAGTGAAACTGGCAATGACAATTGCGCACAGAGCACAAGCTGAAGGTCAAACAGAACGACAGAACAAAACACTCGAAGATTATCTGAGATGTTTGATGTCATATAATGGCGCAGACTGGAATAAGTATCTGCCTTTATTGGAGTATGCTCATGAGACTTTGACAAGCGAGTCAACTCAGTTTTCGCCTTTTAAAATCGACACTGGCAGAAATCCAACGAATCCAGTATATGATGTGCAACATAATGCTTCAAGCACAACCAATGAAGATGTGAATTCCATGCTAACCACACGCGAAAAGATCATTGAACAAGCTCGAGAAAATCTCACGAAGACGCAAGAAAGAGCAAAAAAGTATTACGACAAAAAGAGATCCAATAAGGAGTTCAAAGAAGGAGATCTAGTTTTACTTTCAACGGAGAATCTAAATATAAGACATCAGACTACGCAACAGACGACGAGTACCAGAAAGACGTTCATTTCAAAGAGGATAGGACCATACAAGATCATCATGAAAAAGAGTGATAATGTTGTTCAGCTTGGTTTACCGCCACACATGAAGCTTCATCCGACCATTAACAGTGACAAGCTAAAGCTTTACTCTGGAAATCCAGACAAGTTCAGAACACGGGAAATTCCGAAATCAACGCCTATTACCTTTGACGAAGAAGGTGAAAGACTTTATATTATTGATCAACTTGTGAAGAAAAGAGTTCGACACGGACATGCCGAATACCTGGTGAAATGGCACGGATATTCAGAAGAAGATAATACTTGGTAACCTGAACGAAGTATCACGCATGTTGCTCATTGGGATAGACTACTCAAGGAATTTCAACTGCCACACAAAGTCAAGCCCGAGGTTATGTAACATGTTAGCTGCTATACTAGATAACTGTTCAGAGGTTAGCCATTATCTTTTATGGAAGGATAGAGAAACTTCTAGAAGGAATGCTTACCGACATCCAAGCCGCCCTAAACCTTCAAGCTGTTTTCTCTACAACAGTATTGGAAGCTGAAGAACACGTGGACCAATAAGAATGCATGTTTTAGATACGTAGCAATTTACGGAGTTCACAAGCAGTAGATAAGTAAAACACAAATACGATTACCTTCCAATGTGTCACCTACCTTGCAACCATTGTAGTATCAGATCGGCTACTAGAGCAGTCAAATTGGGTGATCCGATCGACATATTTTGAACTGAATTTCAAACTAGTGTCGGTGCAACAGGTGTCTTTGGTTGATAGACCGATGTGGTCGTGTCCCAAATCTGGATATTGGCCTTATCAGGTCGGGACGGACAACAAACCAAAGGAAAACGTTACTCCATATTAGCGCACTGCATTAAGGTGTGACGAATTTGAACGAGTGGTGATAGACGAATTGTTTTCTTTGATGCTACATCTCGGGAGGCGACAGCCAGATTGCGGAATAGCTAATCGTACCCTTAAAGATGGAGCTCGATTCATCCGAACGGCGAAATACGGTCTCCTTAGGTTTGTATATATAGAAAACTAAACAACACTTTTAAAAATCTTAGGACAATAAAAACATTGAGTCCCTTACGTTTTAGCTCTATTTAATTGTTTTACATTTAATATAGATTATATTATTTTTGGGAAAGCGCTACTTGCCCCCCCCCATTTTGGCTATTTGCCCCCCAAAAATTATTTCCATGGATCAGCCAATCAAATTTTACTCCGATCCACTCACTCCTGTCATGGATGCAAAGTCAAATAGCCTACATGGGGAGGGGCAAATAGCGCTTTAAACAATTATGTAAAACTAGCATAGAACCCCGTTGTACCAACGTGGCGATTGCCTGAAACACATTAACTTAACTCCACTTAAAATGTCATTATGCTTAAAACGTGCCACGTTATTCTGACTAACGAAACCGAATAGTGAAGTACAGTAGCACGAAGGCCACTAAGACGAATATAATGAGGTAGAGCATGTGTTACGGGTCCCATCCCCTAGGGGATGGGACCCGTCGTATCGACGGGGCAGGGCATAAAAACCGTCTGTCCGTCTACAAAACTTGCCCCCATGTATTTCCAGGGTTAGGGTAGCGAAAACATATACTATACATTATACTAATGTGGTCACAATACTTGGGTCGCACGGGGAGGAGGGTATATAAGGTAAAGTCATAGAAGCAACTACGTGACCGGGAACGCCACAGGGAGGAAAACTTTTAAATAGATGTAAAAAGCGCCATTTCTAAACAATTAGTTACGCTTTAATACTGATCTTCATGTCAATTGTACTACCACGGATTAGTGCCATAGTGTCATGACGTGCGTACAGTTGAATTTCGGCTAGGTACGGGATCGCGTACTTAATTGAATTTTATACTTAGATCAAGTTATTCGCTTAGGTGCGGGAGCGCGCATGCATCGACGACATGAATTCTGTTATGATATAGAGTAGATTACTTTTTGTATGATACATACACACTGATGGGTTTATTGCTGTGAAGAAGAATAAAGTGAGCTGGGCAAGTCCATTGCTTCTTGCGGCATTTGTTCTTCAGATGTAAGAGGCATATTACCACCACTTAGCTAATGTTGACGTTGGTCGTACACAGCCTTCCTGATTGCACCCTGTGTTCCTTCGTCATATTCGTGAATGTCTCTTCGAGAATCTACTTGGCGTGTATCAATCTCTGGGTCTCTTTTTAGAGGCATACCCACGAAGTAGGTTTGGTCTTTTCAAGCGAAATATGGAGCACGTAATTGCTCTCCAGTGACCATATACTTTCATCCGCACGAATCTTTTCAGGGAATTCTCCAGATAGAAGTAGCTTTGTCTGGCCACTCTTCAATGCTACACTAAGCCGAGTGGATTCAATCCGACATTCCAAGTCTTTTGCTCGGGTGTGATTCTTTAATACCATTTGAATCTGCAGAGCAAAGTGCAATACATTCAAGAAAAAGTTCACATGTTATAAAACGACCTACCGAAATGTCCTCCAGAGTCTGCGTCCACGAGTAATTTGCTGCTACTCCACCGTTACCAACTGGGACTACATTACAAACACAACTAGCATGTTATGGGATATAACTCGTTATAGTTCAATATGAACATAAAATCTGTACGCTGTTTGCCCTCCGCTGTGAGCTTTGGCACCTCAGCTAGTAGCAATGGGAACTTTCATTGGTCTTGTGACTGAGGAGGCCTGATCGATTGTCGTAGCCTTCACATTTCCCTTTCTATTGTTGTTGGTCTTGTTCCATCAAGATTTTTCGTTGGATGTTTTTGAAAAGCTGTGATCACCTTCTCCTGTGCCTCACCAGGTAAGAAGCCCATCTTGTGATTCATTGGGTCGCTTGAAATGACGTAGAAGTCGGTTTTACGGTACAAAAAGTTAAAGAACGAGTCCAAAAGCAACTCTACGCTGCCATGTTGTTTTGCTAGTTGGGTCAAAAGCGCGTCAAAACGTCCTAGGGATGCACTCGTAGCGTCCGTCATGGTCTTGTTCGCAAACAAAAATGTTTTATGATTGGTAGATATCCTTGGAAAGCGCTATTTGATCCATGGAAATAATTTTTGGGGGGGCAAATAGCCAAAATGGGGGGGGGGCAAATAGCGCTTTCCTATTTTTGGAATGTTTTTAAGTTCCATAACGTCATACCACAAATACCTGATGGTGCTTTCTGGAGCCGATCGTCTGCGATCTGTAAGTACAAGATGATCAATGGGATATATTCATGAATATGGTCGGAGCCTATATATTTTAATTTCTAAAAGTAACTCAGAAGTTATGATAAGTCATGCGTAATGGACCGACATCTCGAATTGGGTGACTCCAACGCAGCGATCTATTCACGGAGATGCATGTCAATTAGCCCATGATTGGCAGTTCTTTCAGTAATTTGAGATTTAGCTTGATCGACTTCGGTGTTTAACCGATCACAATCCACCGCCATTATCTGTACCTCTCGTTTGATCTCAGCACGTAACCGGGCAACCCACTCAATCAGGTGATACTAACTCTGTTCAGTGGATGTCGGTCCCCATTAAGCTATATACTCTCTACCCATATGGTGCCCAGATCACGGTTTAAGGTCTCCTGATTGCGGATCAGATTCGTCAGATTCAAGATCGTTTTGTGCATACGAGCTAGGTTCGCAATAGCCCAAGAGAGCCTGAGTGATTACAACTAAGGGTCGGCGAGTTAGATCTCATACTTTGAAGAACCCGCATACTCTTCATTGGTGTCGTCCAAACACCTTGAATATAATCAGGCCGTCATCGAGACCAAGATTCATCCGGATGGAGATACATATTTTATTCCTCCTGCCTGCTTTGCAGACAAACGCTTAATGAAAGCGTGTTCTGCCTAAAGCTTTTCTAGGATTTAAAGTAATTTCGTAAACTTGGAGTTAATACACGCCACCGACGTAACCAATTAATAGGCCGCCTTATATATTTGATCCAACTGCATTTGCAGACGAACCGATCGGCGCTTTCTTCGCAGCCAGATCTAGATCGAAACATGAGGACACGTGGGGCCGGAATTATTGATTTTCTCGACTGCTGTATTAGTCACCATAAATGATGGATAGTGCGAAAGTGGATAAACCGGAAGGCGAATGGATAGGCACATGGCGTGAAAAAGCGGTTGACTAAAGACAGATACTCAGTATATAGTCTACATCGGGAACGGATTGTTCGAAATGAAACCGGGATCGATGCCTATTTATAAGACTTCTTCAACTCCGTTTGCTGAACGGTAATTTCCAGGAAAGTTAAGATGAAGTTACGGTTCTGGAAACTAAAAGCTGTGGACTGGAGCGGAAAAATGACGGGATGCGATTAAATCAAGAGGTAACTAGTGGATTTCGGCTGAAATGTTAGTTGAGTGACTCATGGTAAAAATTTCAAATCCCATTCTTTAAATTTGGTACTTAAGACCAGATAAACCTCTTTTTCTTTAAAGCTTTGTCGTGATCCGGAATTGTTTGGTGATGCTGTTTTATTGGCTTGTTGTATATCGGCTCCCAAGTTTGTCCGGGAACTCCATGTGCATTTCCAACATCCTCATTGTTACCCGTAAAATGTTGAAAATCATACGGCCTTCGCTCGGTTGAGCCATTTAAAGATGCCTTTACGCGTCTTTCTTGCAAACTTCATGGAGTCATTGAGTCCAAACCACGTTATCTCTTGAACATTGATGCTTTGGTGTGAAATAACGTACTTGTTGTGGCCTTGCTGTATCGCAAGATTCCGACGATAACAGTGTTAACTCACAGGGACTTATTTAGTAGAATTATGTTAAGAATGATACTTGAACTTCGTTAATTTGTACAACATTTGAAGTTACCAATTCGGATAATTATGTCAATGTGATTTTTTGGTCTATTCCTATTTTTGGTACCGACTATTCCTGAATCACAATCGCTTTTGGAAAAACAAAGGAGACTGGGGTGCATGATGACAGATTACACTATTTCATGAACTTTTTATTGCATAAGTCGATTGGTTTGGCCACTATTGAGTGTTGGCACTGCTTACGGTGGATGACCTTTACTGGATCATTGGATACGGAAGGTATTCGATTGTATTTGTTTTTTTAAGCTACTTTCAAGAACCTACCTCTTCAAAGTCACTAGTGCTATGGAAAAGTATATATATCAACACGTGACGAGCCGAAAAGATTCCCAAAAAGCATGTGATGACAATCTAGACAAGGAGGAGGAGAAGTCGGATTTGGGGTGCTCAAGGACCCAAATTGGAGAGAGCGTTGCCATTAATTGGGTACAGGCTTGACAGCCTAGCTACCGATATAGCTCTGCTTAGATAGCAAAGTTTACCAGTGTAACACGTCTACATGTTGGTCTTGTTCAGCGCTAGGGTGCTTCACCATACTATTAACGATAATAAACCACTTGCTACGTTAACTTATACCCAGCCAAACGTCCTTCCACTCGTAACGCAAACTTATCCACAGTAAAACGTTCTTCCACGTGAAAATGTTAATCAAATCGCTAATATCCACACAGTAATTCGTAGTCGTGACAACCACAGTCTATGTAATCGCGATATTCAGTAATCAGGAAATTGCACACTTTATGCGCAAGAAAGCGTGATGCCAAGAAACAACGGTAAGAAAAAAGTGTCGCAAAGAAAAGAAAATGTAAAAGTAATATATTTGACTATAACTAATTATAGTCCGTCACAAATAGACAAAAATTGAGTATACCTATTTTTGGTCCTGTGCGGTGATGCTCAACTTTAAATGCCCTCGCGTCTTCACACAGCGCTGCATTTTTACACTAATTGTCCTCCAGTCGCAGAGGCTGTGTCCTGGCGGTAGACTCAGAGCTTCAGAAACTATGTCCCGACGATGAGAATATATTTAAATCGGACTAAAAGGTAGCTCCCCAAGGAATGCAATTTGCTATACCTATTTTAATTAATGCGTGTCGCTGCGTTGGAGCACCTTTTTGAAAACTGTGACTCCCGAAAAATGCTTATGCACTCCCACTGTGATGGAAACCTAATAAGAAGGGACATTTTACGGTCTTGGAATCATTACTAGGACTGTACGAAAGACAGTTGTTTTACGACAAGCAGAATACATACGCTATAGCGTGACATGGCTTTGAAACCCCACTAGATTTTATGTAACGTATCAGTTGGAATTATCAGGCTAGAGCGTTACGAAGAAAGCCCCTACCGAACGCTAGGTATACATATGCAAACGTTGCTGTCGTGAGCATGCCCTGTGCGCCATCAAATCGCTCGTGCATGGCACTACACACCGATGAACTCACTGTCTCTGTCACAAGTTCCACTCTCAAACATCAACTGCTGTCATCGCTCTGCAATCATTGAGGAAAGCATCGATTTCGCTGAGTGGATTCTAGCCGGAATAGGTTCTCAACGATATTGCGCTAGATAGCGGCGCCTCGTGGCACCATGATTACGCGTCAAAGATGCATAAAGGGTCAGCTTTTTGTCTAGGGCTTAATGGTAAACAGACGAAAAAGAAAATACACATTGGAAGAAAATACGACAGTATGGAATACTTGTGCGTGCAAAGGACATGCTACGCCATCTACCTACGAGTGAAAGTAGCGGATAGCGATACGAAATCGTTTTTTTTCTTGTAACCCTCCTCGCGCGCTCTGGAGCTTTGTCCTGGGACAAGTATTGTTTCTCGTTTAAGTAACAAGATTGAATTCATGAGTCTTGTCAGTAGGTTCCTACGCTCCTGGTTTCGATTGTGGAAACATCACGCAGGCACATTCAAAAAAGGTGTCGAAAAAATCCTTGGCGAAAGGTTCGCTTGGTACACAAAGAAAGTGTTGCTGAAGGGGTTCAGCGTAACGGCAGTTTTGGTGTTACTATGAGAGGCGTGAAACCTTCCGCATCGGACTATCGATTGAGTTCCGAATTTACCGTTTCAAGAGCTTCCACGGAGCAATTACAACAGCGACTCGCGTGGAGGGCAGCAATGGGCTCAGAACGCTGAAGCGTACGTGCGCCCCTTGCGACGTTGCATATCTTTTCGCTGCCACTCGTCCAACGTGGTCATTCTCTAAGCTTCCACATTCCAAACTTACCTCTCCAGCATGGATGCCCAAGTAGTCATATCGATGTTGATCCTCACGTTTGTGATTGGTAGTGTGATCTACGACGTCGAGTTGAATCCGCAGGGTCGAAAACTGCATTCGAGACGTTACCGGTAAGCGAAATGCACAGCCACTTTCTATTCGTGTCTGATGGTGTTTGTTTTCTTCTTCTTTCCATAGATGGCGACGTCTTCAAAACTGGTTCCCGATGGGTGTGGCTTACGCTGCCTTTTACATGGCTCGATACAATGTCGCTGCAGGAAACGTTTCTTGGATGCGTAAGCAACTAGGCTTCTCGTCGTCCTATATGGGCTGGTACGTTGTCTCCTTAGTGGCCACTTGAATCAGCACGTGGTCGTAACACTAGTGCTGCTGCATCAGGGTCTTGTCAGCTGGATCCTGGTCATACGCCATTAGCTCGCCAATCACTGGACAGATTACGGACCGCATCGGGGGCAGGAATGGCATGCTCGTTGCGTGTGTAGGCGCAGCAGTGTTTAACCTGTCCCTTGGTGCCCTCTTTCTAAGCGACGGATCCCATGTCACGACTCAAATCCTTTTTGTCGTCTTGTATGCTTCGAACGTGCTCATGCAAGGTTTTGGCACGAGTGCTGCTGTCAAGATCAATGCAGCTTGGTATGTCGGTCGTGAACGTGGCGTCTTTGCCGGTGTCTTCAACGTCATGTTGACAAGCGGATACTATTTATCACTGGGCACGGGAATCAGCATCATTGAGTCATTAGGCTGGGCCTATGTGTTTATCATTCCAGGAGGTGCACTCTTGCTCATGGCCATCGTGATTGCCTATGCCGTGAAAGGTTCCCCTGCTGATACAAACCACGTTTCAGTGGATCAATTACCCACGTCTTCAGCACAGATCGAGTCATCCACTGTCTCGTGTATTGTCCTTGGGAGCGAGAAGGAACCGCTTGCACCGACGGACCAGATGAAGCAGCTGTTGCAGAATTTCACTTTTCTCGGCTATCTCGCCGCCTTGTTCTTCCTATGCTGGGTACGCGACGGCTTCCTCAACTGGTTTCTCTCCTTCTTTGACGATGTGCGTCCAGTAATTCTTTCCTCGAGTGACACGGCTATCATTGGAGGTGCCTGGACGATCGGAGGATTTGTTGGAGGCATCCTGTGTGGTTGGATCAGTGACACTGTCTTTCGCTCGGATCGGGTCAAGCCCATTTTTATTTTCTCCCTACTACAAGCAGCAGTGCTTGCACTCATCTACTTTGTGAGCGCGACTAGTAGTGTCATGACCTTGGGAGCGCTTACGTTTCTCTCGAGCGTATTTATACTGGGAAACTACACGCTCCTGAGCTACACGGTACCGACAGATTTACCTCAAGAGATTGCGGCGGGGGCCACTGGTATCATGCACGCCGTGGGCTATTTTTCCACGGGTCTCTCTAGTGCTGTCATGGGCAACGTCATTGATAGCGCAGGCTACATTGTATGGGCAAAGTCTCTTGTTGTGGCCGCTATCCTTTCCGGCATTTTTGTTAAGCTCGGCTCGTACTTTTCGAAAAGGGGGCACGGCTCCGAGCCTCAAGACTTGTTGACAGCTAAAGAGGAGGCAACGAATGCGTCCGAAGATACATCGAGAGCATCATCAAACGCTGACGAAGAATTTATCATCCTCGAGTCCCCGTACCATACAAACACTGGGCACAAGTCGCTACATTCGTAAACCTTGCTACATGTACTAAAATTATGTAATAAAAAGAATTCACAACGCGGAAAAAATGCGGTAAGCAGCAGTGGCGAATTTAACGAGACGGAGCTTGTCGTGGGTGAGACGTTTTGTCCCTCATTTAGTTATCTCGATCCGTATTGTAAATATAATTCTTTGAACCAAAGTGCGCATGTTACGAGTGCTTTCGTGCATACACTAGAAGTTAAACTTCGTTGAGGCCAGACGTTTTCGCCGATATGTTCCTGGCCGTTCTGAGGAACCGGGTGGAGGTTATAAAAGCTCATTCAGACCCCCAAGAACTACTGGCGTTCGGTCGGCTGACGTTTCTTATGACATTTTGTTACTCTGGTATATGAGACACACGAAAAAAAGGGCGGATTACATAACGAGGACGGTTATTTATTAGAGTCTGTCTTCAACGTACGCTTCGGCGTTTTCGACGCTATTCACTCAGATCGACTTTGTTATCTCCGCCCTTGGAGATAACGCTTGGGGCTTTACAACGTTCTGATTTTCTACTGTTGAAAATATGCACGTGACCGGTTTTTACTTGAAAAAAAAATCGGAAGAAAGGTAATTTTCATGTTAAGCAATACTAACTTTGACCTTTTTAGGTGCTAAAATTGGGTACTTATAATTAGTGCTACTTAAATAACTGATGTAGTATCGCAATTAGCTTCAACATATAGTCTCGTGTATAGTTACATGTTAGGAAAGATAATCATTTCTTAATACACATTCAATTGAGCAAGCCCATGACTTTGTTATCTTCATCTACTGTCTACAAACTATCTTGAGCTGTTATTTTTTTTCATCAAAAACGGATATTTGGTGGCGACAAAATTCAAGTAAGCCAAATTCAATATATTCAAGGTAAAAATCAACATCTGCTACTCAAGTTCTCAAAGTTCTTGCGCAATGGACAAATACAGACTTTAACACAGACTTTAAGCAAAGGATGACATGCAGCACACAAAGCATGAAGTCGACCAGTGCGGCTATTCGATGGAACAACGGTAAAGAAGCCTTCTACACCATCAGACCGATGCGTACAACGTCTGGAAGAGCGCTTCCCAGTCAAAAAGAGGTGGATCTATTACCTAACAACCAATGGTATTTGCATTGAAATATCATGTTCATCTGAACATGATAGATTAAGGTTGTTCCATAAGGATTAGAATCCCAGGCTCTTAATTTCATAGTTATATCAGATAACTCATTATATACTTGTATATTTAGTTAAGGGAGCCTCTATCTAGCGCTCACTTTTCGCTAATCAGCGCTCACCCCCCCATATAAGGAACCCCTCCACCTGAAATGCTGCACGCTGATTGGATGACGCCCAAGTCAAAGATCCACCCAATCTAGACGTAATTGTTGGCAGGTTAAAAACACCATACCGAAAAGTCAAAGATTACAGGGTGAGAGGTTGCCGGGTGAGAAATTGCTGGGTGAATCTACAGATTTTTATTGTTTCTGCGCTAGACCTGGCCTGTAGCACGGGCGGCATCAGCAGCAGCAGCAAGCTGCGCAAGCTCTGCAGTGAAATACGGATCCCAATCAGCATTACAGTCGTCTATGGCACCCAGGGCATGGTTATCAGTCACTACATTAGCTACAGAAGCCAAGGGAGTTGCCGATGTGAGATTGGGGAAATTGCGCACATTATGCCCAATCTGCCGAGACTGTCCACAACGCCTTTGCGGCCTTGAAGAGGCTTCCATAACCTCAAAGAGTGATGGATCTCACTGGGTAGAAGTCTGTGATAGTCTTGATCTGCCCAATGATCCGACAGGACGCCCACGACGACGTTCAACTATTGCTGGATCAAAGATGTCAGCATCTGGCAAGGAAGAGACATGCGCAAGAATGACCTTTTGGCGATGAACTGATGCAGTATTGTATTCATCTTGAACTTGTTTGAGTGTATGATCAAATGAAATTGTTGACGCTACTGGTGCTGATGCTGTGCGAGAGGGTTGTACCAACAACCAGTTCACATCAAAGTCCTCACAAGAAATGGGTCTTGGTGATGTTTGACAACGGAATCGATGATTGCACGGCATGCCAAGGTTTGATGTGAACATACCTTGACACGCGTCAGCCTCACCGCCAAGCCGTAATATGTATTGCTGGAATGCCAATTTCAAGCCTGCTACAGACACCTTTCCTGTAACTGCAAAAAAGACAGGTCCGAAGCCAATACTTTCCATTGATTGCTCCTTTGCAGTATGCAGACGGATGGATGAAAGCTGTCCCTCACGCGCAAGGCGACAGGCTGTGTCAACTGTTAACAGATCACCGGTCGAGACTGAGATCCAAGCTTTCAAAGCTGCATGGGCGCTCTCAACCCGTGATGTTGTGAGATGGCCAAAATGTAGATTGCCGTGCAGAAAAGTTGTAACAAAACGCTCTTTAAACACAAGCCAAGTCTCCTCAAGATACCTCATCACATGGTTGGGCAAGCTTTGTCGCATATTCACAATCTGCTGGTCGTAAAGATTGGGCCTCTTAGCCAGCACCAAACAGTTCCATTGCCTTTCCAGCTCTTTGAAGGCTTCCATGCTTGCAACATTAGTTCTCTGCTTGGACATAATGTTTTTGCTGATATGCCAGCGGCAGAGAAGGAAGTGCGCTTGAGGGAAAACATCGATTAACGCGTTCATGAGAGCAAGCTCTCGTTCAGTCACAAAAGTCGCTGGATTGACGCTCCATTGGTTGAAGACTTGGCGGACATGCTGCAATGCCCATAGGTAGTCCTCAAACCTCTCCGCAGTCATAAAACAGTAAGCAAAAGTGAAAGAATGTGACGTTGAGGTGAACCCAACAACGTCCATTAAGGGCAGACCGAATCGATTAGTCTTGTATGTGGCATCTATGCACCACACCTTTCCGGCTGAGAACTTGCTGCAGATCTCGTCTGCAGACGGAGACACAATTAGAAGGTGTGTGAGCCTTCTCTGGTCATCGAACTGCGTAAAATACAGCGTGGGCGAGCTTGTGGCCCGGTTGTCGAGAAGCGCCATCAGGGGGGAGCGACCAGCCAATATTTGCAACCTCTCAGCCTGTTTAACATTGTAAATGTCGCGTGCAGTGACTGAAAGGCCTTTCCTGCGCATTGTGGCAACTACCCTTAGCGGTTTTAGACCATCCTTTCTCAAGCGAAGAACCTTTTCGTGTTGATCCTCAGTAAGAGCACGCCCTTGAGGGTGAACAGCTGGGTGTGTAAAGGCCTCGTGATTATGCTCAATGTCACCCACTACAATTTTCCAGTGGGATTCTTCAGCTTGCGCCACTACTCGACGAATAGAGCAGCGGAATCCACAGCCTGTGCCACGGCTAGAGGATACGCGCTTGCGCTTCGCAGTATGAGAGGGTGGCACGGTCCCGCATACACACTTGAGCTCAACAGCCTTGATGTCACCATCGGGCTTGTTCCCTACTCGCCTTGTAGTCTTCCGCACCAGCACATAGCCGTCGGCGCGTGACTGACGGTCTACTGCTGCACGGGCGTCTTCTTGTGGGTGTTAAAGCCGCGAAAAAGTAGCGAAATTTGTAGTATGGGTGGGTGTTTGGGCGGGTGAGTGAGAGCGAGAGCAAGGTCGGCCTGGGTGGATCTTTGAATTGGGAGTCATCCAATCATCGTGCAACATTTCAGGTGGAGGGGTTCCTTATATGGGGGGTGAGCGCTGATTAGCGAAAAGTGAGCGCTAGATAGCGGCTCCCTTAGTTAAATCCGTATCCGTATTAAATCTAAACCATCCATAAAATACTACTATTTATTTTTTGTCTAGTATTTGGGTATCTTCTAGTGTAGAAACAAATTTAAATTTGATTCTTACCTATTGCACGCTTCTTCACGCTATCCTTCAGTGAAGCCTGTAAAAGTAGGCTGTTACAGCTGGTAGCACTTTGTTGTCGGTCTAAACGAGCAATAGTATGATCTGAGTGTGACAGAGACTCCTTGTTTAGGGGATGGTCCTAACCAGTGGCCTATAGGAGTCATTCACGATAATTTTTCACCTCTTTCAGAGCACTCGTTCTGCGCACTGACACACATGACCAGGTGAACAGGCCCTGACATGAAAACAATGCTTTGCAAATCGAACATATTGGCCAAAAATCGAAGAAATTCAGTCGTTTTGCCGGCGGCCATGAGCGCCGGTGACATTGCTCGTGGACACATTTAAGGCCGACGTAGCCCCGTAGGAGGGGAACGGAGAACCTCTCCTGCGATGACAACTCGAATTAGAGACAGCCGTGGAGTCGCGCAATATAAGTGTACGCGCGTCACAGGTACTTTTTGTCCTTACATTTCTCGGCGGCCGCGCCAACGCATGGGCATGGGGAGCAGACAGACTGACAGGTTTGAAATTTGACATGCTACAAGCGTTTTAAGGAGAAGTTATAGATCACATTTAAGCCTCCCAAAAACGAATTCGGACGTCGATAAGAGTTTTTAGATTTGCGTTAGGATAATCGTGACATTCAAGCTTGCTTTTACCTTTAATGAGCAGACGCCGAATCTGACACAATTAAATGAAGGATACAAATTCGTTCAAAAAAGGTGAACAGTTTTGTTACCTAATACTAATTTTCCTATACATGCAATCAAAAACTTCCGTTCACAGAAAACGCTGCCTAATTTCATTGGACTCTTCAATATTCATATGGCAAAGAGAATGTCTATAAACTAGACATTGCTGCAGCAATGCGCTTGCTCCTGATATTTTCTGTTGAGCACCTTACGTCTTATGATTCGGCTCTGTAACGGGGTTACATTGAGTTACGTTGGTGTACGTAAATACACAACGATTGAGGTCAAGTATTGATCGGTCCGAAAGGTTTGGACCTATTGGTTGTTTTAACCAATCAGGGCGAGAGCCCTTAGTGAAGGCGTGGCATCCTGCCATGTGTTGGTACACAGGTGGTGTACATTACATTTCGGATAGGTACGAATTGAGTAAGTTCCACTACGTATTACATATAGCTTACATTAGTTTATTAATTTAGGCTAATTACATTGTAAATAAAAATCAGTTTCCAATTAACACTAAACCCAGCTAGACGCTCGATCGCAAGGGTCGAGCGTGCTGTGAGTGTTGTAGTAGGGGAGTGCCTCCCTTGGCTACTCCCTATTTAGGGAAAGAGTTAAGCTTAAGTGTTAGCGTGCGCTAACCGGAAACTGGGTAAATCTTGGCCCCGAGCAAGAGATTTATCTCACGCTAAGCCCTTTTATAAGGGCGTATCGGCTAAGTAGCGACGAATCGCCGCTTAAGGAAAGTCTTCCTCTGTGCGCTAGCCGCAGCGTGCGTGTACGCACCGGCTACAGGCTCCCCAAGATGAATACTGGTGCAATCCCGATCGGCCAGACCTATAATCAGTTTTTTGTTTTTTGGAGAACTCAGTAGACGTTGATATTGAGTCTGCGACCAATCGATTTTCTGTTGAAGGCAAGATTTGATTTTCACGCTGTCTGCTGACTATCACTGGAGATGCTTCTACAGAATCGGGGTTGAAACTAGAGATTTCAGTTCGTTTATTAGCGTAAACCACTAAGAAGATGATTTTTGGGTCGACAACTGCACTTTCGGCGCCGCCTTTCTTGTCGCTCATTCTGACAACAGATAGAACGTTCTGTTGTATCATATTTTGGAAATTTCCCTGACCAATAAGTGCCACCTTGGATTGGTCATTAATACATAGGACAACCATGTTAAGTAAGAGGTGATGTAATGGAACTGCATTACACAAGAACCACTGATATTAAGTTGAAATATCGTTGTTCTAATTGGAACATTTAGGTTGTCCCGAAAAGAGTTTTGGGTTATAAATTCTCATAATCTATTAGTAATTAGATTCCGTTCTTTTAATGGAATGCAGAAGTGGTTAATTCACTATTGAATCAGCCAAATCATTACACATTTCTATATTTGCTCTGATTTAGCTATAGAGCAATGCTACCCTGAGGCCGGGGGCCTCAGGTTAATCCATAATCCACCCCCCTCGCCATTCAACTCGTGACACTCTCGTAACCCGCGGCGCACGCCGTAGAGGATGAAATTCTCAGCCGTGAACATAAACAGCTCCCATCGCCAAACCCAAGTGACCATTCATAATGAGTTCATTCTACGGGGGGTCATTAAAAAAGACCCCCACCAGCCCCACCAACAGTCCCCCACTGGGGGTCCTCCTGGGTCCTCCCCTCAGCACCCGCAGCTGCGACACAATATCCCGATCACCTCCACCCTCCCTCCTCCCCGACTTTCAAACGCAAAACCGCTCAAACAGGAATGCGAACACCATAGGCTACTGACGAAGGACCAAAAGAAGAAGTCAAAGAGCAGAAGCACACGGTTCGTCTGTTTTAGACCCCCCGCTCTATGAGGAGTATGAGAAGCTGCGACAGAGAAACCGTGGAATCGTTGCGTTCCCCCCAGTAACGGAAGTGGAGCGCATGCAACGACTGGGCAACAGGACCAGGAAAAGAAAATAACAAGAGGATAAACCGGAAACTTTGAAAACAGTTAGCTTTTCAACTTTCTTGGACAAAGATAAAGGCCCCCGCTGACACTCCTCTACCTCCTATGTAGGCTTACAGATAAAAGCACAGGTGATGCTTGAAGAGGTGGCACTAAGCTCAGCTAATCTTGCAGCACCGAAAACAGTGGCAGCAAGAATACCGCTGGTGGCAATCACGGCAACAAACACAGCTGATGCAGCAGTGCAGAAACATACCTGCAGGCTCACCACACATGAATCCTGTCCTCTAAGAACTTTGTGTGACAGCCTCTAGACTGGTCACGTGCACGTCAAACTTCTACCCTCTCCACCAGTACCTTTCCCAAGAAACTCCCCAAACGGAACGTGCGTAGAAACACAGCTGTGGCAGTGGTTTGCTTCGGTTCCTACCTGTTGTTTGTGTGGAGAATGTGTGCTGTTTTGTGGCAGCTGTGGGGGGCTGAGGCGAGGCCCCCAGTGGGGGTCAGGTGGTGGGGGTCTTTTTGTCCCCTCATTCTACGGTGTGCAGTCCAATATTCTCTCTCTCTGGACACTTTCTGATTATATGTCCAACACCATGGCATTTGCCGCACCGACGCTTGGACTTCTCCATGCTGACCGCCATGCCGGAACGAATGCGCTTGCTGCCGACTGGCCGACCTTTTGGTTGAGATGCTGGTGGATTCAAGACGGGGAGACCTGAAAGATTTGATGCTCTTGAGAAAGCACCGGAACTCGAGGAAGGCTCGGAACTCGAAGAAGGCTCAGAATTCGAAGAAGGCTCAGAACTCGAGGCAACTACGACGCATCGAGGACCGAGGCACACCGGTGGCGCCATCTTTGAGGGATGTAGTGTTCGCCGACCGTGAAGATGTTGTTCACGCTCCAATATCTGTGGATATGGCAGCATATGAAGCCAGTTGTCTCAAGAAGCTGGTAAGGACATCGGATCTGCCCCGTAGCGCTGTCTTTTTCCAATTCCCTAGCTGCCGCCGTAGCAACAGGACGGAAGACTGACATCCCCACGCAAGCGTACAATACCGCATTCCCTATTTCCTTTTGGCTGCGCTCGAATGCGTAGCGAGTGAGCAGTCTGTCAAGCTTATGCTCAATGGGTATACCCATGCGGAGAGTGGGATTGTACGCAACATTTTTGGCAGTGATCAGTTCTCAACGCAATAGTCAATTTTAGGTGGAGACCCCAACTGCCAGAACTCTGGCGTTGACGAGCGCCTCTATAGGTGGAGATCATTCTAGGTGGAGATCATTCTCCACCTATAGAGGCGCTCATCAACGCCAGAGTTCTGGCAGTTGGGGTCTCCACCTAAAATCGACTATTGCGTGGCAATGGTCTTGATGGGGGAGGATGTAACGGGGTTACATTTAGTTACGTTGGTGTATACAAATACACAACGGTTAAGGTCAAGTACTGGATGGTCCGAAAGGTTCGGACCTATTGGCTGTTGTAGTCAATCAGGGCGGGAGCCCTTGGTGAAGGCGTGGCAGGATGCCACGCCCTCGTAGATCCCACGCATTTGTCATTATGCGTATGAAATCTCTCAGAGTTGTCCGACTGTTGAGAAACCGTTTTACATACGCGTTGATGCTTTCTGCACGCTGTGTCGTTGATAGCCCTGCAGTAAAAACATCTCGAAAGTAGGGGGCCGCCCACTTTTCCTGAATGGAATATAACTGCCTCACACGGTCATTGCCGCTGAGATTGTGTCTGAAGGTGATCTGCGCCCATGCAGCTTCGAATGACGTGCTGGATGGAAGGCGGAGTATCCCAAAAAAATCCTGCATGAAGTGATGGAACCTGAGTCCAAGAATCGATGCAAACCATGACGGAAATTTGCGTAACAGATGCCACACACAATAATGATGACGTGTCGTTGTTAAAATGGCATCTATAGCCTCTGAAATCCATTCATCCTGGTCGGTAAAAATGGTATCTGGATCACGGCCCATTGCTTTTTTTCCACGTCACCAATAGCCACATGAATGACACTCGTTTCTCATTTCGTAACAGTGCGCATCCAAATGGAATACTCTGGCCATGTTAATTAACACCGACAAAGATGGCCAGCGGCATCTTGTAGCGGTTCAGCTTGTACGTGGTGTCAAGCACAATGACATCTCCATGGACAAGACCCGCGCGTCGAGAAGCACCCTCCATTAAGAAAATATGCTCCAGTCGACCTTCGCCATCCTGGGTGAACTCATAATGAAATTCTCCATCTTCGTCTTTTCTGGCCTTTCATGCCGATAGCATATCCACCGCGTCTTGGTGGGAACATGCGGTGGACGTTCTCTGGAGAAAATTGCGCACATCCTTGTCGGTGTACCCCAATTCGACGACAGTGGATTTTTTGCTGACAGCAATGATGTCCATGCTCACTCGCACGCTCACTCCGGCTTTGCTGTATAGCAGCAGCGGTTTTTGATCCTCTTCAGGAATCTCACGCGAGAGTAGGCTACTCTACCGTTGTGTCAGCATCTCATGATTATGCTCCAAATTCAGATCGGTGATCACCGAGGACTGTGCGTCGGCAGTATCGCGCCGTGCCACGCAAATAAAGGCCCTACAACCAGTGCGGGTTGACGGTGTCTGTCTCGGTTGAGATCCTTCGGGTGTTTTCTTCGGATATGGAAATCCATGGCAGTTGCAAACAAAATCGCGCCGCTTGTATTCCCCGTTAGCCCGGTTTCGCGTGGTATGGCCACGAACTTCAAAGCCGACGGTTGCGGCATAACTGCAATACTGACTCTCAGCACCCTCCCAGCAGGAAAAGATCTGTTCCTTGGTAGGCACCCGAGGAGCGCTCTCTGTTATCTCGCCGTCACGATCTGTGTCTTCAGCTCCATGGGTGTGTATGTTCTCGGTGCCACCAAGAGATACTCTCTCTTCTAAGACGTCTTCTTCGAGCGTCTTCAAAAATCCTTCGGCAGAAAGGCTGTCTTCTCGTTCACGCTCCATCTGGACGGCATGAGTCGAAAAGGTAAGAAATTTGAGAAAGCCTTTGAGGAAGCCCGGCAAGCACATACCTATGCTGGCTGGGTTTTTGACAGAGTGCAGGACGGCGTAGAGAACAAAGCTAAAAGCAGACGGAACGAGTAAAACGTTCAAAGCGCTTGGTGGATAGGGGCTACAAACAACTTTGGCTCGATTATCGCATGACTTTTTAGACCGTTCTAGATAACATGAAAATTATTTTGGTAACGGCTCGTACCTGGTTGAACTCGTCACATGACCCTCTTTGATACCAACCAAGCCCCTTTTGTTCCCTCCAAATACCTTGCATTCTTGAAGTCCATTTGGGTGAGTGCATGCGTACCCCCAATGATTCAATGGACAGCGAAGGAAGCGAAGGATAAACCTGCGCTAATGCATCATGACAACGGTATAGAAGTTCCAACAACATGATCGGAAAGCGTTTTACGCAATTTACATCAATCACAGATCTTTTCTAGCTTTTCGATGCTGGTGCATTTCTTGATCAATTGTGTACCCGGTACTTGAGTCTCCTTGGTTCCTCTACCAAAGAATTTGTTTCGACGCTTCCCAACTGTTTAGCTCTCAGTATTGTCATGTCATTGAATCGTAACAGGGCCAACCACTCTCCTTTGACTGATGCCAGTCCTCTTCTACTATCTTGTGCTGCGGCTCCCATACCCTATGTCACTAACTGATTGTCCACATAAACAACGATAAGGGTCGTACCAATGTCCTCGTTCCGGACAAAAATACAGGTATTAGTCAAACATTGCGTGAATTTTGTCTTGAATTAGGTCTCCAGCACTAGTTCATACCACAATCTACCCGCATGCTCAAGAACATACAATATTTTTCTTAAAGGGCACGTCACTGTGTCACGCAGACACACCCCTAGCTATGGGTCGTCACCAATCCCGTGGTCGAGTGGTACTCTGTTCATTTGAAACATGATGACGAAATCATTGGGCGTACGCATGCACTTACACTAATGGACTTCAAGATGGCAAAAGAATTGCAAGGTATTTGACGGGAACAAAAGGTATAAGTTTCGTTTGAGACAAGATGACGAATTATAATTATCAATACGGATTACGAGCTACATCGATGCCGTTTTGCTGCGGCCAAGATCGACAAGAACTATAGTTGGATGGAACTGTAAAAACAAAGGTCTGTGTTGTTGTGAACTGCCGAAACGGAATTGAAGTCGGTGGTAGTGAGGCATTTTAGCATAAAAGAACTGTTAGAAATGTTTGGTTTGCAGTCGAAAGCGTTGACTTGCTCAACCAAACATCGTGCTATGAAGAAACTGAAAGGTGAAGCAAGTGCTACAAACACGAAACACGCCGAGATTATGTTGAAAATCTTGAAGTACTATGTCAAATAAAGGATCAAAAGCAAAACATGCTTCAAATGAGGATATGCTTCCAGATTTTTTAACTAATGCTTGCTGCAGTATGGATTGTTGAGCTAAAAGTCTAAGTTGGCCTAAGATGAAGTGTGCATGATTTTTCGAGAACATTTTGGATTAGTTATAGCTAGAAACGAGGATACTGAGTAAATAAATATGCATGCGTGGAGGTCCCCGCAGTTTTTGGAAGGAGTGTTGGAGTCTTAAGATTCATGTTATACAAATTAAATGGACCACATCATACAACATTAAGCTAAGATACATAAGTTTAAGGTTACTTATTTTATATATATTGTTTGAAATGTCTCGTTGTCCATACTTGCGTAGATTCGTAGAAACATGAGTCGTAGATACCTTCAATATACTGAATTCGTCCTTTATTAATTCTATCGCAATCAATATTCCGTTAACGATGAGAACAACACCCCAAGACAGTTCGCTGACAGTAGAAGAAGATAACCAAGTCAGGTACTTACTCAATCGAATGTTATTGAGAAGTGATTTTCTATCCTAACATGAAATATGCATAAGAGTTGAAGTTATAGCGAACTTCCATCTGTCGTGTATCCTACACTACTTATTCGTACCTAATAATATGTACTAAGACTTCTCGGAACACTACCTTATCTCTTAAAGTACGAAATTATCAATGCTATAAATGGTTTTTGGTACAAACCGTAATAATGAATATTTTCACTATATATATATATGCTTAAGTTCTAGTACACCAATATAGGGCAACATACGAGACACTAACAGGTCTCTCCACTCCCAAGCATCCACGCGCCGGTGGTTTACGTACAAATCAACATTTCTGCCCTCACGTAGTTCAAGTATCCCCTAAAGCGTTTTATAATTATCACTGGTCATATCATTTTGAACAGGTTATCAGATGTCGTAAGCAATCCAGGCCATAAGTCAAAACCCAAATATGTGGCTTGCATTCTATTGAATGTTAAAACTGGCCTACAGTGCATCCACAAACTTGCGGTACTCGAGCGCTTCTCGTGCAAACTGGCGCAAGCCCACGTCAATGTTTGTGCCCACGGGGCGAATCGAGCTTTGTGGTGCAACAAAGTCCCCACCTTCGACCTCAATTGTTAGTGCGGGTACCGTCAGATTATACTGAAGAAACATCCCGTCGTCAAAGCATCCATAGGCTTTGTAGAGGTAGGCTCCCGTTTCACTTTCGTATTGCACGCTCGTGTTTAATGAAAGAGCATTGCGCACCCTATCCCCCAAGGCACGCATCCTCGAGCCAAACGGCTCAGCTCCGCTGCCCGGTTGGTTGCTAAATGGACGCAACACTTGACCACCAAACGTATGCATATCTAACACACCAATCAGAGAGTCTAAACTCGTGATAAAATCAAAGAGTCCAGCTGTTGACGGTTCACTAAGAGGGTATTCGCCAGGAAACGTCTCCCCATCCACAGCATTCGCATCAAGATTAAAATACTCTTGGGGCGGCCAGTTCCGATTCAGATCCACGCCGATTTTTTGTCCGTTCAGCTTGACCAAATGCCGATTTGTGCGCCAGAACCGATCGACTTCCCACGAATAACGATATCCATCAAGGTTGACAATTGGAACAAAGTACCAGTCAACTTCGTCGAACAGACTCATAGCAACGTCGTCTCGTGCTCGTAGATCATCTAGCATTGATGCCATGGTATACACCGTTGCAGCTCCTGCTTGCCATTCTCGGGCATGAATCAGGGCTTGCGTGTAGAGTGATTTCTTTTGCAAAGTCGCCGGGTCTTCCACTGACGTTGTCGAGATCTTGTAAGCTGGAATAGCTTGTCCTTCGTACGTGACCGACACGTTTTCGTACTTGGTCAGAAACTTTGGATTCTGTTCCGTCAACGTGTCCAAAAAGTCAAACACCTCATGCGACGGTCGAAAACATTCGAAGAATGGGTTCTCAGTGTACATTTCTGTACCACTCGTGCCCTCGGCCGTTTTCCGTTTCAAGTTGTCGAGATAGCCCTCCGTGCCTTCAATGCACGCCAAGACCTGTCCTCGGTCTTTTGCAACCACTTCAGCCTCGTTGTAGTCTTTATGCTTTACAAGTTTCATTGATCGAGCTTTCATTAAAATTTTGCCATGAACACCCGTCGTTACCTGCAACACTCCTGCAGCCGCAAAAGCCTCAACAGCCTCGTTCGTGCCAACGACGTCGGCTTTTACTTTTGTATCTGCAGTAATTGGCTGACTAGTGCCTTGAATCGCCTTAATACTGCGGATATCGAGAAGCGAGTGAGGTGTCTTGAGTGCTGCATCCATTGCAGCCTTAGTGCCTTCGATAGTAAAACGATATCTTAATGCATGCCTTTGATGATCGTACCGAGGACTTGATGCAGCCGGATTCCCTACAAGTAGCGAACTCAGAAGAGTGATGACCGATGCTACCGTGCAGAACTTCATACTTAATCGTGTACTCTTTATTTTGGAGCAGATTTTGGAATGGCAGGATGATTGATCATCGACGACGAAAGAATCCAGCGATGGTATCTCTGATATTTTTAAAATTGTACCTTGTACCTTTGATAGCATTTATGGAATATGTAATAATATTAGTTGACACGTACAAATACTATCCCGATCCGCTAACTCACGGGGCTTCGAAGCTCCCAACCGTGAAACGTTTGGGGGCGATGGAACCGTTCTTATGTGTACAATCGCATCAGCTTTCCCCTCGTTAGCATTACCGGTTACATTTCAAACCACCAGCTACGTCCTGCCACAAACGCAGATTCCCGTTTCACGTGTGCGATCTAACTTAATAGTTTCGATTGGTCGAACTACGAACCGTTTTGGCAGTTAAAAATCGTACCTCTAACTTAACTACTACTTTTGGCTTTCTCCGTCATCTCGGTAATCGTGCGCTCCACGTCTTGCTGCTGAAAGTCTAAGCGCATTTGTAACAAAGTAACGATAATCTCCATGGAAAGTTCCTCACGTAAGCGAGCTAGAGAGTCGAGTACGTGCGAGGGCTGGGCGAGGTTGAGAATGAAGACAATCTGGAAGAGCCGCGTAAAGGATGCACGCAGACTCTTTTCATGCACGAGCGTCGATATGCGTGCAAACACTTCCGTCAACTCCCGCTCGAGCTGCAATGCACCGAGTTCATTGCAAGGTTTCTTGGATGTGAGCAGAGCGCGCTCCAAACATGACGTAAGTTCGTTTGCTACCGCTTCCACGAGATCCTCAAACGGGGCACTACACAGCGCCCGTTTATAGCGTTGCAGTTGTCGGTTGTCCATAATTTCGTGCTCAACGAGCTTCAACAAGGGAGAGCCTCTCAACCCAAGGGCGTCGTATTCCATTGGTGTGAGTACATAATTCGGCTGCTCGTCTATCTGCAGCTGAATCATTTCAGACAGTTGCTTGCGCATTGATCGGGTGAGCACTTGTTCAACTTCATTGGCCACAATCGAGTCAAAGGCTTCCGTCATGTCGTGCATGGGCGTTGGTAAGCACTCGAGGATGGGGGGATCATGAGGAAAGGTTGCGTGTGAGCAGTCTTGAATCGTTTTCTCGAGCGCGCGAACAAACTTGCCACTCATAAAGGCCGAATTTATTGTCATCATGAGCCGTGCTTCTTCCTGTAGCACTTGCTCTAAATCTTCATCCACTGCCAGACGTAGCAAGTCTGAGAATGACACATCCTTCTTTTCACTATCTCTATCAGTAAGTCCGTGGTCATTCAAGTTAGCCGATGCTGCGTGAAGATGCGTCAAGGGGATGACACAAGGTCGACCAGGTAGTGTCAGTATCGCGGGCAGGTAATGCGACTCTAAAGCATCCACAAGCGCAATCACAATCGACAATGCAGTGGGGTAATGCATGCTGTATGCAAGTACAACCGCAACACGAGAATCAGTTTAGATCGCAAAGACATGAGCGAGCGAGCGAGCAACATACCATTGGGACGCTCGGAAAAACACTTTCTTCAGCACAAACGACACATCCTCGACGACACTTGACACGTAAACACCAGGCTCGAGTGCCTGCGGTTCCGCAATTGCCGTCGCTTTATGCACCGATTGAAAGACGTAAAATCTCTCGAGCACGACATAAACGCCACTCAGTTCATGTATCTTCCGTTGAAACCTCTCGTTGCCCTCCGCTTGTCCTAATCCTTCACATACCGTCGACAGGAACGCAGTATAGCCAACTAATACTCGTATGATAAATGCGAGCTCGTCCAAGAACAAGTCAATCATCTGAAGACTCTCGTCTGCCTCGACGTCCTCATTTCCTTCCACCCCTTGTCTCACATCTCGATGTGCCTGCGCATTCGCACGTCGTTCCCACGCCACCATCCGTGCATCGGCCGCATACATGTGCACAATTTCCAGCGCAATCTCGGCACAGGTCGAGTGGATCGGCCCCAGCACTTGTCGTAGCACGTGTGTCTCATTGGTCACATCGGCGACCGCATTCATAATATCCGTCGCACCAGTCAGGAGCTCGCTCAGTGCTTCCACATAGAAGGCACGATCAATGTAGCCATGTTCATTTACTCGCGCGACTTGTTTGCAGTCTCGTACATGGTCCAACGTCGCCCGTGCTCGTGTGGCAAAGATGTCGTGCAAGCAACTGGAGAAGCGCGAGGCGGCGTCCTGAGCCGCCCCGAGCGTCACACAGCATTCGAAAGCCATCAACGAGTCATCTACATCCACGTCGGGGCCTCGACATGCGTCATGGAGTCTCGCGAGCGCCGTGTCCTGCAGACACTGTGCTTTGGCTTCACAACTGCGTAGCATCTCGTCACGCACCGCGACGATCTCGTCCGTTTCGTCTGACGAACACTTGGCTGAGACACGCATGTTCTCTAAGGCCTGACATACCTGCTCGAGTTCCTGCTCCGCTAGAGCCACGTAAAAGGACGTCACATGGTCCTCGAAGCTCATGGGAGCCGGTGGAAACTACGATAACGCATATATGCTATGCGTAAACCAAGTATCATCATTGTATTTTGCCGTCGTCATTATGATGGTCAATTCCCTTTCTCTACGCTCTCTCGTCAATATGTGCCTTGCTGGTAGCTGAGAAGCAGGTATTTCGTCTTGCGTCTACGTGGCAACGATCGGTTCAATGAGAGCGCTCGTGGCTTCAAAAACAGCATCGGGCCCAGGGGTAGCGTCTACCTTAAAGACCTTGTTTTGCTTCTCATAGTGCATGATCACGGGCATGGTCGAGTCCAGATACGTATGAAAGCGTTTGCGAATGGCCTCGGCATTGTCATCGGTGCGTCCGCTGGTCTTGCCGCGTTCCAGCAGTCGCTCTTCCATGACACGCTCGGAACAGTCAAAGAACAGCACACCTTGCACTTGAAATTCATCTTCAGGCATAGCGTCCTGCCAGCCTTGGAGGTTGTCAAAATTGCGTGGGAACCCGTCGATGAGGAACAGGTCGCGGCCACTCTTGACCATAGCCTGCTGCAGTAGATTCAGCGTAATCTGTACCGGCACAATCTCACCCTCTTTGATCATACGATCAATCATTTCGCCATTCGCTGAGCCTGATTCACGCTCCTCGCGCAGCAGGTCACCGGCCTACAGGACAAAAGAAAGGTCCAGCACAAATCTTGGTTTCTACTGTGCGTCACGTGCCCAACGCGGCAAGATTTCGTACCGATAAATGCACGAAACCAAATTTCTCGACGAGCTTCTTGCATTGTGTACCCTTTCCGGCCCCTGGACCCCCTAGCACGAACAGAACTTTCTTACGTATCGCAGAGCTCATGGTCAAGGAGGTGGAGATTTTCGGTTTACACATACTGTACACTACATAACTGAGCCTAATTTGGTGTCCTGAGCTTTACATTCGAAATCGTAGACTTGGCTACACAGAGGACCGCGCACGTGCGATGGATACCAAGAACCGCGTGGACCTCAACATATCGAGCACTAGTTCGCTGGATTGGGCGCTAGCCAGGGAAGAGGCGCTACACCGCTTCTGTGATATTAATTGGGCCACGTATACGCGGTACGAGCATAGTACTAAGGGTTTGTTTCAATGATTTACTCGCTTCGTCGACAAAGAAACGGAAATAAGTGTGTTTACTTGCTTGCTGCGTTGCTAGTGTTGGCGGCTTTTCACTCGAGAAAACAGAGATCACGGCGTTACAAAAGCTGGAAGGAGTGATTCAACCAGGTGCTGATGATGCCACGAATGTGAGGACGACAATAAAGTCGCGACGGTCGTGTCGTTAAGGATGCTGAGTTTTGTATGTAAATGTGGGTGTTTTGGTTTCGGTAGATCAAGGCGGTGGACGCATTTTTGAGTAGTAAGAGGCTGTAACATTGCTGCGGTGTCCATCGTGTTGGGAGGCTCACTTGGCTGCGTGAATGCGTTAGATGCGGGGCATTCCGTTGGTCGCACGTTGCTGAAACTTGTCAAGAATGTAACAGAGCCCTCGGTGCTCAAATATTGTCTCGCCCGCATGGAGGAACTTCTACCTGGTACGACATCTGGAACAAGTCGTACGGTGCAATGTTGTTTGTAATGGGATGGATGGGTTTTCGTGCTAGATAGATGGCTTGCGTCTCCACAAACGCATGGTGTATTTCGTGCCCGAAGGTAGTACAGTGGATGCTGCGCCATTCTTACGAATGATACGCAACGACACGGGCTACATGCAATACGCTGCAAGCCACTTACTTGCACTCTTCCTCACGTGCGTACTATTCGCTGAATGAGTGCTGGTGGCAGTCATTTTAGAGCTTACGGTGGTACCTGTGCTGCTGATTCATGTAGGATTCGCCCGAAACAGGAAGATGCTGAGGCTTTGTGTCAATGGGCAATCCAAGCCTTGAAAACAGGCGCGCTGTCTTCTTCAACCAACGATGCGACCCGCGCAAACGTTACCCGTGCTGCCGTGGCGTCGTTGATGGTCCTTTTACGAAACGAAAAGTTTCGAGTCGTGTTTGTTGAACATGGGGGTGTGGGTCCGTAAGTGAATCATTCTTGTGGCCTCTTTCGTGCGGCTACTAATCTTGCTCCCGAATAGCGTGGTGGACTTGCTGGAAAACTCACAAAATCGCGCCCAACTGGCATATGAGGTAAGGTTCTATTCCATGGACTAGCTTGTTTCAACATGTGCTGATATCTCGACCTTGCGTTCACTTTTTTTGCAGCTCATTTTTATTCTGTGGACGTTAGCATTTTGTGACGATGCTATGGAAAAGTTTGTGGCCGCGAAAGCGTTGGATGCAATTGTGCTCCAAGTGGCTGCAGCTCCACGTGAAAAAATTGTGCGTGTGGCCTTGGAAGCTCTTCAGGTGAGGAAAGAAAACTATTGCATGCGTGGAACGCGTCTCGACTTGCTTGATGCTATCTACTGCGTTATAGAATCTACTGGGCAAGCTCAGCGGCTACTTTAATGAACGCATGATCGATAGCGGGCTTTTAAAGACGTTAAATAACATGCGCGAGCGAAAATGGGCGGATGAAGATATCGCGAAAGGCGTTCAAGCTCTTCGGGATGTGCTTCTCCGCGAATACAAAGAGTTAAAGTACGTGGATCGAGTAAACCGGATGATCGTTGATGCTAATTCCTCGTCCTGTGTCCAGCACAATGGAGCGCTATGAAAAAGAGTTGCGAACGGGAACATTGAATTGGGGACTTTTGCACACGGACAAATTTTGGCAAGACAACTTTATGACATTTGAAAATAAAGATTTCGAGCTCATTCGGTAGGCCCCTGGCACTTTGTGTGACTGCGATGGTCTGTTTGTCTAACGAGAGAAGTTGATGGAGGCAGGTTACTCATCGACTTGTTGGACTCGGACGATGCCAAGACAGTGGCGGTGGCGTTATTTGATTTGGGCGAATTTGTGCGCTTTTATCCAAATGGCAAACACATTGCCAAGCGACTTGGTGCGAAGAAAGTGGCCATGAAACTCCTGACGCACAAAAATGGAGAGGTGCAGAAGCAAGCGCTTCAATGTATTTCCAAGATGATGGTCAACAAGTGGGAATTTGTCAAGTAAGAGGACAGAGCACGACAGTAAACAGTAGTTTGTGCACGCATACTACAATCAATGTTTTACACGCACATCTGGGATTGAGTAATGAAGCGATAGGCCTTTAATGTCGAGCGACAGAGGGCGCTCATAAGCTTTTTCACGACATCGTGATTGCGTGGTTAGTTAGACACTGTTTTTCCAGGCGCGCCAGAGTCCAACGACAGCTTCAGCAGCGCAGAGAAAGCTCACGACGCGATCTACACGATGGTTCGATAGATAGCGCATCGTCACGAGAATGAGAACACATGGTGTTGTTGAATTACATGGTCAGCAACACATACCTGAAAGAAAGCTCTTTTGTAGCGACCAATGTAGACAAGGTCCAGCGTAGAGAAAGTTTCGAAGTTGAGCGAAATACAATTCACGACGCCTGTCATTACAACAAAGGTAAACAGAGTTTTCCTACCTGCAATTGGTAAGCAAGTGGTGTCCTGTATTCCACGTACCGAGCTTGAATACTTGCAAGTTTCATGGAGCGCTGAAAAACAAGGTAATGAATGATATTAGTGACGTATCGTCTCAACTGAATGCGCAAGGAACCCGACCAGCACCTCTTCGTCCGAGAGATCTTCTTGTTCCAAGATTTGCTTCTCTTTTACTATCAGTGCTTTAATCCTATTGCCAAATGGAACAAATGAGTCGGATCCTTTCGTCACTCTCTCCTTTTGCCTTACCGTAGTGTATTGGCCCATAGATCGAGGAGGAGGTACACTCCCCATGCCCGACACGAGAGTCGCGAGAGGTTCATTGCGTCCACATTCAGTAGTTTTGGCGTACTAGACGACAGGTGCCCACGGATACAATCAAACATGAGTCTCAGTTTCATCGCATATCTATCAATGCGCTCCTTCATCCACTCACACAAAGCCCACATAAGCAAGATGTTCGAGCGGGTGATAGATAATCATCGAGAGCGCTTGCACGTTCACAAGACGTCGCACGCACTCATCGTCGTCGCTACAACACCAAGATCCATTTTTCCACGCAGCGTACGCATTCAAGCCTTCCGTAAAGCGTATGACGTAGCGCGCCATGGAAATCTGCGACGCAATCGCTCGCAGCCCCACCGCCGTCTCTGTTTCCTTCTGCGGCCACAAATGCCCCATTACACCTAGCCCATAGCCAATGGTCTTGTAGACCTTGTCGGCATGGCACGTACTACTACTGAAGCGGCTAAACTTGTCCACATCCAGTAGCGTTGGCACCACGTACTTAGTGTCGCGCATTGATCTTTTTTGCGCACTTAAGGAGCTACGGTGGACTTCAACTAGTTGTAGAAAGTGATATCGAATTAGACAGTGAAACGAGTACCAGTGTTTTCTTCTGGTCAAGTGTACGAATATCTGGCTTCTCGGAAGCACGTCGTCGGTAGAAAGTAGCCTGTGTGTGCTAACTGGGACGAGAGGTGTGTGGTCGGTCTAGCTACTTAGACTATGTATGCCTTTCACCATGTGGTGGCTATGAGAAGGGCCAAAAGCAAACTACGACACCCGTGAGAGGCGGTTAAGCCTCCTTATCCACTAAAGTGGAGTGCTTTTTTCTGTGACCTGATTAAATCGTTCTTTTACGTGAAAACGTCGTCCGTCCAGCGCCCCTGAAAGCCTTGGAACAAGCAATTTTTTTTGTTCGACTGAAGATAAGAGAGCATGTACCGAGAAGGGTATCTCATCAAGTGCGGGCATAGCCCCCTCGACTTACCAGTATGTAGCACACCTCGTCCCCTCGTCTTCTTGATTCGTTGCGAGATTTGTACTAATTTACTATCCCTGCTAGCGAATACTCTTTTGTGTATTTGAAAACGGCGTTGTGCGATTCTACTCGGAAAAGGGCGGTGTGGTTGTGGACAAGCTCGAGATGGCGGGGCACGTGACCAAAGTAAGCGTCGAAAAGTCGTCACCTGGGAAATTCCCGCACCGCTTTACGGTATCAGCGGCCGAAGTAGTTCGAGTGGAAGGGCGTCGTATGAAACTGGGCGAGCCCCGCGTTACGGAATTCGCCGCGCCATCGAATAGCCTCATGATGGAGTGGGCCAACTCTCTGCATTTGTGGCGGCGCATGAACTGGAAAGAAAACGTCAAGTTTTTTGACAACTCAAGCGAGCTGTCGCAGGCAGAAGAGCTGGAATCCCTACAACTTCAAATGAACACTGTAAAGTCGATGCGTAGCCGTTCTATCCCAGGTTTCAAAAAGCCCTTTGTCAACATTATGCACGGCCAGTCGTCGCCCGCAATGAGAAAGTTGCGTCAAATGATCATGCAGACAGGTTCAGCAGCTTGTACCAGTACTGCATAATGTATATGTGCTCCAAGAATTTATCAGTGACGACTTGCCACTTGGGAGCCGCAAGTATTGTCATTGTTGTTTATTATGCATGTTCCATAATGTACGTATAAACTGAGTGGTCCATGTACTTTGCAATTGAAATCACTTTGAAAGTGGATAGTTTCGTCCATTTTATAAAACTAAGTTCGCGTCTTACAGGACCGAGGATGCGGAATGAAGCAAGTGTCTCGACTTCCACGCTTTCACTCGTTGCATTTGAACAGCAGCAACGGAATTCCGTTCGACAGGCGCGTGAGAAGAAGAGAAAGGAACGGTTTGACATGCTCCACTTAATGACCGCAGGTTCCATCGATTCGCGCTGTCTCTCATGAGTGCTTCTTAATCCTATGGTGCTGCTATTACTTCGAATAGATGAGCGATATCAATTCTTGAAGAGCGAGGCAATGGCAAAAGACGAAGCGCGGGCGCATCTGGTACAAGCGGCAGCTCCGAATAGTATGAGTCAGAAGATTGCGATCGATTTAAGCTTCGACAGCGTCATGAACGAAAAAGAACTTCGGAGCTTAGCGAATCAGCTTAAACTCTGTTATGGCGCAATCAAGCACATGCCGGATCCGTTTCAGCTCGTCTTGTGTAACCCCAGTAAGCAGCTCGAATGTTTGCTGGAACGATTTGGTGCGAGCAATTGGCATATTCAGTGGCGACGTGGTGTGGAAAGCGTCGCCGAGTGCTTTCCGTTCGATCGCATGGTCTATTTATCACCGGATTCACCAAATGTGCTCAAGAGAATCGATCCGGACAAGATTTACGTGATTGGAGGGATCGTGGACAAGTCCCGCAAAAAAGTGAGCGCTTCAAAACCTGCATTCAAGACGATATCGACTTTGAAGCGAATGTATTATTGCTACTGTTTACGTCCTCTAGGGACTTTCGCTTACTGCAGCTGCTGAAGCCGGGATAGTGACTGCCAGACTGCCTATTCAGGAAAACATTCGAGAACGGCTAGACCATATTTTGAACGTGAACACGGTAGTCAACGTCCTGATTCACTTTCGACAACTCGGTGACTGGACTCAAGTGCTGGAAATTGTGTTACCACAGGTATGAAAAACACTCAAGTGTTTGAGAGCGTAATAGATGATGATTTTCTTCTGTAGCGCAAACAGAGCCAATTGGGGCGGAAAGCTATTCGACGGCGGCGGAAACAGCAAGAAGTTCAGAAATGGTTCACGACAGACCAAGTGCAGGAGAGTGGTCCAAATCAACCAGTTCAGTACAAGAAAGAAACGCAGCGTCCAGTGGACGCAACCGAAAATGTAGAAGGAGACATGTCTCCGACCCATATTATGAGCCTGTGGTTGGAGGACGTCGCGACGTGACATGTCTTTTGACATCAAGGTCGATGTCATTTGATGGACACTTGGAATTGGCTCGACTTTCACTGTCTACGGAATGAAATCGCTGAAACAGTATCAGCGAACTCGTTCCAATCGCTGACTTCAGCACTACAGAACAGTGAGTGTACTAAGCCTCAGCGATAGAAATACATTGATTCTCGAGCGCGACGGTAGTGACGTGATTGAGCATGAACGTATTATTGTGTTTTCGCGTGCAATTCTGTTTGGAGATCGTGTGTGTGCGCCAACCGGTTCTCTAGAACAATGTTACACTTTGATTACATATCTGCAAGTGATAAATAAATGGGCACCACCACTAACTAAGTCGGCACGTCTTGTAGTCTAAATCCTGCTGGCAGCAAGCGCTGCTTCCAGGTGAGTCGACACTGCATGGCGTATGAGAGCGACATCGACGCAGTCAGCGCCTCGCAGCCACGGATGCTGTAGCGCTTCCGTGACCGTAATGCGTTGATCGGGCGGTGTGAGCATCGACGAGATGAGATCCTGCGCACCAGGAGTAATAACGTGATGCACTTCGTCCGGCTGCGTCTTCCAAAACTGGTCCACGTCACCAGCCACAAGGTCATCGTACCAGACATCGCCTTTTTCCGCCTCATTGAATGGTGGCAAGCCCGTCAGTAGTATAAACAGCACGATACCTGTCGCCCAAACATCGACTGGGGGGCCACGGTACATGTGGCCCGACTTGATCTCGGGTGCCATGAACAGAGCCGTTCCACTTTCGTCCCGTGACCACACGTCCGTTGCATCGGCACCCAGTGGGGCTACTGCCACAACGCCAAAATCCGCAAGCTTGAGCTGGTAGTTGGCATCCAGTAGTAAGTTTTCCGGCTTGACATCTCGGTGCACGACACCATTCGCATGACATGCTTCCAACGCACGCAGCAATTGGCACGCATAAACTTTCACAAGAGGTTCCGGGAGCGCCCCCGCCGCTTCAATCAGGCTAAACAGATCGCCATTCGGTACATACTCCGTGACGAGCGCAACGTAGTCGTACGCACGTTTCGTGCCCGCGACCAGACGCTCCAGTTCCAAGACATTGGGGTGCTGCACACGACGCAGGGCGTTGCATTCGTGGATGATCGACGCCACTTGTTGCTCGAGTTCATCGACATTGACGCTCTCAGTTATCAAGGCATCGAGCGTCAAGGCAGCTGGTAATTTCACTGCAACTGGACGCTCGAGTTGGTTATCATAGGCCATGAGCACACAGCCATGAAGTCCAGACCCAAGCTCCTTGATCATGGTATACGGTCCTTTCTGAACGTCGTCAGGGAGCTGTGGGAGCAGTCGCCGGGGCGCCACTCGCGTCTGCGCGTGGCTTGCAACACATGCGAGCATGTTGAGGAAAGTCGTGTCGCGAGTGGAAGCGATTTCGGAAAGTGAGGAAGGTAAGGCACGAGGTAGACGAGATCATGAGGATCATCATTCCTGATGAGGACAGTGAAGGTCCCCACGGGATCTTGTTAGAATTTTTTCAAGGACGACTTGGGTTAAGTGGGTTTCTATTTCCATCAGGCCGCAAATTTTTGCCACATTGGACAGGGTCAGTTGATTTTTTCATGCCAAAACCTCCTGGTCGTGGCTCCTTTCTATGTCATGTTTACACACACGGGACGAGAGGGTCGCAGGTCCTTGAACTTGATTGACATCAGGGATGACTTGACTGACTTGTTGTGTGTATACACAAGTGACAAGCTGATTGAGTTGCTTTTTTTCCACGCGATCACATCTACATCCATCGTTTCTCTCACCTTTGACTTCTATGGGAGCAGAAAAGGAGAGCGTATGAGTGGGTAAGCAGGTGAGAAGGCTCGGTGCGACATTGACGCGTGAAACGCAAAAACAAGTTGAATCCACACTATGGAAGCAACGGTAGACACGCCCGTATGTCGCTTATCACGTGCTACTGTCTGGATTTCTGTCCCGTCGATGCAGTCCTGTGCTATATAGATACCAAGCGCAATCGCAATCCAGATCGTGCAGCGAAGAATGCTTTTTTGGGCGCGAAATGCTGTGCTGCTGTTCCTGCACTCTCGACAGTCGAGAGTGCAAACACCTAAAGCAGTGGCTGGATAGGTTAGAGTGAGAGAGAGTTCTTGAATCAGAGAGTTTAGAAGGTAACGTGCGCAAGCACGATGTACGCTATCCATAAACATGTGACAGGCAAAGTCAAGCGTTAAGGATGGCATGATGCAGTAACGTAGCTGATTTTTTTTTCTTGTACTGTAACGGCTCCACATGCCACCTAATAAACATCGAGAAGACTTACTTTTCGTATCCTGCATGGCACCCTTCATAATCCCAACGACTGCCAATGTAAACAACATCAAGCTCCACAAGCGGCATTCCAGCACTGCTTGCTGTCTTACGTGGCTTGTGATCGTCAAACTAGCACTTGGCGGCCAGGATTTGTTTGAATTCGCGGCGCTTAGCAACTCCAAATCCAACCTCGTTGCGCCGCACCTAGTGCAATACATAAAATCTCGAAGATATGTATTCTCTACCGCAAGGTATTGTGGCATATAGTTTAAATGGTGACATCTTCTATGCATTTACCAAGTTAATTTTGGGTGGGGAACACTACTCGAAGTATCGAAGTATCGACGCCCTTACTGGAACCCAAGTGTACTTCCATTCGTCCAGCTGTAACATTCCCAGCGCGTGTGAAATGTCAACAGGAGTCTTACGTTGCTTAACTATCTTCCAGATTAATACTTTGACCAAATCGGCCATACAGCAACTTCTTCAGAGCCTGCAAGCACACATCTGGTATTCGTAAACACAACTTTGTCAACGGAGTCGAATTACTTTCTCACCGCCTGTCGAGCCTCGAGCTTGGACTCTTCCTCTTGCAGCTTGTTCATCTCCATAGTTGCTTCCTACATTAATCATCAAATTCATTAACGTTTGGGAAGACAAAAGTGCCACTCATCACACGCACCTCCACGCGTTTTTCAATGTACTCTTGAGCCATCTCCTCAGACGCTTCCACGAAGCTCTCACCAATAAAGAGCCTGGACAACATGTTCTACCTTGGCATGTGCACTGTACCATCCATCGCATATATTCCAAAGACTTACTGCACGTTGTCACCTTCGCCCATCATGAGGTCCGTGTTCGCGTCGTCCAACGTGTCGAGCTTGTCCTTGAGCGCCTTCCTCTGTTCACGAATCTCGTGCAGCCTTGCGTTGTTGCGGCCAAACTCATTTATACGTAGCTGATCTTCCTTGCGGACCTACTGAATGCGCATCATTGGTATTTAATTATACATTCAATTGCCAGTAGTTTACATACATCTGCCTCCACTTCGTGTTGCTGCGCTAGCATATTCTTAAGTAGACTCAAAACAATTTTATTACAAATCCAAACATTTTGATTTGGGGTCCACTAAATAGTACCGTCTTATTTAGAACTCGATTTTGATTGGCTGTTATTAGAAGCGCGCGCTTTTTGCGCTGCAGCTCGCGTCGCCATTTCGGTTTTTCAGCGACTTTAAAGTGAAAAGGTGATGTATTGTACATAACTTTAGGTTAGGTACAAAACATTGTGTATTTGCATATTATTAGTTTTAGGTACAAACTTAATTCTAATAAATCACTTCTGAATTAGATTATTGACTCACGTGTGGTTTTTACGAGTGGAGAACAAGCGCGCTACAGTGCGCGGCTTGTTTGGTGTTTATTACGTTGATTACTTGGTACACTGCAGTGGCAGTTAGTTTGGTTTTCACGTTTTGGTTTCTCGTGTCACGTGATTGTTGGTTTGGGTCGCTGCTTTACGTTAAGTCGCATAAGGAGAGTGGAGAATTAAATTACGTTTGGTATTTATTGTTCGCTGTTACGCTGATTACTAGCTCTATCTGATTGTATTGGAATATCGCACGTTAGTACGTGGTATTTGGTACGCGTGTGGCGTAGTACGTGCAATTGGATGAGCGACTACGTCGAACAGGTTATTAGCCCAATCAAGGGCAGTGACTCGTCGAATAAGACAGTCAACGCGGAGGATATGATGCGATTGTTCGCACATATGATGAATTGCTTTGATGATTTGGAATCATCGTTAAACAAGGTGGCGCCGGCAAAAAACTACGGTGCCGAAGTCAAAGGGAGACACCAAGATGAGCTTGGCCTCCCTGGATAGAAGCGAGGAAGAGAAAGACGAGTCTAACGTCGGAAGCGCCGGAAAATGTGCTCCAAGAATATTAGCAAAGCTGGCAAGGACGTGTTCACTATGGGCGGGGGTACTAACCCCGGTAAGGCCTACGTGAAACCGCCGAAGGTATATATGCAACAACAAGCCGCGAATCAGTACCAGCAGGCATACTTAGCCCCTGGGAACGTTCGGAAGGGATATACAGCACCTGGAAAAGTTCAGCAGCCATACGCAGCGCCCGGAAACGTTCATCAGCCATACGCAGCGCCCGGAAACGTTCATCAGGTATACGTAGCGCCTGGAAATTTTCATGCGCAGCCATACTTGATGCCAAGGCCACCGACTGCCAAGGATAAGAAACTCCAGATCCGGCCGTTCGACGTAACTGAAGAGTATAAGGGTCTTGGGTCTGTTTTTGGGGCTGGGAAACGAAATTTTCAGACAGATATCCATCGCAGAAGAATGCTGCGGGTTTAGATGGACGGAAGATATCAAAGTCGAATTGCTGGGCCATTATCTGGCTGGCCCAGCGGAAGCATACTACGACCGGTATGCGGAAATTTGGTGGAAAGAAGAACCAGCGTTGTGGCATATCATGAATAAGATGTATGCAGCTTTCAGTGTGCGCATAACGCACGTGGAGAGGTGAAACTCCTTGGTGCGCGCAAGGCACCAGGAAGGAGTTGGCCAGACCATTTTCTATATCTCACGGCAGTGGCGGATGCAGTTGGATCGAACTGCGACGCAATGGTGTTGAATAACATCATCTACCATGCCATGCCTGAGATGTCGAGTTTCCTCATGTCCCGCTACAATCGTTTACGGATGGATCATCTGCGGCAAGCTGAAGAAATTTGCCAGTTTGCGCAGGCTATTGAGTTCAACAGCCGGCGGCAGAAAGGTCACGGCTCCGGATCGGTCAACATGATTGTGGAGAAGCCTAAAAAGGCTGTGGTGATGAAAAATCGCGGTTGCTACGGATGTGGCGAGCGGGGGCATCTCAAAAGAGATTGCCCAAAATAGAAGAAAATTCAGAAATCGGATTTCGCATTGATGATCGCCGGTGATGACGTACCATCCGGTCGAGACATATGGATTCTCGACAACGTTGCAAGTGTGCATCTGACGCCGGATCTCACTTTCTTAACGGATGTGAAAACTGTGGATCGACAGTGTCATAAAGTGGACGGAAAAACTTTCGTCATAAATAATAAGGGCACGATATACATCCGCTTTGTGCATGGGAACGCAGAAACTCGCGTAAAGATTAAAGATGTTTTCTACGTAGAAGGAGCTGCTCGAAACATCTTTTCGTCTGGTGTTTTCGAAAAGGGCGGTTTCGTGATCGACTACGTGGACGGATAAATAACGCTTGTCAGGCATGACACGCGCCTGCCAATTACTCGAGTTCTTTAGATAAATAATGTGTTCACCGTGGATGGTGAAGTGGATCGTCTTAAGAAAACATACAAGGAAATGATTATGTCGGTGCAATACCCGATGTAAGACAATTACGCGCCAGAAGACGATATACAAAGTGGTTCGCTAATGCACTTTCATGTGCGGATGGGCCATCTCAATTTTGAGACAATATTGAAGTTGGCAAAGGATCCTAAGTATGGAATCCGCTTCACGGACCAGACGCTCAGGCACTTCGTTTCCTGCGCGCAAGGCAAGCAAACGAAGAACTACCAGTCGAAGCAGGACAGCGGTAAAAACGCACTTGTTGATCGGATCGGTGGTGTGATTTGTTACGACCTTAAAGGTCCAATCACACCAAAGATTCGTTTGGTTAACCGTTACCTGATCAATTTTATTGATTTCAAGAGTAACTACACCATAATTTTTTTGGCGAAAAGCAAGGACGCTGCGGCCAAGAAGTTTGAATATTTTCTGGCGTTTTTCAAGAGAACGTTCAAGTGCAAAATTCACGTCCTAAGGACATATGGAGGTGCGGAGTATCGAAATGTGGATTACTTTTGTCGTAGTACTGGCATCGCTCGGCAGATAAGCGAGGCCGGGAATCAAGCCAGTAACGGCAAGGCCGAACGCATGCATCAGACCGTGATGAATATGGCCCGGTGCATGCTGTTTGGAAGTGGTTTGAATTTATCGTGTTGGGGCGATGCAGCGGAGTATGCAGCCTATGTGGTGAAGTGTACCACAAATTCGGTCACTTTTGGTCAAGGCAGCTGGTCGAATTTTGGATTGATCTAAACAAGGGGGGCTTTTTAGACTATCAGATTCAAGGAGTGTCAAGAAAGCAAGTTTTGGTGAGTCATCTGACATTGGGTATTTTACATATTTTCATGTGGGTACATATTGGGACCGTAGGGAGGTAGTATTGGTTAGAGTTGTGGATTTGCCTACAAGAGAAGAAGTCATTTGGAATCTTTTGGTTTTGCCTTCGGGCTAGCACCTCAACAGGAGGTCGTTTAAACATTTGCTATGTGCATCAGTCGCCTCCGCCCGCCGCGGAGTGTTTGGGAGCAGAGGGTCGAGTAATACCCTCTAGCTCATTATACCCGGTCTGGACGCGCCACACGCGCATTTGGCCAGCCGGGAGTCCCTCGACGGGAGCACGCATTGGTCGACTTCCTCAAGTTTAAGT
>CM047582.1:16368508-16440249 GCA_026184515.1 Peronosclerospora sorghi | reverse complement strand
CCCCCCCCCGTAAGTTGGAAGGCTGGTCACGATGGTGGTCAGGTTCTCGACACAACTGTGTTGATTTTGAACTTGACTCCACCACACCTATGTGCTGAACTGCGCCTCAACCAGTGCGAATCCCAAGCGGATGTCCCCAGTGGAAGTTTTGACAGGGAATAAGCCGAATTTAGGCGCTATTGTCACGTTTGGTTCGCCGTGTACGGTGTATAGGAACCCCGGGAGGAAGACTCTAGCGCACCGTGCTCAGGTCAGGGTGATCATCGGTCGAAGCGAAGAGACCAAGGCTTCAAGGTATTTGAAGGCCGAGCGGAAGGTGACAGTCACCCAGCACGTTAAAAACGTGGACACGTTTACGGACGTGCAGAACCGACAGCTGAGGATCGGTCAAGACGAAGAGTGCAAGTCAGAAGCTCCGCCAAGTGACCGAGGGTAAGAAGGAGGCGTGGTGACGGCAGGTGTGGAGCAAGTTGGAAGAAAGGAGAAGTCAAGAAACCCGCGTTGGAAGAGGGACCGTCACGTTACGCGCCAGTACGCCGAGCGCATGGCTCAGGCGGAAAGCAAGAAAGAAGATGACGATGATGTTGATGGAGACGAAGAATCCATTAATATGGTGATGGAGGGCCACACGAGAAATTAACGGAATGCGATGGGTCGACATGATGCTGACAAATGGATCGACGCTATGGATCAAGAAATAAAGGCTTTAGAAAGAAATGATGTGTGGGAAATTATCAAGAAACCACCAAATTCCAAGCCATTACATTCGAAGTGGGTCTTCAAGATCAAGACCGATGCTAATGGACAAGTGGAACGATACAAGGCGAGGTTAGTGGCCTGCGGAAACGAGCAGCGTTTCGGGGTCGATTACGAACCAACCTTTGACGCGGTGATGGAAATGACCACTGTCCGGTTCATTCTGATGCTCGCTCGGAAGTGGAGAGTACGAGCGATGGACGGGGATATCCCAACGCTTATGTGAAAGCGTTGGAGGACGAACATGAAATATATTTGTTCACCCCTAGCGGAATGAAATTCGAACCGGAAAAAATCAAGGAATTGCAAGTCGAAAATTCAAGTGAATTGGTTTTAAAATTGAAGAAAACGCTTTACGGTTTAAAGCAGGCAGGGAGGCAATGGAATCGCCTCCTGCACTCCAAGCTCCTAAATCAAGGTTACGAACAGAGCTTTACAGACGGTTGTCTGTATTTCAAGAAGGTTTGTGGCGAAACTGTGGTGGTAGGAGTATACGTAGATGACCTACTGGTCACGGCCACAAAGCCGGAACATGTGGAAAAGTTTTTCGAGGAGCTCAAGGATCTGGAAATAAAAAATTTGGGCGAAGTACCGAAATTTTTAGGGATGCGAGTGGAATATCCATAAAGTCGCGGCTATTTCCTAGAACAAGAAGTAATGATCAAGGACCTACTCAAGATGTATGGCATGGAGGAGGCAAACGCGGTGAAGGCAACCATCGGAGATGAATTCGAAGATCAGAATTTGAAGGACCAAGACATGTTAACAAGCTGTGGAAAAGATGGATCACCAACAATCAAGAATTTTCAGTCTCTAACCGGAAGTTTGTTGTGGATCGCACGTTTTCAAGGCCAGACATTGCGTATGCAGTGCACAAGGCTACGCGCAGGGCTCATGCGCCCTCGAAACTGGATTGGATGACGGCCAAGAGGATTTTACGATTCCTCAAGGGCACGTCAAGTATGAAGTTACGTTTGGAGACAGATGGAATGCAAAATCCAAGAAAAACAATGAAATTAATATTGAAGGTTATTGCGATGCGGATTTCTCCGGCTCCAAAGAAGACCGGAAGTCCACGAGTGGTGGTGTGTTTTTCGTGGAAGGGTGAATTGTGCACTGGATATGCAAGCGACAGTCTTGCGTTTCGCTTTCGACAATGGAAGCAGAAATTTACGCGGCGTCGGTAGCTCTATGCGAGCTGACGGGTTTCAAGGAAATGTCGAGTGAAGTGGGATTAAAGGTTGTTTTGCCGATGACGTTGTCTTGCGACAACCAGGCAGCAATTAAAATGTTGGAAGGTGATGGGAAGACGTCGAAGACTAAACACATGGATGTTCGAGTGAAGTTTTTACTTTCGAAGTTTAAAGAGGGTGTTATCAAGACAAGCTATCGGCCTACAGACGAAAACTTAGCTGATATTTTCACGAAGCCATTTAATCCCGAGAAGCTGAAACGTGCGCAGGAGGGTCTTGGGCTAGCAGCGAATGGGATGGAGTAATTGGTTTTCACGGGAAAGTCGAGTAGGAGTGTTGGAAGTGCGCGCTCTTCGCGCAGCAGCTCGCGTCGCCATTTTGGCTTTCAAGCGACTTTAAAGTGAAAAGGTGATGTATTGTACATAAGTTTAGGTTAGGTACAAAACATTGTGTATTTGCATATTATTAGTTTTAGATGTAAACTTAATTCTAATAAATCACTTCTGAATTTGTTTTCTTTTCGTTATCACGTGGACTAGTGGAGCACAAGTACGCTGCTGACTGCAGTTGGAATTGTTTGACTAACAAGTGGAGATTTTAGTACGCTGCAAGGGCAGCTGGAATTGTTCTCTCGTTCTCGTTCTTGTGGATAGTGGATTGAGTTGCTAACCTTACGTTTAAGTCGCTAAAGAACAGTGGAGAATTGAATTACGTTTGGTGTTTGATTATTCACTGTTACGCTAATTGTTAGCCCTATTCGATTGTATTGGAATATCACACGGCAGTACGTGGTACATGGAACCCGTGTGACGAAGTGCGTACGACCAGATGGACGACGAGAATATTCAACAGTACTCAGGTCTCAAGCGTCTCGTACGGATGGAAGATACGAAGCAGCTTCCGCCGGTTGTCAATTCGATGGCGTTGAAAAATAACGTACACTTCGATTAGAGCCTCTTTGCTCGACTGCTGCGGCTTGGTGTCCCTCACATTGTTCTTGACCGCCAAAAGGTCGCAGTCGGAGTAAATTGGAAGACATTTCCGGTGGAGATATGACGATCTCATCTCGGATGAGAAAGATAATGCGCTAGGTGATTGACCATGTGTAAACATGCAGCCTAAGTTTCAGGCAAGCCATCCTGGATTTTTGCATGTGACACAGCTCATGGATCTATCAGAAACTTCAAAAGAGCGTCAATTTGAACCATTTTCTTACGAGAAGGAAGAAGAAGCCCGTTTTGTTGCTGCGCTGCTCCGATATTTGGTGGGCATCGGCTACAGAGCAGATCAAATGTCGATTATGACAACTTACAACGCTCAAAAGGAGCTTCTCGAGCGATTGTTAATCTTCGATGCCCTTGAAGCCGCCATGAAGTGCCAAGTGTCGACCGTCGATCGTTCCAAAGGCCAACAAAATAACTTTATACTGCTATCCACACTTCGTAGTGGAACTAGCGTGGGACAATTGCGTGAAATGCGTCGCGCTTCGACGGCCTTCTCTCGTGCTCGACTTGACTCTATGTAGTGGTATCTCTCATGACGCTCAAGCAAACGCAACAACTCGATCTATTTGTGTCGAAATTAGTAGCAATTGCGGGGAGCTATGAAGTGAAGAAGGCGACCAAGCTCGCGTTAGTTCCTTCGGAGAGAGTGGAAGTGATTTGTACGAAGAAAAACAAGGCCAAGAAGACGACAAATGCCGACGTCGGGTATATTTCGTGTCGGACGCAGCTTGAAAAGGTGATTCCTGAGCTGTCCAAGAAATAGATAGCGGAACACATTTGAGTATTTAAAAAAAACATCGAAAAATGAACTTCCTCATTTTAGATCTTCAACTAATCTTTTTTTAGTATGAAACATGGGTGCCAACAAGACTGCCGCACGTAGCCAAAAATCTTTCTTGTAGCGCTGGCGACGTTCCTCGACAGTTAGTTTGGCTTCCTGTCGGCGGCGCTCCTCAACAGATTTTTGTCGGGCTTCGCGCTCCATGCGCTCCTTGGCGCGCATTCTCTCTAAACCGAGCTCACAATTTTGGCGCTGTGTCTCCATTTCAAGGATCGCTCGGCTAATATCGTTATTCGCAGCTTTGCTGACGCGGCGGCTCTTGGAAGGAGGCGCCGGTTGACTGCGACTTCCGTCTAAGTCGTCGTTTTCATCTGCTACTTCCGGCAGGATATCCTCATTTGGATGCCGGGAGGGTGTCGCCTCTTGATCGCCTCCTCCTCTGCTGCTGCTGGACGTGGTTGCTGACGCCCTCGTCATTACTACACCGTCATTAAAAATATATTCGGGCTGTACCGAAGCATGTCCTGTTAGCAAAGCGTCCATAGCATCCCACCAGGGATATTTTTTTCTGTACGATTCCAGGCCACCACCACCAGTCTCGTCCAACTCGCGTCTTCCCTCCCGATATGTGTGTGGTCAGCAAGCTATTGTATTTGTCCGTGGCCTGTTTGACCCCCGTCCACTGGCCCAGGCCGCAGTTCCCCATTTCGCGCGTTATTATGCGCTCTCTCGTTCCTTGTTTACCGCAATGAAAGAAAGGCCTAGCGTAAAATAGGATATATGTACGTAAGTGCGGCAACTTCATAGCAAAAGCGCACTGCAACGAACATAGTACCTGATGCTTGTTTTGCTTCGAGCTCCAAGCGAGCTGTCTGGTAGCACCCAAGAAGCGCCGCAACTTCCGTATCCTTCCTGGAATGTCGTCTTTATCGAGAGAAATAAAGAGCTGCATTGCGCAGGCGGCGGCTTGGAAATGACTACAGGTGCATTGCGCAATCAGTAGAGTAGGTAACTAACTAGAGCTACCTGGCCTTTCTCTCTGCTTTCTTTTTCACTTTTCTGGGTGGTGGGGGGCGCGGCAGGAGCTGTCAAACGTCGGGAGGGAGCTGTCGAACCGTGGGAGGAGGAACCGAGAGAGGAATGGGGGAAGGAAGAGTTGGCGATCGTGAGCGCAAGGGAGGAGTGGGGGAAGTCGATTCCATGATGGTAGCGAGTATCCACAGCGTGTTCCTGTGTTCGGTCCACTCTTTCGTCCGAAAAAAAGGTCTCACTTGAGTTGAGAAATCGGGAAAATGGGGTCTCTTAGTATTACGATAGGAGCACTGAAACGTCACGGATCAATTTGCTTTGTTAGTTAGCCTCGTGCGGCGATCATCTTTCTCCCACTTGATGACAGAGAAGTCAGAAGATTGATTCCACGGTCGAAATACCTGGAAATACGGTTGCTAGTACACCAGCGAATGCACGACCGTAGGGCAACGATCCTTCAGCCGCAGGCGCCTTAGCTCTCAGCAAAAGAAAAAACGTCGGTTCTCCCCGCCTCTATCTGCTCTAGTAGTATCCCCTCCACCACCTCCACCACCACACGAGTGGTGGCGTCCATTTCTCGTGATATTTCATCTCTCCTTTCTGGAAGCGTCTGGTAAAAATGGCTATCCTGACTTCCTTCTAGGTCTCGTAAGCCAATTTTAGCTTAATATTCTTCCTCAATTCGGTCAATGGGGGTAGATCCACCGCCGTTGCCGCCACGAGACGACTATGCTGCCTTGATCCCATCTTTGTATTCTTGCCAATGATTCGTTCGTAAACTCGTGCAGCTTTTGAGGTAGAACAGGCGGGGGGGGAGTCTTTGAGCAGTAGCGATAGAACGAGTTTGCTCTCTAGAAATTGAATCTATCTTCTCCGCTTCCGTCACAAGTAGCTTAGCAACAGCTTTTAGTGGTCGGTTAGCACCTTCCAGGTCCAAGCTCTGTTCCATAAGAACGTGAACAAAAATGCCTGGTCCTCAAAGAAATTAAGAATGGAGGATATCTTGACCTCATACCGTCGATAGACCACAAAATCTTCACCCTCAGCCTTTCCTGGCCTTGGCATCCACCCATATGGTCTCACGTCATCCAGGGAGCAGATATCCGCCACCGGTGCTTTGGGTTCCTCTCCCTCCTCCACAAACAAAGTCGTTAGGCCTTGAAATCGCTTGACCGTAGAGTTCATCCGTGCCATGAATGCGTTCACACTGTGAAGAATGAACAGTCAAGATATATGTAACGCACAATCAAGAGATTTTGATGCCAAGTAGCGAAGAATTGCGCTCCAGTGCTTGCATAGCCATCTAGCGACCCTCCCCATCTGAAGCCACCTCGTTGTGCTGACCTTGGGACATTGGGTCTTCACTTAACCGAGTAGATTCTGTTGACGACGCGAGTACCGAATAAGCCCAGTCAGCAGGGTATAAAATTTTCCCTCATAATGATCTTTCTAGCTTTCCTGCATCACCAAGTCCAACTGGTGGGCCCCACACTAGACTCGGACAAACCCAGGAAGGGCGACTCTTTGGACTCGGCTAACAATGTTCCGGGCACCACAATCAATCCCTCGTGGTCCAGGAGGAAAACATGGCGTCCATCATTTTGTTCATTACGTCGACCACTGTGCTTCTCGGAGAGACGAAACGCGCTAGAAGGTGCAAATTATAAAGATTGCCTTGGATGCAGAAACGCATTCTGACGTCAAATATGAGGTGGATAAATACGTCAAAGCGTCGAACGCAAGAGAAAAAGCCCAGACGGATTCCATGATGTCAGAGAGCGCCGTTAGCTTCTTTGCGACTACAACTCGAACGGGGGAACCCAGCTTATGCCTATTCGGAATACCAACATTTGCGACCTCGGTCTTCTCCCTCGTCGCTCGGACTATACGTGACGCTTGTCTAAAGGAAACTCCCAGCCCCAGATAGGACAGAACCAAGTCATTTTCCAATGCGTTTCGCAACGTAATTTGGTAAAACGAGTTTTTTTTTCTTCCGCACCACAATCATCACTCGCCTTCGAATAATGCAAGAGCTCTGAGCTTTGCCTTGGAAGGCGGTTCCGGGGCGATAGCTTCATGATAGGAGTCACGCCAATCTTGACATCGTGGTCATCATCCATTCCGCCTTCTACTTGACGAAAAAGGCATGTTTTTTAGGTATCACTATTTGCATCGCCATCTTACCCACGTTCACTTCGTCTCCGGACGGGTCTGCTTCTTCGTCGTCGTCATCGAAAAGTATATCCCCAATGATGATGTCAACAATCTGTCGATTTACACGCAGGCGGGTCGTTACCTCCATATGGCCAAAAGGAGACGATAATGTTTCTCAGAAAGACGGCATGGAGGATGCATAAGAAGTACTTCTATTTCTCGTCTCGTGGAGAGCTGAAAGTACCGATGCGGTGCCAAGTAGCTCTTGTAGTTATCCACTCTGAAAGGCTGTTTAAGAAGTGAACCGTGGTCCCTTTTCCTGCTTCTTCGTCCGGGGGGGGGGGGGTTGGTCGTGGTAGCACCGCTATTGTTCGTGGTTGTGGAGACTTTTGCTTTCTTCTTTTCCTCTCTTCCGAAGTTGTTGCAGAACTGGCATCTGACGTGTGCAACCTCCTTCGTCTCGGTATCACGATGAGTGATTTTTAGACCGTACTCCAGCTCATGGTTCGACCTCTCTTGAAAGGAGTATCGTTCTTCTTGCTCTTTTTCTTTATTAGTGGTGTCTTCGTCGTCCCTATGGCGTCACCCTTTCCCGGCATGATGGTAGTATCTTTCCGCTGATTTGTCTGCTCCTCGTAGTCGTCTTCATGTTTGTGCCTCTCGACCGGTCGCGCGTGCTGTGAGTGTCTGTAGCCAAAGGGAATACCTCCCTTAGCTACTCCCTTTCTAAGGGAAGCCTTGTTTCAAAGCGTTAGTTAATTCTAACTGGTAAACCAAGGGAAATCTTGGCCCCGAGTAAGAGAGCAGTCTCTTACTAAGCCCTTTTATATAGGGCGTATCGGCTAAGTAGCGGCATATCGCCGCTTTAGGAAAGTCTTCCTCTGTGCGCTAGCCGCACCGTGCGTATACGCACCTGCTACATCTGGTAGCACTTGTCTTCAATCCAACACCTGCGTTGGTAGACAACATCCTCTTCAAAGGATGAAACAGGACGATTGGGCCAGGTTAACCCCCGTCCAACAGGAATCCTTTAGAGGCTATTACCCATATTGGGTTCGGTTGGCATACGACACCTAGTGGAGCAGGGCTTTGATTCCGTGCGCGAGAGTGTTAACGCCCTCCTCGCCCATGAGGCGAGTGTGTACGCAAGTCATTCTGGGTCTACAGGGGTGCGCCTTCGTTATCCTTTAAGACAAAGGAATTCACCGGTGAAAAAGGTGATAACCTTTATGTGTGGTTACGAGATGTTGAAACGGCCTTTGCCACAGCGAATGTGATCGAGGATCACTTGCAAGTAAGACTTGCACTGACCCATCTCACGGACAAAGCCCGTATATGGGCTTTTACGTGTCCGGAATCGGTCACGAACGTGTTCCCAACCTGGGAAGTCCTTAAGCAAAAGCTTATGGACATGTACGCCACGCATGATCTGGTTTTCCGGAATAAGCTGGCGTTTTTGAGGTGCCGTCAGGGCACTAGAGACTTGTAGACATACGTCCAAGAAATGAAGACCCTGTTGGCAGGGATGTACGCAAAAACGTATTCGGACGATGTGTCCATTCCCGTCTTCATGGGAGGCCTGAAAGAAGGGCCAGCACGTTCGGAACTGGTTCGATTCCGACCCCAATCCCTGGAAGAGGCATTCAAGAAGGCGTTCAACGCCGAGAGGAACTTCCGTTCCTCTAAGGTGGGTCCTGAACCCATGGACCTGAGTCAGGTCGAAGCGGAGGAGAAACCTCCCGCTAAGAGTCATTCTGACTCTTTTTCACAGAGCTTCGAGGCAGAGCTCTTGGCTATGTTGCAGCGGCGTGGGCCGCTGAGATTCTTCCTGTGTGGGAGCATGGATCATCTGAGGAACAGATGTCCGAAAAATCACCAGCGAGACACTCGCTACAAGGGACCAAGGGTGGGGAAAAGGCCATCGCCCAAGCCGTCGGGAAACGACGGCTACCAGTAGGTGCGGGGAGCCCTACTGGGGGATCCCTCTGTGCTGTTAAACCCCAGGGTAGGGACAGACAGCACAAAGCCCCGAGGGAAGCGGTGCTTTCTAGCACCGAGTTGGTGTACCAGTCAGGTTTGCTGGTCGTCCTTGCGGACGTGAAATGCTTTGACAAGCCTTGGAGAGTTTTAATAGACCCTGGAGCGTCTGACAATTATGTCAGACGAGCTTTTGTTGAGAAGAGTCGGCTGTATGTCGAGGCCCTAGAGGCACGTTCTCGTGACGTTGTTACGGTCCGTCTAGCGACGGGCGTACAGGTTTCTGTACCCAAGGTCTCGATTGACCTTAAGCTGAGGTTTGAAGACTTCGATAGCTCAGAACGTTGCCTAGTCCTGGATTTGGCCTCGAGGTATGACCTCATTCTGGGCATGAAGTGGCTGGAACGCCACGAGACATGGATATACTCGAAGTCTAAGTCCATTGGCTCAACGCATCCGCGGTCGGGTGAAGCATTGGCGAGTCATGAACCCACCTTTGCTCGATCTCAAAAGCGATTCTGGCGTGAGATGCCAGAGATTGGGATGTCTGAGATGATCAGTCCCAATGAGGTCAAAGGGGTGTTCCTTGACGAGGGGAATTCGGCGGTTAATTCCCGCGCCTATATAGGCGAGACTGGTGAGTCGCCAGTGGTAGAGGTGGATTCCTCTGAGGTTAAGCAAGAGGCGCTTTCTAGAGAATAGACCCGAAGTTTGTCTCTTCTGCAGGTCGGAATTTATTCCTACCACGCCGTGTTCGGCGATAAAGTTGCGACTCCAGTGGTAGAGGTAGAGACCTCTGTGGATAGGCGCGATGCGCTTCCCATAGATGGGGAAATTGACTCCCCCCATCTGGGTCCCGGGATGAGTCCCGAGGCCAGTAGTCAGCAGTCCTACAGGATGCTGAATAGTGTGACAGGTGTTGTCACAGAAGGAGTAAGCCTTGAACGGTTGCCTGGGGTAGGCGAACTGTTGTCGTTGGAGGAGATGTCCTTTAACAAATTCGAAGCTGATTTGAAAGCAGATGAAATCGACAAGTTTGTCGTATTACGTTCGGAAGAGGAGTTGAACTCCTCATCCACGATGGACGAGTCAGTTTTGGTGCAAACCAAACAGGCATTAAATGCCCGAAGCGGTCTCAAGATCCTCGCGGATCCTGGGGACCCTTACGATTCCTTACTTAAGGAATTTGGAGATGTCATTAGTGACAACCCGCCGATGGGGTTACCACCGGATCGGGGAGTCCGACATGAAATTTATTTGGTTCCCGGAACCAAATACTGCGTCACTAGGCAGTGGCCTCTCCCCAAGGAGCAATGCGACGTCACCGACGCATTCTTCAAGGGGAAAGAAGAGGCAGGGATGGTACGGGAGAGTAAGCCAACCCATTCATCTCCCACTTTTTGTGTTCGTAAACCGAACGGAAAGTGGCGCATTGTGCATGCGTACAACAATCTGAATGAAGCTACTGTACCCATGCAAACTCCGATTCCTCGGAAGGATGTCCTCCAGAACAATATGGATCGCTGTACGGTATACAGTGCCTTAGATCTGGCGGACGGGTATTATCAGGTGCTCATGCGATCATCTGATATTCCGCTTACAGCGGTCAAGACGCCTAGTGGCATGATGTGGGAGTGGCTTGTTATGCCACAGGGGATTTCGAATGCACCAGCTACTTTTAATCGCTTGGTGACTCAACTCTTCCGCCCTCATAGAAAGTACGCTCAGACGTACTTCGACGATATATTTGTTCATAGTCGCGCGGAATACGACTCGTCTGATGTTCAGAAGCACCTAATACACCTTCGAGCGGTGCTTGAATGTATGCGGGAGCATAAGTTATATGCAAACGCATCCAAATGTACTTTTGGTGCTGAGGAAATTTCTTTCCTCGGATGCTTCATCGGTAAGGATGGAGTGCGGGCGGATCCCGCGAAGGTGAAAGCCATTGTGGAGTGGCCTTCGCCTGTAAATCTTAGAGATTTACTGAATTGGCTTGGATTAGCCAATTATCTCCACAAGTACAGCGAGAACTACGCTGAGATGGCGAAGCCATTAACGGACCTTCTGAAGAAGGACGCTGATTGGTGCTGGGAAACCAAACACCAAACCGACTTTGAAGCGGTTAAGGGAAGCTTGTTGAAAGCTCCCGTTCTTGCTCTCCCAGATTCTGGGAAACCATTTAGTGTCGTCTGCGACGCCTCCGATTTCGCAATCGGATGTGCTTTGTTACAAGCAGACGATGCGGGAAGAGAACGCGTGATCGCGTTTAAGTCGAGGCAGCTTAAAGCTGCAGAACGGAATTCTCCCGTTCATGATAAGGAGCTACTTGCGATGAAGTATGCCCTTGTCAAATTTAGGGTTCACCTACTCGGCTCAAAGCCGTTTGTGGCTTATACAGACCACGCGTCCTTACGGACAGCGACAAAGTCGCTTCATCTCTCGCAACGGATGGCCCGTTGGCTCTCCATCTTTGTGGAGTACAATTTTGAGGTAAAGTACAAACCGGGAAAACATAATGTACTTGCAGAAGCGTTGTCGCGTCGTCCCGATTACGAGCTCGCGCGACATTCATCACTTCTTCTGTGGTGGATCTCATACGCCAGGCGTATGAGAAAGACCCACGATGTACGGTGCTTATCAGCGCGTTGGGTAGAAAGGGACTTGGATCGTCTGATCCAACCCTGTCAAGTCGAGCTAAAGCTCGGTTACACCGTTACAGGTACTTTGACGGTTTGCTATATTATAGCACGAGCGCGGAGAACACTCCGCGGGTGGTAGTTCCTCATGATGAGGAACTGAAGTATAGAGTCCTCTTTGAGGCACATGACGCCCCTACCGGGGGTCATTTAGGTCGGGATAAGACCTACAGCGCTTTAAGCGCTCTGTATTGGTGGCCCAAAATGTATAAGTGGGTCGGTGCGTATATACGCACCTGTGAGACGTGTCAGAGGAGTAAACCATCTGCGCCTTTGGATGCGCCTTTGGCGAGCTATCGGCTCCAACGGAGTGTTGGAAATCCATTAGTATGGATTTTATCTTCGGATTTCCGAAGGATTAGGCCGGTAACATCGGCATATTGGTCTTTGTAGACCGTTTGAGCAAGATGGCTCACCTGGAGGAGGTGCCAGAGTCCATTGATGGACAAGAAATAGCGAAAGTGTTCCTATACCGTGTCTTTCGACAGCATGGTCTACCCGATTCCGTTGTATCGTATCGGGATCCCCGTTTTACGGGACAGTTTTGGGGGGAGTTGTTTAAGGTGCTAGGCACCAAGCTCCTCATGTACACTGCGGATCATCCGCAGACGGATGGACAGACGAAACGCGTTAATCGCGTTGTAGTGGATATTTTCCTGAGTTTATGTCCGTATTCCCCAAGAGTTGGAGTGAGATGTTTCCTATGGCCGAATTTGCTATAAACAATTCGGTACATGCATCTACGGGGTTTACCCCGTTTTACCTGAACGGATTAGTGAATCCGAGGGTTCCGTTGACGCCACGTGTGTGTGGCCCAGGGCTTGAGGAGGGGGAGGATTCCCCGATCTCAGCCCTGTATCTGTGCGCAATCACATCGATAAGTTTTTATCGACGCGACTTAGTGTCTTACGACACGTTTGCGATGCCATGGAGGAAAGCCAAGACAAGCAAAAGGAATAGGCCGACCGCAAGGGACGTCTTAACAAAAAGGCGTATAAAGTAGGAGAAAGTGTTTTATTAAACGCTAAAAATCTTCCTACGCACGCATTTTCGAATGTGTTACGGAACAAACTGCGCCCCAGGTTTGTGGGGCCTTTCAAGGTGCTATCCCTAAAGGGCTTGGCGTACACCTTGGATATTCCGAAGGCGATGCGTATGCATCCAACCTTCTATGTAGGTATGCTTAAGCCATACCAGGACCCGGAGGCGGGTCCCCTCTTGGAGGGAGTTGGAAAGGCGAGTAGCCATAAGAGCCGTAAGACACGGCAGGGCGGAGAAAATCCGACAGGGCAAAAATGCGACCACGAAGCTCCGCAACGGTTGTCTCGAGAGAGCCAAGCCGCTTATCGAAGCGTTCAATGGCATCCCACTCATCGCGGAGTCCCTCGTGGATATCATGGATGCGATGGCTGTGTCGATCAGAGCATTAGCGAATCTCACGTCGCAATTGCGCGACCTTCTCCTCCAATTATTGATACGTAGGGTACTCCACATTATCATGTGAAGCGTCTCATGGCGCGACGCCATCATCGGGGTAAAACCCAGTATCTGGTGAAGTGGAAAGGTTATACACACTCACAGAGCTCGTGGGAGTCCGAGACTCCCCTGCGGCAGGATTGCCGTGACGTCGTTGACGCTTTCTAGCGGGAGAATCCCGCTGCGGGTCGACAATCAAAGGGGCGCTAAAATCCCCTTCACTCCCTGTAGTTGGGAGTACGCCGGAGACAGATGTGGTGCTCACACTGACCTCTGACACCGCGTTGGGGGTAGGAGCGCTGGCATAGCGCGTGCGATAAGGGGCACCTAATAGCCCCATCGCTTTGGTTCGGGCAAAAGCCATGCGCAACGCCCTCTCCACCCGAACGTCACGGTGGGAATAGATGTCGTGCAGCTGAGTAAAGCTAGGGAGGAGTTTCTCCCCTTCCGCCCAAGCGCGGAACTTCTTTTCTGCATCTTCGACACTTTCTCCCGTAGAAAGAATGATAGGAACCTCGCGGAGGTTCTCAACAGGGGCACCCTGTGCCTGTCTGTCGAGGCGATCTCGGTATGAGACGCTAGTGAACTGCTTCTGCGCGAGCAGTTGTTCCCGGAGTTTCTTTCGGCGTTCGTATTGATACGGCTGTTCAGCCGCAGTACCAGTGGTATAAAATGCTAAACCATCCCTTACCATGGTCCTAGCCCACTTTGGGAGGTTACGAGGACCCTCAAAATTATATTCCGCCCGGGGCGGGCGTTTGGGGGCGCGCAACTCAGCCTTGCGTGCCTGTGCAGCAAGTTGAGCTTCTTGAGCCGCATGAAACTCATTGGTGATCATCCAACATTGGTAGGGGTGGCGCACTAGCTAGTGCATTTTCCCCACGTGGGAGGAACGGATTGGGCTCCCTACATCGCCGTTCGGCGTTGTCGGAGCGGTCAGCCTTTGGGGAGATATCCCCAAGGGCATCCACCTCCGAGTTATCGGAATAGTCTAACTCCTCTTCTTGCGGAGAATCCGCAGCACCACTAAAGGTGCTCATGGTTATCCAGAAGTTCTGGCAGTTGGAGTTCTCCAACTATAATTGATTTATTGCGTAAGCAATAATCTTGATGGGGGATGTAACAGGGTTACATTCGAGTTACATTTAGTATGTGGTGTACGTGAGTACACTACGTTGGGGTCAGTATTGACCGGTCCGGAATGTTTTGGACCATTGGTTCTTTTAAACAATCAGGGAAGGAGCCCTTGGTGGAGGCGTGGCAGCCAGCCACGTGTTAGTACACAGGTGGTGTACACTACATTTTAGCTTGGTACGAATTTAGTAAGTTCTACTTAGTATTACATATAGTTTACATTAGTCTAAATTAATTTAGGCTAATTATATATTAAATATACATTTAGTTTACATTTCAATCAACCGACTACAGACGCTCGACCTCGACCGGTCGCGCGTGTAGTTAGTACAGTAGCGTAAGGGGAGTTCTCCCCTTAGCTACCCCTTTAGTAAGGGAGCCTTGTGTTAAGGCATTAGAGAAAAATAATAGTAAACCAAAGTGGGAATCTTGGCCCCAAGTAAGAGAGTTCTCTCTTACTAAGCCCTTTTATAAGGGCGTATCGGCTAAGTAGCGGCAAACGCCGCTTAAAGGAAAGTATTCCTCTGTGCGCTAGCCGCACCGTGCGTGTACGCACCGGCTACAGAGGAGGATGTAACAGGGTTGCATTTGATTACATTTGGTTATGTTGTGTACATAAGTACACTACGGTTGAGGTCATTATTGACCGGTCCGAAAAAGTTGGACCTATTGGTTATTTTAACCAATCAGGGCAGTAGCCCTTGTTGGAGGCGTGTCAGTCTGCCACGTGTTAGTACACAGGTGGTGTACATTACATTTTGGCTAGGTACGAATTAAATAAGTTCTACTTAGTATTGCATATAGTTTACATTAGTTTAAATTAATTTAGGCTAATTACATATTAAATATACATTTAGTTTACAAAATACACTAATCCAGCTAGACGCACGACCTCGACCGGTCGCGCGTGCTGTGAGTGTCTGTAGCCAAAGAGAATACCTCCCTTATCTACTCCGTTTCTAATGGAAGCCTTGTTTCATGGCTTTATTTAATTCTAACTGGTAAACCAAGGGAAATCTTGGCCCCGAGTAAGAGAGCAATCCCTTACTAATCTCTTTTATAAAGGGCGTATCGACTAAGTAGCGGCATATCGCCGCTTTCGGAAAGTCTTCCTCTGTGCGCTAGCCGCACCGTGCGTATACGCACCTGCTACACCAGGCCTCTTTATTTGTGGCACGCGCCACAAATACCACGAATAAGCTATTTGTGGCTCTACAAAAAGCTTATTTGTGGTTAATTGTGCAACTATATATAAAAAATATAGTAATATAGTTATACAAAAGATAAAAAAACTGAGTGTATTATCAAGACTTCCATCAGATTGACTGCAATTTCTTAAATTGCTTGCTGTGAAGAATGCTCTCCAACTTAAAGTCTGTCAAATCAGTGCGAAAGTTGTCCTTCTCCCATCGAAAAAGTGATAAATCAGTTTCCACGGTGCTTGTGCCATGAAAGGCTGTGACCAAGCCCCCGCAAAACCGCTCAAGGTAACCAAACCTTTGCTGAACCTATTCCCAGCCTTGTTCAAAGGAGGTACTACTGTCGCAGCTATCCAGAACATTTTTCGTGTAGGCTCACGTTCATAAGCAGCACGGAGATCCTGAAATTCTTGCTCGATGAATTATTTTTCCTGTGGAGACCAACGATCAGATAGGCGAGCACGTTGGTTTCGAATCACATCAGCCAAATCTCGACCTCTCATTTTGTCAAACTCGTGCGGCAAAACAGGAGGAATAGATTCTGCTGTATTATTACTATGAGTCCCGTTCCGCAACCATAGCAGCGATGTCTGACAACAAATCCGCCGAACACGTTGAAACATTCTTAACGATGTTTTCCGTGTCTTCCTGGCCAATCAATTGCTTTAAATCAATAACAAAAGTTCCAAGGTCCTCTAATATTGCTGTGGCATCCGATAACTGGATCGAGTATTTTCTGTCTTCAGAAAGAACTGCTAGACAATGATCCAAATTATCTGCAGCTTCCTCAGTAAAGGGTCCCACAGCCTTAAACCAAGAGGCATAGATGTTCAGAAGCTTTGATAGCCCCTCCCGTTGTTACGAAACCAAAGTAGTCAGACCTTCAAGACTCCTGAAAGTAATGGTGGCCTCTTTCTATATCTTTGCAATAAAGATAATATATATCCACCACTGCAATGGGGGTGCGCAAGCAGGTTTTTCTGGTCCAAATACAGCTGTATGTCCACACGATGATGTTGGAACAAACAGCAACCTTATCAAAATGAAATTAGTCCAGAAAAGGATGCCAATAAATATAGAGTACAGTACCTTGGACATGGATTCCCATCGAGTGTCTGAAACTTTGGGTTCCTTTGTTTTCATCTTGGTTATAAGGGTCTGCTTTCTGCGTATGTACGATATAAGACCAGTTAACCATGAATAAAATTGTTTGTCCATAATCGCCTTGAAAAATGACTGAAGGAATATATTAAGCTGGTGAAGCCCACACCAAATTCGGAAGAATCCAGGTTTAACAACTTGTTCAAATCGTGCAGCTGCACCTCGAACATTTCCGGTCATTTTGCTCTCGCTATCGGTTGAACTAGATACGATTAAATCTTTCCACGAAGGGCATAATACGTCGAGCATCTGTGCGGCATGTAGAAATATTTGCTCCCCTGTATGGCTAATAAACATTGGAATGGCAAGAAGATGGAAGTTATGGATACTGCCTGAAAAAAAGACGCGAATGCAAATAACCAGGTAGGAAGTAGAAATATGGGTGGCCGTATCCATCGCCAGAGAGAAAGTCCAAACATTAGAGATCATTTCCGAAATTTTCTGAAGATTCAGAGCACAAACAAAGCGAATGTAACTCGCAACCCTTCCTTCATTGAAGCTTCCAATAGAGGCTAAACCAGTATTTTCATTCGTCATTTGCAGGATCCTGGAAGCCATACGAAAATATACTCCAGTGCTGACATAGTCAACAATCAAATAAAATTGGGCTGGATTCTTCAGAACAATACGGTAACAATCGGTCTCGAGATGCGACTCTAGGCCTGATTCTTCTGGTTGGATTACGTATTCAAAAATTGACAGAGCGCGCTCTCTTGTGATGTCGTAGTTCTGATCATCGTGATGATATATCATCTCTCCAATGATATGTCAACAATATTCTTGTTCACAAACCGATTTACTGGTGTCTGGGCTCCAGAAAAAAGAGATTTGATGGTATTTCGGTGCACAAAAGGAGCATTGTTGTCGAAGAATGAGGCCTTTTGCTCCGCAAACAGAGCAGAGTATTCTTTCCAGCGAGAAGGATGTTGCGACTCCATATACCGACTATAGACGCCAGCCCGGAACGGAGCCTTGAAGTACGTTACGGTGCTTCTGGCCTTCCGCTTGGCACCAATTTTTCTTCTCGTCCAAAATGAACACAAAATTGGCACGCAACAGACACCACAGCCTTGGTCTCAGGATTCCACTCGCGATTCTGAGACCATAAGTCATGATATGATCGAGACTGAAGAGTGTCTTCCGTTTCGTGGTCATTTCGTCAAAATAATTCTGGGGGTGTGAATAGGTGCACGTCGCGCTCTATTCCTGTACTTCTGTATTATATAACAGGTTATTTGTGGCGCCCCAAAAAATTTAATTGTGGCAATTGTGGCGTTTAGAGGCTAAGCGCCACAAATAAAGTGCCTGAGCATGCCCCACACTAATCGTCAAAGAAATAATTGTAATTTAAACGACAATATCTTCGTTACTAATCGCTAAAACCGAGATAGACTGATAATCTAATGCGTCCTTCGAATCGCCCTTTTTCGGTGTGAGATTGTTGTTGCCTCGAGTTTGAGCGGAGAGGTGGTTTGGCATCTAATATGTGACTTTCAACTTTAAGCATCAGCGGTACTTATTGTGGCTTAAGCCCTTGACAAATCATAATTAAGACCCTCTGGATGCGTTAATTTGCTTTTTTTTAAAGATCTTTTACCACAAGAAATATCTCAAAATTGTCTATTAGAGCCATTAACCATTCATTATAAAATATAGCTCCTCTGATATGACCAAAAAGGATCGTAGCTCTATGGCTGTGAAGTTTGCCCAAAATAAATGTACAAGTTAAGGCAACCAGTCTCGAATATCATATCTACCGAAGCCAATATGACCTTCTAGCGGGATAATTGGGGATACCTATTGGTCTCTATCCAATATTGCTACACATTTAAATAACCATCTGAGATCCTGTGGTGGTCGGTGGAGCCGTTGTCCTCACATGAATAGATCTTCTCTCTTCAACTCCCCTTCAACAAAATCTGGCCAAGTGTGTACGAAGGGTAAGATCAGTTAAGCGAGCGGTGAGATACGAGCTTCATACCGATCGTCGTACGCTGCTCCCTTTGTGACCGAGAGGCCCCGGGGCCGACACAACTAGGTTGGCTCAAACAATGTAATGTTCCAGGAGCTTGGATCAGCAAGAGCTCGCAAATACATGCCATGTGCCCAAATTGCTTTCCCGATCTTGTCCGGGAAAGCATGATAAGCCACAATGCACGCCGTCATATCGCTTTCTATCTTAAGTTATGCCAAACGCAATACAGTCGATGTCAATGTGAACTACTTCAATTGTTCATATTTCCAATATTATTAACGGAACACACCTAAAAGTTGCTTATTACAACTGTCGGATCTGAAAGAATTATTACAGGAACTACAAACACGGGACCTGAACTAGAACACATTGTCATATCGTGGGGTACGTGATATATCACGTACCTAATAGATTAGAACATACATATATTATATTACATGTCTAAGTCACGACGTCGTACGTTATAGAGTACGCCATGACGTCGTACGTTATAGAGTACGTCATGACTTCGTATGGAGAACGTTCTAGAATGATAGGAATAGAATTAGCACAGATAGCGAACTAACGACCTAACTCTCACTTTTAAATTTACATCGAGCTTCACATCTGGTAGCACTTGTTGGTCCTCACCGCTTTCTCGCCGCCCCGCCTCCGCCGCCGCCCCGCTGCCGCCGTCCCGCCTCCGCCCTGCCGCCGTGATAGCCGTACTTGCAGCACCGCCGCCGAAAACACCGCCGTTTCCGTCGTGCTTGCCGTCCCCGCAGCACCGCCGTGCTAGCCGCTCAAGAGCAGTGACTTGAAGTGTACACGTCAGTCCCGATCTTTTTTGAGGGCAGGGACTCCATTCCATTGTCTGTAAATCCTACCGGTCCATTTATACTGCCGCCGTTATCGAGACGTTGTCTTTAGACTATAAATCGTCTTGTTTCGGTAATAAGTCAGTTGGGTTAACGGAAAGGTCTGCGCTTCGGTACATGACCCGCCACTCGCAGAAGAAACCTGCCAAGCAAAACACCGCCGACTCGCTTGCCCTGCTGTCCGTGCAAGAGCCGGACGCTGCTGATAGGTGCCGCGACGACCTTATCGAATCGATCCGTCGAACCAGCCGCATTCTCTGCCGGTTCGAGAAGCACTTAGATACGGCTCAGCGCACCGACTCGCGCAAGAACATTAAGGCTAGCCTATTAGCGCACGCCAGTGACCTGCTCAGCTTCAAGAGCACTGTAAGCTTACTAATCTCTCGCGAGATTTCTAAGCACAAACACCCCGGTCTCCAAGTCGAAGAAGTCCTTGAAACCTGGACCAAAAGTTGTCAAGAGAAGTAATTAAGTAGTTAATATCAATCTATAACTGATATTAGCTAAATCATGTCTTCTCCAATGACTTCCGATCAGCATGCCCAATTGCTGTTTACTATGGTTGCGACCATGGAAAAACAAGCACAGTTACTGGAACAGAAACAGTTATCGGAAATCAAGCTTGAAGGTGTAAAGCTTCCGACATATGGAGGGAGATTGGAAGAATCGTTCCAGCTCTATAAAGAGCAAGTCGAGCAATAATTCTTTGCTAGAGGAGTGGACTGGATGAGCCAAGAGCTCGCACAAAGAATTCTTGCCGTTCTAGGAGGAACATTGAAGCAAGTTGCCGCTCAATGGTATGCTATGCAAAAGCAGTACATCACAACCGTAGATGACTTTTTCAGCAAAGTCGAACGAGAATACGTGCCTGCTGATTTGCAAGAGCGTTTGCGCGAAGATATGAATAATATCAGAGAGCGCGACTCTACGGATTTGCCGGATTATGTAAGAAAATTTAGACATCTAGACACCCAAGTCCGAGACATGAGCGCGTTGGACCAGATCATGTACTTCCTACGTGGACTTTCCAGTCGTACGAAGGAAGAGGGTCAGTATCGTCGCTGTGCAACTTTGTACAAAGCAATTACCGTTGCGTTGGACTTTGAACGCTCTCATCCTCAGAGATTTTCGAGAGGAAATTCACACGACAGACCAAGGTACAGGTCGTATGACAACAGTCGTCAAAGTCGCTCAAACAATGGTCCAGAACCGATGGACATAAGTAACGTTCAGATTCCGTCTCGTGACGAATGCCGCCGCAGAAATTTATGCTTTAATTGTGGAAATCCGAATCACCGATCTGCTCAATGTAATCAACGCCGAACGCGCAACGATAGAGGAAATAATCGTTCAGGCCGGATCAATCACAGCTTGTGAATCGTCAGCATGTCAACAATATCGACAGCCGTGAAGACGAGCAAGAGACAACCGTGTACGGTCGCTTCACCGTTAATGCCGCAAATGTACAAAAAAGGACCGAGGTTCAGCCTGTTGTCTTAGAGTCAAACAACTCTGAATCGGATACACAATAACAGGGTCGATTGCTAGTGCGTAATGGAATCATTGGCAATAAATCAGTTAAGATTTTAATCGACTCTGGTGCGTCAACAAAACTTATCAAGCCTGGCTTGGCCTCGAAGATATTAAACACGCAAGAGGTACAAGCACGTCGTTTTGATGGAACATCGACATCAAGTCAGCCCACGAAGAAAGTGGAAGATACCATTCGTGTAGATGGTATGGATTTTGCAAAGATGCAGTTTACTGAATGGGAATTGCCGGAAACACATGACGTGATATTTGGTCAACCGTGGTTCACCAAGTACAATCCACAGATAGATTGGCGCACGCAACAGATTAAAGTTGCAGCTCTTACGAGATTCGAGGACATAGATGGTCCAAACTTCCAAGAAAAGATGAAAAGTGGGGCCTACGATGAGGTCGTCGAACCGTCAGAAGTGCCGCAGGAGTTAAAACCAGTTCTGGACGAATTCAAGGACGTATTTCCAGAACAGCTCCCGAATGAAATGCCGCCGAAGAGAGCAGTTAATTTCGAATTGCAAATGAAGCCTGACGCAGTGCCGAGTTCCCGTGCTCCCTTCCGTCTCTCGAATTTAGAACAGGAAGCGTTGCAGCAATTCGTGGAAGAGAACATTCGTAAGGGATGGATAGAAGTGTCAAACTCTTCATGGGTCTCCAATATTTTTGGGATTCCCAAGAAAGATCCTGCAGTAAGGTTCCCAAAACGCGCAGAATGGCTTCGAAGTGGAAATTTGAAGATCTCCATTCGTTGGGTGATTGACTATCGCTATGTGAATAGTATGTCAGTCGTGGCAAAATTCCCTTTCCATTGATCGAAGACTTGTTCGATCGTATGGTTAGATGCAAGTATTTTACGTTGCTTGATCTCGCACAGGGATACCATCAAATGGTATTGTTGCCATCAAGTCGACCATATACGGCTTTCAGAACCCAAAAGGAAACATATCAGTGGTGTGTTGCAACGATGGGATTATCTGGAATGCCTGGAGTGTGGTCACGTCTTATGCGAACATTATTCGATAAGTTGGGAGACTTTGTTGTCGTGTATCTCGACGATATACGCATCTTCTTGCGTACAATCGAAGATCGCGTTAAACAATTTCGCGCATTATGCGAAGTGTTGCGAAAGGAGAAACTATATGCTCGACTCTCCAAATGTGCATTTGGGCGTAAAGAAATCGCGTTCTTAGGACACATGGTTTCCGAACATGGTTTACGGGTCGACCCCTAGAAAACAGGTGCTATCGCAACGTTCCAAGCACCAACATGTTGCAAATAGTTGCCCAGTTTTCTTGTATTAGCTGGATATTACCGTAAATTCATCTGAAATTTTGCAATGATCTCGCGTCCCCTTCGAGGTTTAACCAAGCAAGGTACACAATGGAATTGGGGTCCAGATCAGCAAAGAGCATTTGCAACGTTGAAAGTCACACGTCAGCAGTCGACTACTCTGACGTTACCGGACTTTAGTCGCCCGTTCATTGTGACAATGGATGCTTCTGGATTTTGAATCGGTGGAGTTCTGTTACAAAGTATAAACGTAAAAGACTACGCCATCGCGTTTTACTCAAAACATTTGGTTCCTCATGAATTAAAATCGCCTTTCCACGAGAAGCAGCTCTTATCAATCAAGACCGCCCTGGAGAAATGGCGTCCGTATCTCCATGGACGACATTTTTCATTCTATACCGACAATTCAGCATGCAAGTGGATTTTTCATCATCCAAAATTGTCTCCGAAATCGACACGCATGTTGACGTTCTTTTCCCAGTTTGACATAGTCTTTCATCATGTAAAAGGAAGTTCAAATGTCGTGGCTGACGCATTATCGCGCTCGGCTGTGTCTGCGGAGGATTCAGCAGAAATTGCTGTGACTCCGTCCCATGTTCCGGATCTATCGCACGTCGTACATGAGTGTACCGAAGACTGTGCTCAACATTACAACTTTTTGGGAAGACACATGGTTCACTCCGCCCTAATTCAGAACATTCCACTGGATGTTTCCCAACTCTTACTTGACGAAGTAGAGTTGCGGGGGGAGAGTCGTCCGATAGGAGTCGCCCAAGAGAAAATCCACCACGCCGAATTTTACGTGGTACGCACACATATCAGTGACAAAGTGCGAAAAGCGATTCAGCAAGGTTATATTTAAAAAAAAGTTCTGCAATGATATTTACAAAACAAAGAAGTCGAATGGAAACTTCATCTTCGACAAAGGACTCATATATCTGAGACAAGATGAATCAATGCAGCAAATATGCTTTCCGCACATACCAGATATAAAGACGAAGATACTGTACGAGTTTCACGATGCAGCCACAGCAGCACATCCAGGAGTTCGAAGAACTTACATGAAGTTAAAGCAATGGTACTACTGGCCAAAGTTACTCGAAACTGTGCAGAAGTACGTCGAGACATGCGAAACATGTGCTAGATGGAAGTCAAATAGCCAGCGAAAGAAGGATTAATGATTCATATCCCCATTCCGAAGTAATGATGGAAAGTGGTGTCAATGGACTTCATCACTGGTATACCCGTGTCAGAAGGGTATGACGCAATTTTTGTGGTTGTGGACAAGTTGTCAAGAAGACCGATTTATGCACCAACTTAAACGACTGCCGACTCGAAAGACACTGCAAAGTTGTTTTTTGACGCTGTAGTCCGACATCATGGACTGCCGAAAGTCATCATCAGCGATCGAGATCCGAAGTTTACAGCAAACTTCTGGAAGGCACTAATGATCATCATGGGTGTAAAGTTAAGCATGGAGACCGCTCATAGATCACAAGCGGATGGTCAAACGGAACGCCAAAACTTGGTGTTAGAAGACGCTTTACGCTGTCTGGTATCATACAGCGGAGAAAATTGGGCCAAATTACTTGGAACTATAGAGTACGCACATGACACATCGGTGAATGCTTCTACCAAGTTCACCCCATTCGAGATTGATAATGGAAGAAAAATATCCAATCTGATTTCTCAAGAAAGAGATTGCGATAGTCTGGAAACGCAATCAATGTCAGTGTTCGCCTCGAGGTTCGCCAAGGATCGTCAAGAACTAGTAAGAAAGGCACGCGAAAACCTGATACAAGCCCAAGATAGACAGAAGAAATACTACGACTCGAAACGAGTAAGCCTCAACTTTAAGGTTGGAGACTTAGTAATGTTGGATACCAAGAACTTACCACTCAAGACAGTTAACTCTCACACGGAGTTAAAGAAGGCAAATATCGCAGCGAAAAAGTGGGACCGTTTGAAGTGATCAAGATGATTAACCCAAATGTAGCTAAGTTGAAGCTACCGCGAAATATGAGGGGGTTACACTCATCATTCAACGTCGACCTACTCTCGCCATATAAACCGAATTGCTCTGAGTTCGCTGGACGACCGATTCCGAAAGCACCTCCGGTTATCCTAGAGTCAGATACTGGAGACGAGTTGCACATCGTGGGAAAATTGCTTCGTCGTCGTCAGCGCAGCCGACAAATCGAATGGCTAGTGAAATGGCATGGACTCCCAGATTGTGAAAGTACTTGGGAGCGCGAGAAATACATCCGCCACGTTTCGCATTGGCAGAAACTAGTAAAGGACTTTCGAGACAGCCAACGCGAAGTCAAGTCAGGGGGATGTCATATCGTGGGGTACGTGATATATCACGTACCTAATAGATTATAACATACATATATTATATTACATGTCTAAGTCACGACGTCGTACGATAGAGAGCACGCCATGACGTCGTACGGAGAACGGTCTAGAATTATAGGATTAGAAGTAGCACAGATAGCTAACTAAGGACCTAACTCTCACTTTTAAATTTACATCGAGCTTCACACACATGATCATGTGAGCCCCAATCGAACGCTATCACGCGAGTCAACGTCTGACAAACCACAAATCAAATACACAAACGTATCAAGGTCTCGCAAATATAACATGCTCATATTCATCAGGTTTGCCACCAAAGCGCAACTTCGTCGTGATCTGGTCAGACTTTCTCAACCATAACATCACTTTATCGCGGTTTAACTTGACCGAGGGGCGCCTCCACTTTTACCGTGTGTCGGTTGTACTTCAAATGTAAAACCAGCCAAGGCGACTCGTATGAGTGTGTGAAATGGTCAGTCGGTTCCAGACAAAGATCTTCAGGTTCTTACTCCATTACAGCCCGTGTATACTTTAGTTGCATGGTTACATTGACTATCTCCTAAAGCTCCGTCACATACCCCCAGGCTGTTCAAAATAGGAACTTAACTCTCCGACTATGATCAGGTTTGGATGTGAATGCAGGTTCGACATAAAATATTTTTTTTCATTCCGGCGCATTAGAAGACGGAGCATATTAGTTGACAACAATCCAAGGTTGAAACGTCACAGCTATGTTTGTTTGTCTCAATTATGGTTCGTCCACCGGCGTTCCGTGGAACTACACCTTTGCCCATCCCAAATTAACTGTTTGTGAGCAATGTGAAATGGGTAGAGAAGTAAATATAAATTCATAACAATTGCAACCGAAGTGAAGAGCTTCTCAAAAATGTGAAATTGGCGCTATAAAAGGAGGAAATAGACCTCTACAGGTGATCATATAGGGTACATTTGCTTTATCCCGCTCATTGCATTAACAACTAATCAACCCGGTCTGCCATACACGGTCCGTCGGAAGCATTTTTCTGTGCGCTTGGCTTATGCGATGACGTGAAGCAAGCCACAGGTACAGACGCTGCACAGGGTTGGTATATGTCTCACAAGGGACGTGTTCTCTCATTGCCAGTTGTACCTCGCCCTTTCACGGTCGACATCATCGGAGAACATCTCCGTCGTTTTGGAAGCTGAGTCTGCAGAACTACGGCCAATGCGCAACGTAGTTTATGACGAAGTATTTAATATTTTTTTTTAGCATTCTACATTTAATGAGGTTGCAAAATCTTGTAATGATAGCAGCAGACAATGTCCGAGATTGCACACGCGGTCGTTAAAAGCAAAAAAATAATCTCTTTTTTGTTTCAAAGTAAATGTACATATACTGTAGTTTCAACGAAATTTCAACAAAACAATTCGTCAGAACGACGGGTACCATCCTCTAGTCTATATAATAACAGAATTCATGTCGTCGCGATCCCGTACTAAGCAAATATCTCGATCTATGTATAAAACTGAATGATGGTCACGATCCCGTTTAATAGAATAACTTGATCTATGTATACAATGATGGTCGCCATCATGTACCTAATCTAATTCGAACTATACTATATGTTCGACATAATTGAAGTCGACTTATCATTGGTTATTACAAATAGCGCATTTTTATCTATCAATGGTTATTACAAATAGCGCTTATAGAAATAAACTGTGTAAATACGGTCTTATAGCACACTCTGTCTGCTTCCGGATTAGTTTCACGCCCCCAAATGCCACCACAAGCAGAGAGTCCGCTTCGACGGCGATACCTACTTCTTGCCAGTAGAATGCTATACAACGTGCCGTGGAGACGCAAGAACAACACCCCATGCCACCGCAAGCATAGGGTCAGCGGTCACGGCGAAAACCGACTTGCTTGGGAGGGGAATGGATCTCGAGATACCAGAACAACAAGAACAAAGAATCCGACTGGAGCGGGAGAAAACTGCTGGACAACATACAATTGAGACGCACGAAGAAGAACAAAGAATCCAACTGTCCGGGAGCGGCGTGCTCGACAACGTACTGTTGAGTTACAAGAGGAGCAAGTACAGCGACGCCATGCTCAGGCGGCGGAAAGACGTGCTCAGCGTGAACGGCAGCTACTGGAATATTTCTTGCACGCCGGTGCACCGGAGTTACCCCTTGCTCGTCATAGATCCCATCAAAATCCGCCTCGCTGCGCTTTGTGCTCAACCGGACTAATGTCTCCACAACTGCGGGGAACTCCATTGGATTGAGTAGCGCGTGAAGGGTCCTGGAGCAACCTTTGCACGCCCAATTTTCACCATGCGCTGGGACCGTGGTGAGGTGTTCAACATCCCATCATTGGCACAGCCACCCTAGCCGATACGGAGTCTGCTACGGGATCAAATGCCTATTTCCCGGGCGTTCCGCACCAACATCAAGGCGTACAACATCCCGCTGTCGTTCAAGTCCCTGGATTCGAATTTGGATCAATGGTTTATGCAGGGGGAGATGTACGCCTGTCCACAACCAAGGTACCGAATGGGATTGCTGTTACCGGAGCCCATTCAGCCAAGGAAGTTCTCGCAGATGTATATCACTGACAGCAGCTTGGCGCTTGCTTGGTGGTCGCATGAACGTCTTTCCACATCTGGATGCGCGCATCATGGGGGAACTTCAAGACATGCTCGAAAGCAAAACCCGTACATTACGTTCTACGACAGGTGCGGCAGCAGATGGAGGGGGATCAGGTGGTGGGTCTGGAAATCCATCTGCCTTCTCTGCAATTGAACGACCAAAGGAGGTACAACACACAACAAGGTCGGCGCCAAAATGGCGGGCGATAGTTTTGACGGCAGTATCTCCGATCGCGAACCTTTAGAACGACGACTAATGCGTAACGTCGTTTATGACGAATCGGTACGTTGAATGAGGTAAATCTCGAAATGATGGGAGCATTCAATATCCGAGATTGCACACGCAGTCGATAACAGCAAAAATATCTCTTTTCTTTTTGTTTCAAAGAAAATGTAGATATACAGTAGTTTCAATGAAGTTTCAATGAAACAGTTCGTCGGAACGACGGGTACCATCCCCTAGTACAGTATAATTGATTATTAAAACAAGATCAATTCGTTTAATACAAAACTTTTTGTACCAATAATGTTAGCATTGTCGATTATAACAAAGTTAATATGGATAGATGATCGAGTTGTTTAAGGTGTCATTCTTAGAAAAGTATTATATATGTATAAGGGTTTGATGGAGTAGTGATCTCATCCTCTTAATAGAATCGTTGATTGAACAAGTAGGTCTTGGCCAATGCTGTACCCGTGCTCCCTCTTGACTTGATCTTCGGAGTGTATGTGCACAATATAGCGTATACTGATTGATTTCACCAGCTTCCATGACCTTGTTTGGCCCAATTATTTGGTTGGGAAGCATCTCAAGAGATTACGCAGTACTTTACACACCCTAACACATTGACCTTCTAACTTCCTCAGTGCTGGTCGTTCTGCACGACGACGAACCCGGCCAAACGAAGTGCAAATTAGGAATCAGCAAAATGCACCAACCTTTCTTTCCCCCCTTTCGACACTCTGAGTAGATTTCTAACAGACGTGGACTGGACCTTAATCTTGTCCTTCCCGTCCGGTAGATCGATTCAAATAATTGCTGGATTCATTCAGACCAAGTGTGTTTCTGTGGAGATCTTGTTCTGGCCTCTTTTAACTCTTTTTAAGTGCCATAAAAATCTGTTCCAGAATTATCAACTTCCCTTAGGAATTTTGGAGCGGTGGGCGCTCCCCCAGAGAGCTGTCACCCAGCTGATTATCCAAGAGTATTTTTTTAGGTCAAAATTGATTACCTGGATTGAGTGCTTGAGGTCTGAGGAGTCCAAAGACTCAAATGCCTTGGAAACTATTGCATCTGTCAGTAACAGCGGGATGGCTTTTCTCATTTCAATTGTGCCATTCGAAGCGGCTTCAACTTTTGCCCTAGTATGTCGTGGCCCACCCCGTAGATACTCATTTCTTGAGGCTTATTCGTTCGTAAGGTTATCCAAATCCCGCCCAACTTGGGGGGAGGCGCTTGTGCAAAAATTCTGAATTCCTCTCTATTACATAAGTTCTTAATTAAGTGCTAGTTATTAAATTAGGAAATATTCCTTGACATTTCAATAGAAGTCTCACGGTAAAAAACTCACATTTTTTTCTATCCTGAAGTGCGGCTTCCCCACGCAACACAATGTAAACGTGTAACAGCACTTTTTGTAGGAAATTGACACAAGTTGGGGACAAAGCCAATATTCCGTAGTGGCTATACGGCCGTTAGTGCCTAATAGTCTGGAAGTAGGTTTCTCTAAAGAAACACACCCTACGTGATCAACGTAGGGGCGCACGGGAAGCAAGTAAGTGTTCTCTGAGTTTTAGAGAAAAAATATAATAATTATAAAAGCGTACGTAAGAATCTAACCTTTAATTCCTAATAAAAGCAAATATACAGTAAAAATTCCCAAGCGGCTAAAAATGCATAAGTGACCACTGTGGGCGCGCTTCACTTAGAGGTTGTATAGTGTCATGCTAGACTATACACATCAACTTGAAACTCTAATAACCATTACGCGATCACCGTGACATCACTTAAGACCTATCCCACTACGCAGGAGCTAAACCTTGGCTACCCAAAGTGGCTTCGTCAGTATGTCTGCGACCATTTCATCTCTCTCTACATGCAGTGTGGTCACTGCCTCCTTCTTCACGTATTCCTTCAGAAACTTGAGTTTGATATCGACATGCTTTGAAGCAGTCCCACTTGCTTCATCCTCCAGCTGTCGTATAGCGCCCTGGTTATCTATCCGTAAAATGATCGGTCTCTCCACACTTAGTCTAATCTCTTCCAGCTCCTCCTTCAGTCCGAGAAATTCCTTACCACCGACTGCGGCGGCCACAAATTCCTCCTTGGCAGTCGACAACGCAACCGTACCTTTATTTTGCAAGCCCATCTAACTACCATGCAATTTAGAAACACAAAGCATCCACTAACACTCTTACTGTCTTCCTTGTCTCCGGCAAATTTGGCATCAGTGTACCAATCAGTTGAAAATTTCCAGCTCCCTTATTTCACAATCCAGGAGTAGCTTGAGCTCCTTCGAACCTTTCAAATACCTGATAATTTTCTTCGCCAACTTGAAATCACTCTGTTTCGACGCATGCATACCTCTTGTCACGCGCTGAACAGCAAAAGAAATGTCTAGTCGAGTACATATTGAAATCCATAACAAACTTTCCATCATAGATTGAAATGTCTTCTGGGTTGGTGTTCCTGTCGTTGCATTTTTTGGCAAAAAATTCTCATCTTCACCGTCGTCGCACAAGTCATTAATCGGTAGCTGCACTGAGTTAGCTTTCTCAATTGTATATTTCTCCAGTAACTTAGTAATAGTGCCCTTTTGATACATGGTATATCCACACTCTCTGTCTCCACATATCCTAATAACGAGAAATTTCCACTGGTTCTTGGTCCTTTAATTACAGTACCTCCATCTTAATAAAGAAATCATCCACCAATTTCTCTGTTGTACCTATCACTAGTAAATTATCCACGTACACTCCAACTATAACAATTTCATCGTGATTGTTCCTTGAAAAAAAGCATGTATCTGTCATGCACTGCGTGAAGTCCAGGTCTAGAAGAGTCCTTCGTAATAGTTCATACCACATGCGCCCATCTTGTTTCAAACCGTACATTTTTTTCTTCAGACGTAAAGTCAAATTTTTGGGGAAATCACTCCGAAATTCTTCTATGATTCCTTCGTTATCACCATGCCTTGTGGTATCTTCAAATAAATCTCGAGATTCTTGTCCGTATGCGCCTTCGTATAAGCGCTGGGTACGTCACCATACCTCGCTGGTACACTCCACACTTGTGCCGTAGCAAGAATCACCTTGACGTTACTAAGATCCATGACAGTTGAGAACGTAAACATGTAATCTCTTCCGTACACTTGCTTATCTCCACGTACCACTAGTCGCGACTTGTAGCGTTCAATCGTACCGTCTGCCTTCAACTTCGTTTGTATACCTATTTCGTAGGTATTGGTAGATTCCCCTCGCACTTGACTGCTTCCCATGTGTCGAATCTTGCAAAGTCTCAACTCGGCCTCTTCTGCCGTTTCCACATATGTGCGTCCTCGCTCTTGTTTTCTTCCTTAAATCCTGCTGTACTTCGTACACTTGGCCTCCATTCCGACACTACTGGGTCTCAACACTGGGTATACCACCAACACATGTTCTTTGTCCGTCGTAGCCACTGCATTTACTTATTCCCCTTTATGTGACCCTCCTTTCACGCCTGACTTCAGTCTGGTCTTCTTTTCGTTCATGGTCTGCTTGTACCAACTGAATCTTGGCGTCTCGTGCACATTAATCTTCGGCTTTTCAGTGACTTGCGTTAATGTGTGCTTGAATCTATCGCTTGTATCCATTGAACGTCCAATCATACTTCCATCTTGCAATACCACATAATTTTCCACATCTTCTATAGACGCATCTGAAAAGTTTTCTCCAGCCAATGCTTTCAAAACCTGTTCGCTCGCCTTGTTGTCCAACGTCTCGATCTGACTTATATGTCGCCTTTTCGTCAGAATCGCCGTCAAAATATCTCAGTCCACCTTCACCTTGAACAGTAGATCCCCTCTTAGTCTAACCTTCATTTTGTTACTTCGATGCATAGAATTGCAACCTTGCTGCATTAATTTTCCAAGTGAAACCAAATTCCTTGCTAATTTCGGGAAATATATACCTGTTATAATCGTGTTAGGATCATCGAGGCTTTTTAAACGAACTTTTCCGACCTTGGCAACTTGCAAAACAATTCCACCGGGTAACGTCAGCATGATATCTCCTTGCAGGGAACCACATCTACCAAAATATCTTCATCGCCATTCAGGTAACGGCGGGCACCTCTATCAAGAAATCCAAACGTCATTTTCATCACTTTCACTCAAACTTAGAGCTTCAAACCAGTCTTGACTTTCTTTACCGTAGCTAATTCATTTTCGGATCTGGCTTTCATCTTTCGATGAACTTTTTTTTCACGCTTGTTGAACCTTTTCGAGCATTCCCTTTGGATATGACACTTTCCATCACAGTTATGAAATATTATCGTCCTTTTAGGATCATGCGGAGCATTCACACCCGTCCTTGGTGTTCTCTTGCACTTCGCGTGGTCTTCATCCACCTCTTGAGCCCATGCACTAAATCTTGAGCATTTAAATAAAGTATGACATCATGGGATTGCACCGCGTCATCAACGCGTACTTCAACGCTGAAACAGCGTACTTCATGAGATTTTCAACTATTAGATTCTCGCTAAAACCACTTTTGCATGCTAATACCGTCAAACATAACGAATGCACGTTCCACGACCTCCGTGAGTCTTTTTCAGCGGCAAACAGCTGGGCAGCTTCTTGATGCAAAATCGTAACTCAATGCGCGCGTCAAATCTGGTCCAATACGTAATTTGACGTCTGCAAAACTTGCCACCAGATCCCTATATTCAAACAAAAATACCGGAAGCCGATCTATTAAGGTATTCACCTAATTTGTTGACTTTAAGTCTCTCAATTCAGGAAAAAGCATTGCGGAAGAAGAGTAAGCGGACAGAAGTTTTGCAAATCTGGGCCTACAGCTGCGCCCGTACAAGATACCTAAGCTTGCGGTTCAGAAGCTCTAAGGGGTGGGGATTTAACCTGGACTTGGCACTGGGTTTCGTGACTGGGCATACGTATTCATGGAAGCGCTTGAGATAGAGGAGATTTCGTCCGGTTGCGTGCATGCCAGGGGCTTTTTGCGGTACTCCCAGGCGAGGTGCACCGCCCCTGTAGCCGGTGCGTATACGCACGGTGCGGCTAGCGCACAGAGGAAGACTCTTCCTTAAAGCGGTATCTACCGCTACTTAGCCGATACGCCCTTATAAAGGGCTTAGTAGGAGAGTTTTCCTACTCGGGGCCAATATTCCCGGGTTTGTTTACTAGTTAGCCTTAACGGCTGTGTCCCCTTTACGGGGTGTAAGTAAAGGGAGGGATCCCTCTTACCTACGACATTCACTGCAAGCGCGACCGGTTGAGGTCGCGCGTCTGCACTTTAGAGCGAAATGTAAACTGAATATATTTTATATGTAATTAGCCTAAATTAATTTAAACTAATATAAACTATATGTAATACTAAGTAGAATATTCCAAATTCGTACCTAGCTAAAATGTAGTGTACACACCTGTGTACCGACACGTGGATGGCTGACACACCACCACACCAAGGGCCCCTGCCCTGATTGGTTAAAAATAACCAATGGTTCAAAACCTTTCAAACCGGTCAATACTGACCTCAACCGTAGTGTACTCATGTACACCAACACTAAATGTAACTAAAATGTAACCCGGTTACAGCCCCTCTCAATTCCTTTATCAACAGACAGATCATTTTATGTAATCTGTTGTCCAAATGGCGCAAAGTTCTTGATATTTCTTGAAACAGCCTTTTATGACCTCTAAACGGCGAATCCCAAGCGGTACCCGGGGACATACTCCGTCCCAAACCTTGCGATCATTCTTCTTCCATTTGGTCTAATCTTTTATTCATTTTTCCTACTTGAAGGAGGAGCGTCTTCAGTGCGCCCTCCTGTCAAAGGTTTCCTATCCGTCCGTGAGAACTCTCGTAAAATAATACCGTAGCGATAGAAACGTAAGCCAAACGAAAAAAACAACTTCTCTCCACAAATTCCAGGAGACCGTTCCACGTAAACCACACGACGGAACGGGAACTTTCACTAAAATAAAACTTAGATTTAAAACTTACGCGCCCCCGTGTCCCTTGGGCTCATAACCTGTAGGAAATTGACACGAGTTGGGGGCAAAGCCAATATTCCGGAGTGACAGTACCGGCCGTTAGTGCCTGATAGTCTCGGAGTAAGTTTCTGTAAAGAAGCGCTCCCTACCTGATCAGCGTAGGGGCGCACGGGAAGCGAGTAAGTGTTCTCTGAGTTTTAGAGAAAAATATACTAATTATAAAAGCGTACATAACAACCTAACCTAAATTCCTAGTAATATCAAATATACACTTAAAATTCCAAGGCGGCTAAAAATGAAAAAGTGACCACTGTGGTCGCACTTCACCTGAACTTTGTATGGTATTATGCCAGACTATATACATCAACTTGAAACTTCAACACTTGTTATAAAAGCGATGTTCTTGGAGCGAACATTAGAGAAAGCTTCTCCTTCATTTAACGTTTAAAGCATCCCAGCATCACTTCCACAATATTGGCGTGGTTAGACGTAACCTCATTCATATTGTCTGAAAGAAAAGTACCAACAAGCGCCACAAGAAAAAAATGCAATGCGTTATGACTTAATCAATGCTGTATATGCATGTCTCAAAATGGGATACGCATAAATTTAACAATTTCTCATTCCACATCCTTCGTTCTCACGGTACAATGAATCCTTCCCAAATTGACTTCCATTCAGAAGCAAACTTGAACTAGTATTAACATCTCGCTCGTAAATGCGTTTTCGTGGCTTCGTGTTATCCTCGATGCATTTTGGTATTTCTGTAGCATCGAAGGAACTCCGTCGTCCGTTCAAGTAGGTTGTCCATCCATACAAACTTTTTGTTTTATATCCGCCTGATTTTCTTCGATCAGTCCTTACAGGTTAAAAAATAAACCCGATGTTGTCTATCCATTCGATGCTGATTCACTTGGGAATACGATTGCAACGGTTTCATGCATTGCACGCAGTGAGTAAATGTAAGAGTCCCTATCCTGGCGCACCATTAACTACATTTGAACTGGTTCTTGCCGTCTAGACCTGATTGGGTGATGCTCTACTAACTTGTCGTGTATGTCTTGTTGGACAGGCAGTAAATGGAATGTTGAGTTTGATTAGCAGCAGAGTTAAACGAAAGATATACATGGGCATAGCTAGGGCTAGTTCGGTCTGCATCCTACGTCTAGCTAACGCGCGTGCCCAGCGACCAATCATCTCAGTGTGGGTGCGGAGCGTGTGCCAGATACCAATCAGCTCAGTGCGGGTGCAGAGCGTGTGCTAGCGACCAATCAGCTGGAACATTGCCACGCGAAACGGACCAATCACCCACCAACGTGTTGGTGGGTGTCGCAAACAGGCGGCCACAGATGAGATGGGCAATTCCAAAACTCCCACTCCGATCATATCTTGGACCATCGAAACATGGCACGAACATGGTCGCCTTATGCGACCGAGCGGACACCACATCCCGAGCGGAATTGTTCGAACTGTGCCGTCACAATGCCCTTGGTCATGATGTCGGCCAATTGTCGCTTGGTCACGACAAACTTCAGAGAAATCTCGTTGGAGTGGACCTTCTCGCGGACAAAATGATGGCGCATATCAATGTGCTTCGCGCGGCAGTTATATCCGTCGTTATATGCGAGTGCAATAGCACCCTGGTTATCCTCCATGACCGTGGTAGAACCTCGCTGCTTGATACCCAAGTCTGATAGCAGTGCACGAGTCCACAGCACATCTTGGACAAACAGACTGAGAGCCATGTACTCGGCTTCGGCCGAGCTCAGGGCCACGGTGCACTGGTACTTGGACTTAAACACAACTGGAGCCCCATGCAGCATGAAAATCACTCCAGACACTGATTTGCGATCATCAAGGTTGCTTGCCCACTCAGCGTCGCTAAACGCGATAGCTTTCCCTCCATGTTGCTTGCCATGAAAACAGAGACCGAGATCCATCGTGGTGTTCAGGTAACGGACGATAAGAATCGCCGCCTTCCAGTGCTTCTCCCCGGGCTTCTCGAGGAACTTGCTCAGATTACAAACCGCATAGCCTATGTCTGGTCGAGTGCATACCGCGACGTAGAGTAGACATCCCATCAAAGCACGAAACGGCTTCTTCTTCATCCGTGGATGGGGAATCAGCACGAGAAAGCTTTACACCAGCCTCACACGGATTGTAGACATCCTTAGCGTTGCACTGATTGAAACGTTCGACGACTCGAGTGATATAGTGACGTTGGTTCAGTGTGAGTGAGCACTTGCTGATATCGTGGGCTATCTCAATACCCAGAAAAAACTTTGCCCTGCCGAGGTCCTTCATCCTGAACTTAGCATCCAGCTGTACCTTCACGTCGGCTTGAAACCAAGTCGGATCAGTACTGCCTTGATGGTGTGGTGCCATACATTAGCAGCCTGCTTCAGCTCATACAGTGACTTCAGCAACTTGAGCACCGATCCTGCTTTGACGTCCAATCCCTCCGGACATTCCATATACACGTCTTCGTTGAGAATACCATACAAGAAAGCAGTGTCCACATCGAACTGGTACACCACATACTCACGGAAGCATCACACCGAGAGAAACACTCGGATCGAGTTCATACTCGCGACCGGCAAATATGTGTCCTGGAATTCAACTCCCGGTGTCTGTGAAAATCCACGTGCAACCAAGCGCGCCTTGTGACGGATGATCTCGCCATTTTCATTTCGCTTGAGAGAAAACACCCACTTGCACGTCACTGGACGAGTACCGACGGGAGGGATCACCACGGACCAGGTTACATTCGACTCGTGTGCCTTAAATTCTTCCAGGATCGCGGTACGCCACTGCTTTACCATCACGGCCAGTGATGGCCTCTTCAAAAGAACTCGGCACATCAGAGAGGGTCACAACCATAGCAGTCTCGTCAGGGCGAGAACGCTTCGGCGCTGGGGGCTGGATGTCGTCGTTTGTACTGTCACTCTCATCATATAGAACGATGCTCCGGTCGGAAAAATCATTCTCAGAATTGGTGAGAGAAAGCCGTGGAGGCCGTCCGTCACCGACTCCCGACCCAGCAATGGGACGACGCGGAACAATACTTGTCGCAAACGGTCACTCGACCTAGTGTTGTATTGTGGACGGAAAACCATTGAGTCATGTCTGGCATGGGCGTCGGCATACTTCGAGTAAACAAACGCTCCGTTCGTCGCGCCTGTACGTCGGACGGTGGTAGTGCCGTCACGGCTGGCAGTATCACGGGCACCTGTGTGTTTGGCATCTGCGGTGTCGTGTTCACGAGCTGTCCGGGTTCGTCGACTACAACATCGTCGATCTTCATGCTGTGATCATCCTCTTCATCATCGCCAACCATGGGTTCATCGTCGTCCGCCGACGGAGTGGGACGTACACTCGTCCGTTTGCGCACAGGTGAGTCTTCGTCATCAATCTCGTAGACACCTGGGGACTGAGGCTCTTCATTCGGATGTACCTCATCATAGATTCCGTCGACCTCACGCTCATCCAAGACCACCGAACGAGAGGTACGGATCATGTTTATGACCAGATTAAGTACGCGATAGGCTTTGACGTTGTCAACGTAACTGAGCATCATATATTTGTAGCTTTTCGCGTCCAGCTTGGTGCGATTTGAATCATCAATGTGCGCATAACTGAGTGATCCAAACACACGGAGGTGATCGAGACGCGGCACCTGCGTGATACAAATCTGGTACGGGGATCGATCGGGGTGTGCTCGGTTTGGGATGCGATTGATCACATATACTGCCGCGTTGACCGCCTCAGCCCACCATTTTCGTTGCACAGCCTTGTAGTGAATCATCGAACGAGCCATCTACATCACAGTGCGATTCATTCGCTCAGCCAGACCGTTCTGTTGAGGAATGTAAGGCGACGTGCGCTGATGGATGATACCATTTGCCCAGCAGATCGAGCACATGTGCTTGTTCACGAACTCACCTCCGTTGTCGCTGCGGATGATCCGGATTCGAGCTCCCCATTGGTTTTCGACCAACGCCTTGTACTCACGGAAGCGGTCCGCGACCTCAGTCTTTGTCTTGAGAAAATACACCGTGACGAAACGAGTGATCATCGATGATGACGAGCACATACTTGGCACCACCATGCGACACTGTATTCATTGGACCCATCAGATACATATGAACGAGTTGAAGGACGCCATAAGTCTTCACCGCTACGGTTTGCTGGGGGAACGAATCCACGGTCTTCTTACCGCGCATGCAGCCACCGCAAGGCTCTCAGTTGGTTTGTTCACCACCGGAAGCTCAGGGTTGATCAGTTGGAGGCGGCGGTAGTTGGCCAGATGTGTGTGCCCGAGCGATCGTGCCAAAGCTCCCACTCGCTCTGGCCGCGGGTGTGTTCAACGAAGTTGGCCCTCTCTGTGGCACGACACGGGAGGTAGTACGAGTCGCCGCGTCGCGTCACACGCACCCATTGCTTGCCATTCTTCATGATATCGCAACTTTTATAACCGAACAGCACGTCCATCCCACGAGACGTCAACTTCGGGATCGAAATAAGCCGACGGTTCAAATTGGGGATGAACAACACCTCGGTCACAGTGATCTCACGACCATCGATAGTGACCATTTTCACATCGCCGACACCAACCGCATTGAGAAATGCGCCGTCTGCAATTGTCACCGCAACCGGGTTCGAGATGTTGCGGTACGAGATGTTGCGGTACGAGATGTAGTCATCACTGAACTGCGTCATGTGGGAGGACTCACCACTGTAGAGCAAGCAGCCATTTGTGTGGTCCTTGGTAGCCAAAAACAGCATCTCGTCGTGCGTCCCAGCCTGTCTGCTGCGACAGTCTTTCTCCATGTGGCCCTTCTTGTTGCAGTTGAAGCAGCGGCCCTTGAAGTTTCGCTTCTTGTCCTTCTTGTTGCTCATGTTGTGATGCTTCTTCTTGATAGAGTCTTGCACCTTGAAAGCATCCTCTGCTTTCTACTTGTCACTGATCTTAGTGTAGGCCTTGAGCAGCTTCTGCTTGACCTCGATCAGATCAATCTTGTCCATGTTCTCCACGATTGAAACTATCATATCGTACTCTACAGGCAGGCTCCCCAGCAGTATCACCAGCTGCCGAGGCTCATCGATAGGCTCTCCCACCTACTACAGCGCCACTACAAGCTCGTCGAACTTGTCGATGTGAGCAGCCATGGTTGCGCCGCTTTCCACCTTGAACTCTTGCAGACGTCTTGTCACGATGACGCGGTTCTGAAGATTATTACGGTGATGGTACTCACTGAGGGTATCCCACGCCTCCTTCGCCGTGCGGGCCAAACGGATCTTGGTCTGGTGCTCTATCTCGACTCCTTGAGAGATGATCGCCAACGTCTTCATGTCGTCAGTCTTTCACTGCGGGTCTATCGCGCCTTCCTCCTTGACTTCTTCAATGTGAGCCCCGAGACCCTTCCGATACAGGGTCATGCGCAGGTTGAAGCTCCAGTGGAAGTGGTTGTCGCCGCCCAGGAGGTATTGCGGCTTCTTCATGGTTGCGGGGTCTTCTACGGTTGCTTGGTCTTCTACAGGCGAGAGCTTGGGCTCATAATTTGTTGGGCAGGAAGTAAATTGAAGAGTGAGTTTGATTAGCAGCAGAGTTAAACAAAAGATATGAATGTGCATAGCTAGGGCTAGTTCGGTCTGCCTCCCTCGTCTAACTAGCGCGCGTTACCATCGACCAATCAGCTGGCACATTGCCACGCGCGGACTAAACGGACCAATCACCTACCAACGTTTTGGTGGGTGCCGCAGACAGGCGGACACAGATGATATGGGCAATTCCAACATGTCTGATCGTCTTAAAGGCCAGTTCGTGATCGGATGCTAACATTGGTTCACGTACAATGACTAAGTGTAGGGAGTTTCAATGGAAATAGTTTATGTAAGTAGCCGAGACAATGCGAATATGTATATAAAAAGCAGCTTATGTCGCCAGTAGCCGTACCTACCTCAGGAGATGATCGATCGCTCCACTTTTCAGATTTCCAGGTCTGTATCTCCCTCATCGGTTGTAGAAAGGGTCTGAATACTATTGAAGTCACCTGCCAGGATTAATTCCAGTTCTCGCACTGACCAGTTGCATAATTGTGTGAAGAACCTGTCTCAATCTCGCTGGATGAGGCGCGTAAATATTGTTAAGAGCAGTAGGTAAATATGTCTCCCATTTATAACCTCAAAATCGCGACTACTCCAATTTCGGACGGTAATTGGATCCAGAATGAAAGTTGGCGATAATTGGTAGCGTTTTTTTCAGGAATAGGTCCAATAGTTAGCCATCTCCATGATTTCGTCTCGTCTTACAATGTGGCTTTCTTGAATAATTGATGCATCTGGTCTTTATTATCTGTACATCTGTCTCCGATCTTGTAATCATCGCTTTCTCTTTCTTAGCTTAAATCCTCGAGAAAGTTTAGATTATGAATCTTTTATATGTTCCCGTTGTATATTCTTTGCTCTGTCAAGACATCTTTGAGCTTGCATCGTTGGATAGACACATACTGTCCATATTGTCGAGAATGATGATTAGTTCGGGTGTCTCACGGTGACGTCAGCCTTTTTAAACTAGAAACCCAGGAGTCTTGGTCATATTCTGGAAGGATGGAATCAGACAACAACTTGAGCAAGTTGCTGTTGTCTATAATTCTATCCTGCTTCTAGAATTTTCGTTCTAGAATGCAGGTTGCATATTTAATGGCTGACTTTATTCTCTTGCATGTCTAGGATGGTAGACTAAGCTTAGTACGAATCTGTCAATCAACTAACTTTCCAAATTACATTGTTCTACTCAAGTAACCAATCGCCTCTGCAACTATTAAACACATATCACCCACATAGGAAACTCTTTACTTCATCCGATACCGACTGTTCTCTGTGTCACTTAGGGATGTAGATCGCGCCGAAAATACCCTTCGTTGGTGGAAAAGAGTCGCAAGACCGATTTCCAATCCGTGGTATTCATCGATATGTATGCGTCTCGATAACCTGGTACAGTTTTTAAAGCGCCTAAATGCCTTCTTCGTTCATCTAAAACACAGCTATTTGCATGGATCCTTGATCCTAGCGATCGCATCTCGTAATCCGAAATGCGCATATATATTCTGCGCTAGAGTACTTAAACTACACACAGTACACGCTGTAGTATATATAGCATTATCATGCCAAATTTAAGTACTGGAAGTCATCGTCAAATGCGGCTTATTTATGATTGGGTACGGCTTCCGTCAAAGCAAAGCCATGTAATTACCCGTTGTCAGGTACCACACGAATTCCCAACAATAAATTTGCTGAAAAAGTTTTTATCTGAACATAAGATGTGTCGGAAAATTGGGAGCGGGGTCTGCTCATGGAATTATATCGATTAACATTACATTATATTGATATTCTTTCTATTTGCTTCAAGGCTACCAACCGTGGTACCTCTTGCAGCTAAATGTAACTTCGCTGTTTGCTACTGAAATTCCAGTTTGATCCTTGCTCTCGTTATCATCTCCAGAAAATTACTGAGAATAGATGGTATCGGTTTGTGCTCTCCTTGTCCAACTTTAGCTCAGTTTCAAACTCTTCGTGTAATAAGGGCGCCATCTATTATGCGGTAGTCCGTCCAGATAAAACCGCTCAAGGATGATAATCGAATTAGAGAAGGTTTTGGGCTGGACGGCAGACTCAATAATGGTTAGAAAAGATTGTAGTGCTTGTTGGTCTAATGAAGCGAATCTTACTTCTCATCTTTTGCGCTACAAGTTATAAGTTATGAGCCCAAGGACGCAGGACCCCAACGATATACTTCGCGACGACAAATTCTTCCTGCGGGTGTTCAACGCCCGCATGGCGTTAGCAAGGGGGGACTTTCTCGGTCACCTCAGCATCAATCCAGAAGAAGCAGGGCATGCCTCAACAGAATGGATGTCCGCCGATATCAATGCGCTGGCTGTGCTGTCCAAGCTACTGAACACAAGGTATCAGATGATGGTGCATGAGTGCACTTCTGCTTGGGAGGTTTGGTAAACGCTGCGCACCTTCTTAAGCAGAGTCTCCACAATCGAGTTCAGTTGCGCAAGCGATTCCATGGGCTTACCATGTCATCTGGTGACAATCTCATGGAGAACATTGTGTAGTTTGATGAGCTATGCGCTCGTCTCACCGATGTTGGTGACACATTGGGTGATGATGACAAGGTAGTGATCCGGCTTGGGAGCCTTCAATCCATGTATGATACGATGATCAGGTTGATTGAAGCTCGTGAGAGTGTGACGCTACTCGTCGTGAAAGAGCTACTTCGTCGCTAGTACGAGGTGATGCACAAGCGTGAATCACAGGAGGAAGCGTTCAAGGAAACCTTGCGCATGAAGGGGTCGCACGTAGTGCTACAACGGGGCGTGGTCGTTGCGCTTATTCTAACCAGCGATTCAATGGAAATGGGTATGCTGAAGGCGATGGTAATGGTCATGGTAGTCGCAATGGTGGAGGTTCTGGTCGTGCGCACGGCAGAAGAAACGGCCCAGGCATCAAGGCCTTTCAACGACCTTGCTACGAGTGTTCGCCATGTGGGTCACAAGAAGGCTGAATGTCTGCGGGGTCAAGGCGATGCAATGGCGAGCTTGTATTCTTCGCCTCAGTTTATTTGGTGATCGATAAGTCTACTTGGCTACTTGATAGTGGTGCTAGCTCCCACATGAATTGTGACCTTTCGGAATTCATCGACTATAATGACATCGGATCGTCACTCGACATCACTGTCGCGAATGGCCGACGTCTGGCGGACAATGGTACCGGCTTGGTGCGCTTTCAACTTGAGAATCTGTCGGTCATCGCGTTGGCCAGCGTGCTTACGTCCCCAAGCTTGATCTTAAGCTGCTATCCATCTCGACATTGATGTCGCGGTGTGTTGAAGTGAAGTTCACTTGCGTTGGTGCTACTCGAATGGCCATGTTATTGCTGAGATCCCTTGTGTTGGCAATCTGTTTGCTCCGAAAGTTCGGCGCCTGGCGCCCAGCAAAGCGAACAATGTGACAACGTTCCAGAAGGATGATGGCGTCACTCTGTGGCATGCACGCCTTGTTCACGTGTCTGGCTCGAAGATGGAGCTTCTGGCTTGCTGCAGTGGATGGTGTTCCAGCTCTGAGCAATGATGTTGATGGCGTTTGTGGTGGCTGTGCTAGTGGGAAGATGTCTGCGGACCAATTTCAGCATACATCAGGGAGCGTTCTGAAGAGATCGAGTCCCTTCGAAGTAGTGCATAGCGATGGCATGGGTCCAATTATACCACCCTCACGTGTCAAGTGTTTGACCGCTTCAAGGAAAAAAAAACGCTGTGGTTTAGACTCAACACGGACGGTCGATCAAGTGTTTACGCACAGACAACGGCGGTTAGTACGTCAGCAAAGAATTCAACAGCTTCTGTGTGAATGCAAGCATCATCCGACAGACGAGTGCGCCGTACTTACCTCAACAGAACGGCTTATCAGAGCGCATGAATAGAACGCTGACGGAGGATGGCTTGGTCAATGATCCACTACATGCAACTCGATCGATGTTAATCGGCTGAGGCCATCACCACTGCTATGTACATAGTAAATCGCATCCTGAATACTCTACGTCCGCTTATTAGTCCATTAGAAGCTCCCTATGTAAGACGACCAGATATGAATCACCTTCGCGTCTTTCGGTCGCGGTGTACGTGCATGTGGACAATAACAAGCGATAGAAGCTCGATCCAAACGCTGACCGTTGTTTTTTTATCGGATACGCAATTGATCAAAATCCTACTTCGTGTGGGACCTTGATAAAGCACGACTGGTGACGACGCGTACTGTCCAGATGGATGAGCGCCCACCTTCTCCTTACCTGAACCTCACAGATGCTACCCATCCAGTCACAATCATCAACTTCGATATGGATGATAAATCCACCAGTATGCCAGCTCACGCTCCTCAGCCATTCCAATCCAATATTGACCTAGAGGTTGACTCCTCCGGTATCGTTCACGAAGATGTCGTTATGGATGAAACGACTCAAGTCTTGACGTCGCGTACTCACGATCTACCCGCTCCGCCTAGCAGGGGCAGAATGGATGCAATCGTTACCGTGAACTCGGATGAGAGTCGCCGCACGTCAATCGTGCCACGCCACCTCTCTGTTCCAGACCAGACTCAGCTAGAAGTTTTTCCAAGCCCCTCGTTACAAGATGTACCAGCCGTTGAACGATCAGCGCTGGATCTGCTACCATCCCCGTCTGAGAACCGCTTGGTGTTAAATGGAGGTGGACCTGGCAGACGAACCGGCCCTCGCATGCTGCCTGTGTCAACAACGATACAATTAGAACTTCAGGTTGGTACCCACTGATCACCAACTCACCTGATACTGGAGAGGCTAGAAGCGATAGCAATCATGACAACGGTGATGACGGTGGCGAGCCTGATCCAAAACGACCTCGCACAGATGAGTTCGATATTGCTTTATCTGCAATTGAAATTCCTAGAACTTACGCTGAAGCGATAGCGTCTCACGACGCAACCAAATGGAAGGAGGCAATTCGGAGCGAGATTCAATCTCACATTTGCAACCACACATGGGACATGGTCACGCGTCCACACGGCTTGAAGGTCATTGGATGCAAGTGGGTATTCTCCCTGAAGTCAGATGAGACCGGCAAGATTATTCGGTATAAGGTTTGCTTGGTTGCAAGAGGTTTTCTCCAAACCCTTGGGTTCGACTATTCCAAGACCTACTCACCTGTTGCGAGTATGAATACGGTTAGAGCCTTCCTCGCACTTTGCTGCAGATGTGGTTACCTGGTGAAGCAATACGACATCAAAACTGCATTTTTCAACGGTGAACTCAGCGAGATGGTGTTCATGGACGTATCGGAAGGCATACGTGCGGCGGATGGTCAAGTGTGTCGTCTTAGGCGTAGCCTTTACAGGTTGAAGCAAGCTTCTGCGGTCTGGTACGAAACAATACGATCCGTATTCAGCTCCATGGGTTTTCAGCAATGTCGAGCGGATATGTGCTTGTTTGTGGACTCCAAATGATGGTGAATGTCGTACTCTATGTCGACGATGTTCTGGTCGGGTGTCCCAACAAAAACAAGCTGACTTGGTTTGCGTTTTTCTTGCTGAGTTAAGTTACTCGATCTCTTCGGCCAATGGGATGCTAATCTCGTTCGAAAACCGCTTGTGATCGGTCAAGATCTATCTTTAAGTGATGAGTATGTAACTATCGATAAAAATCGAGATACAGGTGCACTACGCTATGTGACCAACGCTACCCGTCCAGATATCTGTATGTCACTTTCGATTCTGTCTCAGTACTTAGAAGAGCTACGCAAGATTCATGGGAATGCAGTTTTCCGCGGCTTGCGTTATCTGAAAGGAACAGCTGCGTTAGGCATTACGTTCACGAGGAATAGTGCAATCTTTGACACTTACAGTGACGCAAACAGGGATTGTAACAAGGCATCGCGCCGCTCTACATCAGGTGTTCTCGTGAATATAACCGACGGCCCGATCATCTTGAAGAGCAAGCGTCCAGAGACGGTGGCAATGTCCTCCGCTGAAGCCGAGTAAGTAGCGCTGGCTGTCGCAACACAGGAAGTGGTATGGCTACGTTATCTTCTACGCGAAATGGGTGTGGAAATTGATGGTGCCTCGGTGATCTTCATGGACAACAAGTCAGCAATCAGTTTGGCGTACAAACCACGGTTACACTCCACAGGCCAAGCACATTAATCTGCGCGCACACTTCGTACGGGATTACGTGGAGAAGGGGGACAGTTAAGTTGCAACACGTACCTTCTGAAGCTCAGCTCGCGGACTTCCTCCCGAAGGCGCTCCAGACGTCTCGCCTTGTCCATCTGCGTGTATTTTGCGACATTGGCGACCGTAAGTGTTAAAGGGGGAGTATAATAAGAGCGACTATCTGTTATGCGGTAATTTGTCAATAAAAAAACGCTCAAGGATGATAATCGAATTAGAGAAGGTTTTGGTCTGGACAGCAGACTCGATGAATTCTTAGAAAATATTGTAGTGCTTGTTGGTCTAAGTGAGCGAATCTTACTTTTCATTTTTTGCGCTGCACGTTATACTTTGCTCATCACATATGGTGGTAAGTTTGACCTTTTTTTGTCCCAATGAGTTAGTGTGCACGTAACAATTCCTCCCTTTATGTAGTAGTGAGATTATAACCCATGCCTTCTCCTGCTCGAATTTCTTCACCCTAATGTCCTTGACGTGATTTGGATGTCTCAGGGTTCTCCCCAAAGGTAGTCTCATCACCCAAATGATGACATACGCTTGGTCACCCTGCTGTCCTTGACGTGATTTGGATGTCTCAGGGTTCTCCCCAACGGTAGTCTCATCGCCCAAATGATGACATACGCTTGGTTTCACTGCATCTTGCTTTGTTATCTAATCTTTCTTGAAGACGTAATCTCAGTTCCGCACTCTTTCGAATGTCTGCTAAGCCTTCAAAACGCCGTACTAGGTCATCAATTCGCGTTTTAACTTACCTATTTTGCTGATCCTCTGTGTATCTATGGAGTGTATATTTAAAGCACTGCACACGTTGCCCAACATTTGGGTGTTGAATATCAGGATTTTTCCGAACCAAAAAAATGCCACACGCAGAACACATTATGCATTAATCTACAATATCTCCCATTACGTCCTGAAATACATGCAAACACGCAGCGCACTTTATGCAACTTAAATCTCAACAATTGCACACATACCATAACACCTTGCTGGGGATTTCACCAACATCACTTCAATCTCGATACTATGGACGTTCTTCTGCTCGGCGTGCACTCATCTATATCCTCAAATTCAAACTTGACTCTAGATGCAAGAATGCTGCTAACCAGCTGATATCGGCGAATCTGGTACATTATAAATGGAAATTTTATGCCCAAGCTACGTGCTTCCATCCGCCGTTGGAACGGAAGAGGCATGTTCTGGATTTTTGTGCCGTTGCTCGGTCGGAAAGCAGAAATGACGTCGTTTCACGATGTCATAACTTGTGTTTTTTTTCAGCTTTAATATGTATTGTAAATAAACCAAATTGGTCTACGAGACCATTGCTTTAGATCCAAACAAGTCCTTTCTTTCTTAACTTCCTTATTTGCTATCAGGTATCCTTGACCTTGTATGACTAGTATCTTCAACTTGTTTTATACTTTCGTATACAATCGTAATCCCTCCTTCAAATCTAAGACACTTCATATAAATGGAGAGGCTGAGCTCACACCTCAGGTCAACCCTCATCTACTACGGACACCCCCACACATAAAAGGGTGTATGTGTGACCGCAGGTTCTCCCTTTACTTATCGGCTTATACTGTAACAGCATCCATTGTTTCAGACAATACTTCTTCGGAAAGCGAATTTCTAGAACATGTGACTTGGAAAAAGCTAACTAAGTATGGTAGGTGAATCACCAACTTGTGTTGCCTATAGGGAGAGGTTACGGTGCTGGCAGCACTTAAGGGAAATGTTTTGTTGAAGAACGACATCCTCCTCGTGTTCCAAACGTTTCACCTGATAAAGAAGTTGTCGTGTCGACGTAATTGCGGCTGAGGTATAATATGTACCACAGTGCATATATAATACATGTATTTGTCTTCGCTTGTCATATTTTTTCTAGAACGATTACCAGCTAACAAAACAGTAATCATCACAATCAACAAGGAGCAAAATTTCCGAGTTCAACCGTGTAACAGGGCTCTAAGCACTCTGTTACAACAACTTACACAGAGCGGCGATGAGGCGCTCTTGGACTCAACAGAATAAGGTAATTTTAGGACTGAATTGAATATAAAAGGGAGCAAATGGTCCTCACGACCATTCATCCCAAAACCTACGAAAGCTGATAACCTACAAAAACTAATGCTAGTTCGCTAGGTACGGTACATATACCGTACCCCTCTTCGTATACGATACCGTCGTAACTGTAACCCATGTAACCCCGTTACATCATCCCCCCCTTAAAGTACGAGCCACGCGTACTTGATAAAACCAAGGAAAGGAGGAACTTTCCAAGAAACACAACCACCAAAGAAGGGAACTGGGAGCCACCAGAATCTCAACGACGGCCAAACCAAGAGGGAAAGGAACGCCAGGGCGCGCACCACGATCGGTGGCGGTGACGACGGCACCCGTGCAAGAGACAGAGACAACTACCACGACAGCGCAAGTGACGGCAATAACGACAGTGACATTGGAGGCAACGGTGACGTCGACGGTGCCATCAACGACGATGTCCACGCAAAAGGCAAACACGGTCGACGCAAACATGACAACTTCGGCAACGAAAACGGTGCCAGCACCAGCGACAACAGAGGCGACAACACCAGCGGCGGTGGCCGCGGCGACAAGAGCTGCATTAGCAGTACCAGCAATTCCAGTGACTGCACCAGTGACGACAGCAGCGCAAACACCACAAGTGGTGGTGACAACAGAGGCACCAAGCGTAACAACAGGAGTTGCAACGGCAACTGTAGCGACATAAAAGGCGCAATCAACGGCTGCAGGAACGACATCGACATCGACGACTTCCGTGGTGTCGTCTGCAGCGCCACCGTCAAGCCTTACTGCCGCTCCAACGTCGAGGACGCGAGTGAACACTACGCGGACAACTCGGATGGCGTCAACACTGACTCCACAGCAAGTGAATGAATTGTCTTTGGCTCCAATTCCAAGGCGTCCAGTGCCGCAATTCGTGACTGAGATGCATGCAGGGAGTCGCATTCGATTGTCGTTTCCACGCCCAGGAGAAATCGATGATCTGGACAGCCCAGATCGCGTTTGGTTGACGGATGCAGACGTCCAAGCTGATCCACGCTGGACAGATCGAGAAGCGGTGTACAACGAACCGTTGTAAGATACCTTCCGCCTCAACAATACCCATGGCGTTGTTGATTCGTAAATACGTCGCTATTTCCACGAATATTGGATTGTTCGTCGTCGGCCTTCGTACGGCGACACACGCGGTACTCAAGTATCGTGGAATAATTTCGTAGAAACTTAGAATCGTGGCGTCCTACCAGAGTACTTTCGGCTGGGACGTATCGAACGTGCCGCATACGGCCTTGGAATCTTGCGTGATCGTGTTTCACGAGTCCATGGCTGCAGTCATTTTGCTGGTTGCGTAGTCGACATCATGGAGGGTTGCCGTGCATGAAACCCGCGTGGTGACCGTCGCCGGAAGAGCTTGGTCGAGTGGAAGAGAGCAGCAAACTTGCACGAAAGTGCTCACGCATTGATTGATGCGTACGCACGAGCAGTGGCGCAACACGGTGCCGCCACTAGTGATGTCGCTCGCCAGGGTCGAGACTCAGCTCGTACTGAGCCACGACGTCAGGAACGTCCTCCATCAACACAGCACGAGGTTCCTGAGTATCGTCATCAGTACCGTGACCAAGCCAGCGTACACGATAGGAGCGAGGAACGTTCTAGGTCCACACGCGAGGATCGTGACCGACGATACGATCCACGATATAACGAGGTTGACCGTGTGAGTCTACCAACGGAGCAGGACTGTCGCGGCGCAGCGTACGACCAGCGTGGTTGGCATCATCATCAGCAACAGCACGACCCGCGGTATTGGGATCGTCACTACCAACAGGAGTACGAGTGGTACGAAGCACGACGCCAGCATCAGCAGCACGATCATGACGGATGGGGTCAACCGTAACGTTCGTATGGACGCGAAGGTTCGCGTCCGTCCCATTGTGACGATCGTCACGACTACTATGTCTGGGATCAGCGCGGCTGGAACCCGCAGCAGTATGCTCAGTCGGACTGGAATCAAGACCACCGGGGACGTGAATATTCACATCCACGCCAGTATTATCGCGATCGTTCCGAACCCCGTGCTGCACGCCAGCAACCGCCCGAGCTGGATCATCCAAGGCAAAGTGAACCGACTTTGCCGGCGCGTGTCTTATACGAGAACGAGCGGTTGGAGAACAATCAACGCGAACACTTGGACTGGGTGGACGGGGAGACGCGCACAGAACCGACTCCGCGGTCGCTGGAAGTTGGTCTTCGTGGCGCTGAGGACCACGCGCGGCAACTACAGGATCAAGTAAACGACTTGACCGACGTGAACTCGAATTTTTTGGCGCGATTGCGTCGCCAGGAAAATGCAATGAGGTTGATGCAGGACTCGTGGAATCACTTTAGCCAGATCTTGCGTAGGCGGTCGCGTTCTCCACCATCGCTGGGGGAACATAAGTAGAACGATCCACGCGACGAGGATCAGCAGCCTCCTGATCCAAACCGCCAGCTGTAATGGGGTGACATTACATAATTGATATTCAAGTTAGAATATCACAGTTTAATTTCAGACGCGTTGTCTGAAATTTAAATGAGAGATTATAAGTTATTATAATCTAAGAAGGAAAAGTCGATTCGGTATAAATACCGAATCTTGCAGGTTAAAATAGTACAGTTAGTTAAAGACTTAATGTTATTATATTACTTAGTTAGTTACTATACTATTAGCCTCTAAACCACCCATTAAATAAACACTCTTAATTTTGCGTTCTAGAACATAAGTGAATATTCGTATATTTACTTTTACTATAGGATTAGTTGTTATCAACTAATCCTGCCCTATTGTATTGCGCGCTTCCTTGCAAAATACAGTGTAAGCCTGTAACAGGATCAGTCCTGTTACACCTGGTAGCACTTTGTGGTCCGTCTTAACGACCACAGTTCCGTTCTGCTAGTGAACTAGCAGAGCGAAGATTAAGAGCCGCTCGACATCATGTCGCGAGACATGTCGGCTGCCGAGCGAGAAAGAACGCTGGAAGAGGTGAATAAACACTTCCCTCACTTCTCGTCGCGTAGTAAAGACGCGACGGTGGAAATGATTCGGTCTATGGGGATCGACATCATTATCTTCCTCAAGAATAAGTCCCCGGAGGAAGTGGTACAGGTGGTGAATCGCTTTAGGCGAAACCACCTAGAAAAGTCAGAACGACCCGCGCCAGAGACAGCGCGGACCGCAACTGCACCTGCAACGCATAGCGTTGAAGTAGTAAAGACGCGAGTACCTCCCTTTACCGGCGAAGGGGGCGAGCCCCTTCGTAGATGGTTCGCAGAGGTGGAAGATGCCATCTCTGCGCAAAATATTGTTGACGAACGTCAACAGGCGTACTTCGCCACAACATGTCTAGGCGGCAGAGCCAGGGCATGGGCGATGAGTTGCAGAGCCACTGATGACTCTGCGTTACTTACTTATAAGGAATTAAAAGCTGAGCTAAAGCTCAACTTTGAAGCTCCAGAAATGGAGCTAAGTAGTCGGCAGGAGTTTATGGAACTCCGGCAAGGTAAGCTTGACCTCCAAGCTTACGCTCAGAAGACGCAATATTTGCTGTCAAATATTGTGTATGAGCCGGTGCCCCCTGCTATGCAGGTCACTGGCTTCATGAAGGGACTCAATGATGGTCCCGTCAAACAGAGTCTCTATCGGCACCCGCCAGATACTCTGAGGGATGCCATTAATATGAGCATCCGTGAGGATTTCAGCATGCGATCAGCGTCATCGCATGCTGGGTACAGCCGAAGCGCTCAACATCCCTTCGCTTTTGACATGCCGCAACGGCATGTCAACAATCAGCAGTCAGGCAGACGAAGCTCACACTTCGTCCCAAGAAACAGCCACCCGCGCCAGAGCATGGGCGGTGGAGGTCCAGAGCCGATGGACCTATAGGTTGCGGTTGCTTCGAACACGAAGCAACCGAAATTTAAGAAGAATATTCGCTGCAATAGATGCGCGAAAATGGGGCATTTTGCCCATGAGTGTATGGCACCGCGTCCGGTGCCACGCAGTCAGAAGACGGAACCGTCCGCTGCACGGCGACACCAACAGGGACATCACCCTGTCGGTGCAAAAAACGAGAATCTCCAGTGGAGCGGGGCGCCCTACTGGGAACGTTATCCCACATGCCGACATAGGGCATGTGAGGGTAATAGCCCCAGACGGGACTATGTCCTGTCAAAAGGTGCAGGGTGATGGTAAGCCTCTTATCACCCTGGAGGTTAAGCCGCACGGGAGCGATGTCCCCATGCGAGCTTTGTTTGACACAGGAGCGTCAAAAAATTTCGTTAGAACTCAGAGTCTAACGCTGTTGAGCTTCGTGGAGGTAGAGACCCCACGAAGTATGTTGTCAGTCCGGTTAGCAACAGGTTCAACCGTGACTATTCCAAAGCGTGTGATTAAAACACGCTTCGAGTTGAATGAACTGTCATTCGAGGATGAATTCATCGTCCTCGACTTAGATGAAAAGTTCGATGTGATACTTGGAATCCAATGGATGTCCAAGTTTAAACCTTCGATCGACTGGGTTAACCTGTCGATCGACTGCGGCGGACGCACAGGATCTGATCACCCTGTGTGTAATCCGGCTGTATCAGAGGATACAACCGCAGCGTCAGACAGTCTGGTGGATAGCGATGGTGCCACCAGGTCTGTTCTGACACGATCAGCGGAAGGTACCTCCGCTGGTGAGAGTCCAGAGGGACTACCACACGCAACAGAAGAGTCGTTGCGTGTTGGAGAGGAACTTTCCACGGGTGATAAAGACCACCGTGAGAATGAATTTATACCCACGGTGGGAAACACCCACCGTGAGAATGAAGTGATATCCACGGTGGGAAACACCCAACGTGAGAATAAAATAGTATCCACAGTGGGAAACACCCACTGTGCGACCGAAGGTTCCAACACGACGAATGAATTCCGTGTTGATGAGAGTGAACTCACGATCGAGTGCAATCGTGAACAAAACTCCGTGGTGGTCAGTGCCCACCACGTTGCGTTAGCCATGTGCACGGGTGATAAAGACCACCGTGTAGCAGAAAAGGCGGCCGGTCAGACGAGCACATCTGATCGCCAAAATTCCATGGTAGGCAATGGCCACCATGATGATGAGTATTCGCACACGGTGAATCGTAATCACCGTGTAGCAGTCAATCAGACGAGTGCTTCTGATTGCATGCGCAGTTCCGTAGAGACGATCAACGTCTTGACGCAAACGGAGACCGGATTAGCTACCCAGTCTCTGTTGATGGAACACCCTCCGAAAGAAGGTTCGGAGGTGATGGCTCTTTCAGCGCTATGATGGAAGAAGTTTATGAGAAACTTGCACGATGGTCAGAACGAACAGATCTGTATCATCGTTGCAACAGATGATGTAGTAGATATTAGTGAACGAATATCCACATTACAAGTGGAAAACATTGGAAAAGAGGTTCCCAATGATCAAAACGAGAGTTCAGCGCTTTGAAGCGCAGAGCTGGGAGTCTCTTAAAGCGAACTCCACATTTTATGAGGTACTTCGAGAATACGCTGAAGTGTTCCCAGAAGAAGTACCTAGCGAGCTCCCTAAGGATAAGGGAACTCGTCATGAGATTGACCTCGTGCCAGGCACGAAGTATTGTGTTACGCGGCAATGGCCGTTGCCGCGTGATCAGGTAGCGTTCGACGAGCTTTTCGAAGCTCGTCGTAAATCAGGCCAAGTGCGGGAGTCTACCTCACCGCACTCTACCCCCACCTTTTGTGTGAAGAAGTCCACAGGTGGGTGGAGAATCGTTCACGCTTACAACAAGCTGAACGCCGAGACGGTACCGGCACAGACACCGATACCGCGGAAGGATGTCATCATAGATGGCATGTGCGGGAGCACCATCTTTAGTGCTCTCGATCTAAGAGATGGATTTCATCAAATCCTAATGCGTGAGAAGGATATCCCTCTCACGGCAGTAAGCACCCCAAGCGGCATGCTTTTGGAGTGGCTTGTTATGCCGCAGGGGCTTCGAAATGCCCCTGCTACGTTTAACAGATGCGTAACGCATCTATTACGCCCGGTGCGAGAATTCGCACCGAGTTATTTCGATGACGTGTTCATCCATAGTAAGGGTGAACACGATAAAAGCGATGTAGATGTCCATAGGGAACATCTACGTCGAGTGTTAGAGCTTATGCGTAAGCATAAGATCTATGCAAATCTAAAGAAGTGCACCTTTGGTGCACCTGAGATACCCTTGGATGTTTTGTGGGAAAGAACGGGGTGCGCTCTGATCCAGAAAGGATCAGGATGATCGTTAAATGGTCTTCGCCAAACAACGTTAAGGAACTTCGAAAGTTCCTTGGGTTGGCAACATATTTTCACAAGTATTCGTGCAACTATGCTGGGCTAATACGACCTCTTTCTCAATTACTTAAGAAAGATGTCGAATGGCATTGGTATAACGAATACCAAGATGATTTTGATGCAGTCAAGCAAAGCTTGACTGAAGCGCCTGGCTTGGTTATAGCCGATAACGAGCGTCCGTTCCACGTATTTTGCGACGCTAGCGATTTCGCTATCGGCTGTGCTTTGATGCAGCGTGATCACGATGATCGTGATCGCGTAATCTGCTATCAATCGCGTCAGTTGCTCCCAGCCGAGCGCAACTATCCAGTGCATTACAAGGAACTCCTTGCCATGAAGTATGCACTGGACAAGTTTCGGATCTATCTCTTGGGAGATAGACCGTTTGTGGTTTACACGGTTCATGCGTCGCTACGCACGGCCGTGAATTCACCACACATTTCTCAAAGAATGGCTTGTGGCTGTAATTATTTGCTGAATACAACATTACGGTTGAATACAAACCCGGAAAGTTGAAAGTGATAGCGGATGTGCTATCACGAAGGCCCGATTACGAGACGAAACCGTCCGTAACCGAAGGGGCCAGTGCAAACGCGATCCGTTGCACTGCTTTGTCGTCGTCAATTATACGACAACTACGCGAGGCGTACAAAACAGACGAGGAGACACGTCTGTTGATTGATTACTTACGTAATCAATCAAGTGAGAAACGCGACGAACTCCCAGAGTTCCTCCGCGCTTGCATGCATCGATATCGACTGCACGATGGTCTGCTGCTTTACAGCACAGACCAAAAAGATGAAAGTCGCATCGTCGTTCCAAACGACGATGATCTCAAACATCAAATTATGTTTGGGTATCATGATGCACCGATTTCGGGGCATCAAGGTCGAGAGAAGACATACGCTTCTCTCGCACGTGACTTTTACTGGTGGAACCAGTACAAGTGGGTACGAAAATACGTACGCGCTTGCGAGATTTGCCAGCGCGTTAAGCCTGCGCAGTCTGCACAGGCTCCGCTGAAACCTCTGCCGGTTCCGACAGAGTGTTGGAAGTCCATTTCAATGGACTTCGTATTCGGTCTTCCACCCGACCATAGTCGGAAGACTGGAATAGTGGTCTTTGTAGACCGTTTCAGTAAGATGGTACATCTTACTGCAGTATCAGCGAATGAAACCGCCGCTCAAACAGCGCGGATATTCGTTGATACGGTATTCCGTTTGCACGGAATGCCGGAAGACATTGTCTCGGATAGAGATCCGAGATTTACAGGACGTTTCTGGCAAGAAACGTTCTCATTGTTGGGAACCCAGTTGAAGATGTCAACTGCGGACCATCCGAAAACGGATGGGCAGACGGAACGGGTTAACCGCGTTCTCGGAGACATGTTGCGATCATACGCACATGCCTTTGAACAGTGGAGTGACTACCTGTCACTCACTGAATTTGCGATTAACAATTCAGTGCATGCTTCAACTAAGCATACACCGTTCTACGTGAATGCCTTAAGGCATCCACGAAACCCAGCTTTACTTGGCGGTACGACAAATCTAAGTGGGGGAGGGACCCGCTCAAATTTTGAGCGAGTCAATGCGCAAGTTGCGACTGCAACTTGTGAACAAAACGATGGTCCTTCTACTGAAAATACAGTAGAACGGAAGCAGCTTCAATTAAAACTGAAGCTGAATACGATGAATATGTGTCTGCAGCAATGGCTGCAGACAACGTGGACAATGCACCTACTGCTGATAAAGCAGTAGATGAATTCTTTTTACAGCGCCAAGCTGTAATACGCTATGTAAAAGACGCACTTGCCTCTGCTTTTGATAAGCAGAAGCAAAATGCAGATAAACAAGGAAGGAAGAACAAGAACTCCTTTCTTAAAGGTTAATTAGTATTACTAAGTACTACTAATTTGCCTACACATGCAATAAGCAACTTCCCTACACGGAAGTTGCTTCCTAAGTACATTGGACCTTTCAAGGTCCAAGAGATTCGGGGGAATGCCTATACCTTAGACATTCCCACATCAATGCGGCTCCACCCAACATTCTATGTTGGGCGGCTCAAACCGTATCATTCGTCTTCGTCTTACTACGAGACGCAGAACCACGGAAGATGCCGTGCTTCTCCAAGTCTCCCAAGAGAGACTTGTAATCGGCCTCCAGCCGTTGGTGAGCAAAGCGGAGAGTCGTTACCTCCGCCTTCGACTGCTCAAGATCAGCCGTGCGCCGATCGAGCTCTCTCTTATAGCGAGAAAGATCAATGTACAGAAGATCATTCTTCTGCTGGAGGGCAGTGTGCGCTCCGAGGATGTCGCGGACATCCTCGCGAAGAGGCCGATATGTCTTCACACAGTGAGACATATCGCTGCTCAAGGAGTAATAACCCTCCTCGAGCTTGCGGAGCGAAGAACCATGCTCCGCAACAACAACGGTGAGGGAATTCTCAACCTCCGCCGCCCCTGATTGATAATCGGGGGAATAAGCGATATATCCTCGAGCGCTTGATCTCGAAGCGCTCGGTGCCTTTGAAGAAGGGGCAGCGTACCGAGTACTTGGTACGCTGGCTGGGATATCCCCAAGAGCTCGACTCTTGGGAACCGATTGAGGTTCTGAGGGCTGACGCCCCAGACCTTTTGACTAAGTTTGAGAAGAAGTCTTAAACTCATAATGCGAAGTAGCATCAACAGTAGGTGTTGATGCATTCAGGGTATCAATTAAACCCTGAATTTCGGCGGGTACGGAAAAGCCACCGTACCCCCGCAACTCCTCCTCTGACAGACGAGGAGTGCCCTGCGTACACCGCGGGCAAACGAGGTGAGAAGGGACACCACACTTTAACCCTTCTTTGATGCAAGCAAAATGGATGTATTCCATTTTGCCTGTTCGTGAGTGCTTTAAAAAGCGCTCGCGCATTACGTGAACTTTATTCACGTAATCATCCGGGCTTTTGTTGTAGTTGTCAACAAAAGCATTCCAACTCTGAGTCAGGGCGTCTTTATCGGCCCTGTTCTTCCTTGACCCTTTCCGGCTCGAATAATATCGAACCTGGAAAAAGAGGTCAATAAAGTACAGACGTCTATCGTCTGTACTTCGATCGAATCGACGTGACTGGATGTCTTCGCAGTCATCCAGCACGTTGATATCGGCAACGCATATTGGCAGTCCCGTTTACGGTGACCGCCACTGTTGGGGGCAATAGCCCAGCCAGGGGTCCAAAACCCCACTCTGTACGGAACATGTGGTTCCGTACGATGATACGCTTTAGAAGCGGCAGCTGCCGCTTCTGTTCGATCCCTTTTAGCAGGCGGAGCACCGCCTGCTTCAACACCACGCGCCGGGGTTAAATCACCCCGACGTGGAGAAGTACTTGGTCCAGGTGGGGCTCTGCGTTCCCGCAACCACCTGTGATAATCATTGTCGCTGTCAGCTATGACAGCGACACCAGAGGCGTCATCGCTGTTAGGCGATGAGCACCTAGCGAGTTTCGACTCGCTAGATCCTTTAGTGGGGACAGATGTATCCCCATCACTTTGTTCGGAGTCAAAACTCCCGAACATGGCCCTCTTGGCAACACGCCATTCGGAAGTTGCCATTGTGCGAGATGTTGCATTAGCAACATCTCCCTGTTTCTTGTCAGATGCCGCCTTAGCAGCATCTGTGGTCGAAGACGGTACGTTCCGACCTTTGCGTAGTTGACGCTGCTGATGCAGCGTCACCGTTGTCACTCAACACCTCAGCACCTAGTGCTGAGGCGGAGGAAGAAGCTCCTTCATTGTTTTCAGCAGCGCTCTTTAGAGCGCCGCCGCCGTGTGTCTTGACCATCGAGTCGATGGTCAATAGGTTGGTGGATGAGAAATTCTGACCAACAATTGCCACCCATGATTGGCCAAAATAAGAGTTATTATTGGCCAACCACCTTAAGTGCGGGGGGTGATGTAATGGGGTGCCATTACATAACTGATATTCAAGTTAGAATATCACAGTTAATTTCAGACGCGTTGTCTGAAATTTAAATAAGAGATTATAAGTTATTATAATCTAAGAAGGAAAGGTCGATTCGGTATAAATACCGAATCTTGCAGGTTAACTAATAGTACAGTTAGTTAAAGACTTGATATTATTATATTAATTAGTTAGTTACTATACTATTAGCCTCTAAACCACCCATTAAATAAACACTCTTAATTTTGCGTTCTAGAACATAAGTGAATATTCATATATTTACTTTTACTATAGGATTAGTTGTTATCAACTAATCCTGCCCTATTGTATAGCGCGCTTCCTCGCAAAATACAGTGTAAGCCTGTAACAGGATCAGTCCTGTTACACCAGCGGCCAAGCGATCAACCGGAATAGCTTGGACTCTTCCGTCCGAATTGGAAGATATTGCAAGCGAGGGATGGTACGGCTTCAACCGTCCCACGTAGAATGTCGGATGGAGCTTCATGGTCGTGGGAATGTCGAGTTTGTACGCACCCCCTTTCTTAGCCACCACTTTAAACGGACCAATAAATCTTAGCAATAACTTGATTGATCCTTTGTTGTCAAAATTTTCCAATGGAAGGTTCTGAGTTGACAGCAGAACCCGATCATTCACTCGAAAGGACAACGCGTTTTGTCGCCCTCGTCGATCTGCATTTTCTTTCTGACGATCAACCGCCACTGCAATCGCGTCACGTACAAAGGGGATCGTCGCTTGACGATCCAACACAAACGAATCCAGAGTTTTTAGCTCTTGCTTGGACATGGACTTCAAACTTGGAGCAACCACGAAGTTGGGCTCAACTTCAGTATTGGCACACACCGCGTGCGCCGCTGGCATGGATTTGTGGATGGTGTTAAGCACTGTAACACGATCTTCAATCTTACTCCAAGCCAGCACGATATCACGAGGGATCACACTGATTGATCCCGTCGCAGCCAAACCACTTTGAATTCGAATGGTGTAGGCTGCGTCTTGATCATCACCAACATCAGACGCAATTGGTAAAATAGGGTTCCATGCAGTAAAAGAATTCTTCATCGTCCACGGCATCTTGAACTGGCACTGGAGACGCTACTTCCACCTCCACCGACGTATCTCCCGCTTCCATCGACGCATCGTTCACTCCGTTAACGACTGGTTGTAGGCAGGGACAACCGCGACCGCATCACCTTCTTCGTCTTCGGGTTACGGACTGGATTCCACTCGTTGTTGCGACTTGGTTTTGCGTGTCCGACGTGGAGAAGGCGGAAATGTTAGCGCAGCTTCTCCCCCCGTTAAAGTCGAGTCACCAGTAAGCAGCGCTGGGACACGAGGATGGAGCAAGTGGTTGACGAAGAAAGGCGCCAACCCGTCGACGAGTGAACCGCGTTGTTGATGGAGAATTTAGCCATCGGCAACCATCGGCTCCAATCGGACGTGGACGCAGCGTAGCTACGCAACACATCCTCCAAGACACGGTTGACACGTTCAGTCTTCCCGTCAGTCTCCGGATGGGCTGCAGTCGACATATCCAAGCGAGTGACGAGGCGAGCGAAGAGCGCGCGCCAAAAACGAGAAACGAAGCGGACATCACGATCAGAAACGATGGAATCCGGCAACCCATGGTGGCGAAACACTGCGTTCAGGAACACATCAGCCGTTTTGGCAGCAGTGACGCTACCCGCGACTGCCGAAAGATTCACCATTTTGCTGAGACGACAAACGAAGACCACAATACCAGTGAGGCCGTGGCTATCCTTCGGAAGTCCAAAAACAAAATACAAGCTGACAGATGACCAGACGTCACGTGGGACTGGCAACGGAGACAACGGATCTTGATGAGCTGGAGACGGTTTGCGCGCTTACAAACCTCGCATGTGCAAACCCACGTGCGGACCCACTTGTACATGTGGCGCCAATAGATGTCCCGTGGGGGAGCGCAGGGTAGGTCTTTTCACGAGCGAAGTGACCACCACTGGGGGAATCGTGATATTCACGAATCAAGCGATTATGAATAGCATCAGCAGCGGGAACGACAACACGCGGAGCGTCGGACGCATCCGCTTGATAAAGAAGCAAACCGTCGACAACCGAGAAGCGAGAACACTGTGCGCGTTGGCGCGGAGGAAGTGACGACAGGGGAAACTGGGCAGCATCCCGAAGATGGTCGATCAGAGGCCGACAGAACGAGTCGGCCGCGTATGCCGCGCGTATGGCCGGGTAAATGGACGACTTAGCAGAGACCACCGTGGTCGCCAGCATGGATTCGTACGCCGCATTCTCATAGTCAGGGCGTCGCGACAGAGCGTCAGCCAAGATGTTCTTTTTACCGGGATTATACAGGACGACTAAGTTGAAATGCGCAAAGTAGGAAAGCCACCGATCCATCAGTTGGAACAGGTGCGGTGACTTCAGCAGCCGTACGCAGCGACGCGTGTTCGGTGTAAATTACGAACCGCTCTTCACCTTGAAGGTAAACGCTGAACTTCACCAAAGCGTATTTCATCGCTAACAGTTCCTTATCGTGGACAGGATAATTCCGCTCCGCTGTTTCAGCTGAAGAGATTGATAGGAGATCACGCTCTCGTGACCAGCATCGTCAAACTGCATTAAAGCACAGCCGATGGAAAAACCACTGGCGTCGCAGACCACATGGAAAGGCTTATCGAAAATCGGTAACGCAAGCACAGGCGCTGATTGCAGTGCCGCTTTAACGGAGTCTAATGAAGCTTGATGATCACACGACCATGTCCACACAACATCCTTTTGAAGCAGTCAAGACAGCGGGTGGATGTCAAATCATGGGCCTTGGTAAAACGATGCAGATACGTGGACAATCCAAGCCATTGACGAATTTCCTTCACGTATGACGGTACTGGCCAGTCGCAGATCGCTGCAACCTTTTCTGGGTCTGCACGCATACCCGCGCGTTCGACAAACGAGCCAAGGACGGGGATCTTATCAGCGCAGAAGATATACTTGGAGATACTGCCGTACAACTTATTGGCTCGCATGACGTCCAAAACTGAGCGGAGGTGATCCAAATGCACCTCCACATCCTTCAATCCACGTGAAGGGTCGGCACGGAAGTGGATGTAGATATCGTCGAAGTATCTGGGAGCGAAGGCTCGAAGAGGTCTCAACAACAATGAGACCACGCGATTAAACGTGGCGGGAGCATTTTTCAAGCCTTGGGGCATCACCAGCCATTCGTACAACATGCCACTTGGAGTGCTTACCGCGGTCAGTGGAACACTGGCCTCGTCCATGAGGATTTGGTAGTAACCATCCTTCAAATCGATGGTACTAAACACCGTACTACCAGCAATACCGTCCAGAATCACGTCTTTACGAGGGATTGGCTTTTGCGCTGGGAAGGTTGCGTCATTTACTTTGTTAAAGGCATGGACGATACGCCAACCGACCGTGGCTTTCTTGACACAGAAAGTCGGACTGGAGTGAGGCGACTTACTCTCACGGACGTGGACTGCTTTCAAGCGAGCCGCGAAGAACTTGTCGATGATTTCGACTTGTTCACGAGGAAGTGGCCACTGAAGAGTGACACAATACTTGGTGCAAGGGAAGAGATCAATTTCGTGGCGAATTCCACGATCAGGAGGAAGCTTGTCCGGGATTGATTCTGGTAATACATCTTGGTATTCCTTGACCAACTCATACGCCGGATTGTTCGTCACACAAAGTGACTCTGGGGTTTTTTGAGACACACGAAGTTCTTTTGCCGAAAGAACTGTTGGATTCAAAGTGGAAGAAGTAGCCACATGCTCTTCTTCCTTACGCTGATCTGCTACGATAACGCAGATCTGTTCGATCTCACACGACTTGAGATCACGCACGAATGCGTCTGTACTCATGAGCTTGATGTTCAGAATGTCAGAAGCAGTGGTGGGAGGACACTCGACTTGGATCTCCCGGAGAACGGTACAATCTTCAAACTGGACCAGCGCTTCAACCTTGGAGGGTCCTATGCTTTGACAAAGGTCACTGAGGAGTGGTCTCGAACACAGTTTATCGGCAACACGGATGTCGCGGCCCCCTGGCGGTGACACTGATGTCACGGTCTCTGTCGTATGGGTGTCATGGCTCATCTTGACACTCACTTGCTCAGGAGAATTAGCGATGGGAGTCCGATATCCATCAACGGAACCAACAACAAAACAATCACTTGAAAGGGGTTCATTACTTCCCTTAACGGTGGCTGTAGTTGCTTCCTCTACCACTTCCTGAGCTGGACGTGTGGAGCTAATCACCCTGCGTGACCAGTCCACTGTTGGCCTATGGCGTTGGAGCCATGGAATACCCAGGATAAAGTCGAACGACTGATCCGTATCTAACACAAAAAAGTTGTCTTCCGCACGAAAAGTTCCATTACCAAATTCATATTCTCAATCGAGGGAAACAGTGCGTTTCTCACTCGATCGAGGCTTGCCATCGGCAAACCGTACAATCATCTTCACGTTTGGATTTCGAAAAACAGAGATACCTTCAATATCACGAACAGAAGAAGCTCCAACAAAATTGTTTGTGGCTCCACTGTCAAGCATAGCGGTCAAAGGACGACGAGATACTTTGACCTTAACCTTGACGAAGATTAACTTCGCCGAATCCCCACCAACAATCGACGAGGACAAATGTGCATACTGCACACGGGTACCAGAAGACGCTGTCTCTCGGTCAGACGACACCCCCGTTTACGGGCAGTAAGACGCCCCGCGCCTACTGTCCATTGCTGTTTTTTTGGACTGGACGCTGGACTCAAATAACCAGTGGTCGAGTTGTTGGCATGACGCTTGATCTTCTCAAACAGAACACGACCCACAGCAGCGTAATGCCCCGAATAGCCACAGCGGTGACACTTGGGATTCTTCTTAGAGGTGGCGGACGACGACAACGCGCAGATTTCCATGGGTTCAGGACCACCAGGAGAAGGAAACAAAGGGGATCGGAACACCGACCCAACTCCTTTTGCTTGTTGGTCGCTGAACTCTTCACGCAGTTCCATGGAGTATGCGGCTTCAATAGTTGTCGGACGATCACGGAACAATTGCGAGCGCGTTGGTTCCTCGCGAAGGCCATTCAAAAATACCTCCAACTGAGTGCACTCAGCGATTGGGTGTGTAACCAAGTAACGCAACTTTACCACATAATCATGCACAGAATCACGTCCTTGATTAAGTGCCAGGAGCTGCGAGTGGGCTCGGAATTCCGACTCGGCTGGCTCAAACGTAGCAGTCAGCTGGTCTTTGAGATCTTGGACCGTTGGAAAAGCGCCAGGATTGGAAATGGTCTTTCCCAGTGCCCTCTGGCGAGAACGACCAGATAAATTTGCGATTGTGTACGCCACTTGGAGTTCACCTTCCGCGATGCCACGGGCCTTAATCGCAAGGTCCAATTCGCAAAACCAGCGAACAAGCGGTGGTTCAGAGGAACCATCATACTTGGAAATGTCCAACTTGAACGTTGGACGACGCGCACTCGGAGGTGCCATTAAAGGGGTCGATCTGAGCGACGCCACATCGCGAGCTAAGAACTCCGAGATAACTTGATGTTGGCGATTCTGCGGACCAGAGAACGACAACTGCGTTGCCATCAGACCGATTTGGTTGGACATGCGTCCAACCGCTTCCCCTTTGAAATCCGACAGATGCTGGAAGAACTGGCGTTCCAGCGGAGGAATTTCTTCTTCGTTCATTCTCAAACGTGTAGACATACAATAGATCGGTCGTTGGACGGATCACAAAGTGCTACCAGGTGTAACAGGGCTTTAAGCACTCGGTTACACCAACTTACACAGAGCGGCGATGAGGCGCTCTTGGACTCAACAGAATAAGGTAATTTTAGGACTGAATTGAATATAAAAGGGAGCAAATGGTCCTCACGACCATTCATCCCAAAACCTACGAAAACTGATAACCTACAAAAACTAATGCTAGTTCGCTAGGTACGGTACATATACCGTACCCCTCTTCGTATACGATACCATCGTAACCGTAACCCATGCAACCCCGTTACATCAACCGCCGAACGAATGCGTAGTGCACCCAGCGACATCTACGTCAACAATGGTAACAAATAGAACAGCGGCGAGTCAGGTCTCCTCGATTTGAAGATGACTTCGTTTTTATCGTCTCAACGATAACAAACAATCCTTACAGATGACCTGCCACTCGCAAAAGCACGTTAAATCCGTGCAAGTCTCGTCTTTTCAAATGGTTACCTTTTCAAAATCAGCTTCGGTATAAGATATGACAATACATGTGTCACAGTGAATTCATCTCTGTTGATCGTGTATAACTTGCAGTTTTGCGCATTCAATCGAAGCATTTAATCAATAACATCTAATGTGTTCAATTTCGAAGAGTCGACTCCATCTTATCGTCTTTCACTAGACAAAACACTGGAAACAGCCAAAAGAATCGAAAAAAGGAATCTGCTAAGCACGGAATAACTTGGTTCTCAGAAATAGAAATATCCTGATCGCCTGTCGCAAGGTAGACACGAACTACTTTATCAAAACTGCGTGGAAAATCGCCAATGGCTTCGTGCTAACGGAAAGCGTTCTGAAGCTGGTGTCAGTGAAATACACACAACCTGGAAAAATCCTGGAGTGACATTAGATAAGCAACGCTAGCTAGGCTTGCTTCTGGTATACGGTAGACACTGAGCTCACGACCCACACCAGAGGGGGCACCTCAGAGTCCATCCGCTAGTTGCATACGCAACAACATTAAGATACATGACCTCCGAGTCTTTACTAAGCTTGACGATGGCTAACTGTATAAATATCAATGTGTTGCTCACATTACTATACCCAGATCGTAGATGTGTCTTTTAAAATAACAAATACATGTGCGACACAGGAATTGTGCGTTGGATGTCTTTGTTTGTTGAGTTGGAACGAGGTACCGTCTCGAGCTGTGGTAAAATATAGGGAGAGCCTGCACACCTTTTTACGTGTGTGTATGACCACAGGCTGATCCTATATAAATGCTGCCATTCTTCTATATCTACCTTTTCTCCAGCGATTCTGTCAAGGGTGAGCGGCGTATCCTCCACTCATTCCTTGTACCTCCCCGTAGTCAATAACCATTTTTGGATGCGATAGGATCTTCCAAATTTTGCCGAGATGTATTTCATTTGCGAAGGGTTTAACAGAAATGTTATATACCCATTTGTGTCAGCACCGAAGTCCTAGACCAGCCTTTATTACAGCCCCTATCAATTGAGGATTGCTGCCGCGCAAATTTGATCTTACGGATAGCCTTATGTAGGATGTGTTTTAAGACCATAGCTATTTTGGTACAGTTGGCCCAGTTTCAAGACTAAATACTGATACCAGTCCTTATAATTCTGCCATAAAGAGAGTATATACAAAGGACTTTTCATATCCCTTCATCAGGAGGTACGTGGTCTTCATCAATCTTTAGATGGTAATGAAAAATAGTAAACAGTTGTGCAATCGCGACTATCCTCTCCTCTGGCGGGAACTCCTAAGACGTTCCTTTCATCGCTGTGACTATTGCCGAGAATATTCATGCGGGAAGCCTTTATATCATCGAGTTACCGTTGTGGTCCGCCTGTGTTCTTTTTAGGGGTGCACTTTACTTGTCCCGGTTGATACGATGCGCCTCATAGTGTGCTTTTTATATTATCTCCCACTTGGCTGCTCCTGTGTCTCCTGACTGGTTATTTGTCTTCCTCATCCGACTCGCGTGTCTTCAACCACCGAGTCTACTAAAGTTTGCTCCGATTTCTTCACTACCATGTTGTTCTACATGTGTTGTCCATACCCTATCCAGCGGTATCAGTTCTTTCCGTCACGGAACATTTTGCTCATGTTTTTATACACAAATTTAGTTCGTACCTTTCTTGTACATTTGTGTCAGCACATAGTTGCTGTCATGGTTTGTACCCGTACGGGTACAAGAAAACAGTATGAGTAAGTACATACATCGGATTTATATGCGACTAAATCAGTTTTACGGGCCCACTTGTTCCAAATTTTTCGTATATAATAGTACTAAAGCCCTTTCGCATATATTTGTAAAACCCCATTAATTATACATAGGTGAGGTTTTTGGTAGTGTTGAAAACGCTCGGCTTGGCTTCGGCTCGGAGCCATGAAATGTGGCTCGGTTTCAGCTCCAAGCCAAGTCATTGGCTCGGCTCAAGCCAGCCACTTAGCCACGGCTTGAGTATACGTATTATATTGAAAGTTGGTGATATGTATCGTAAGGACAGAATAGAGAGATAAATGCATGTATTAATGCGTACAGTACCGGAAGATACAGCGGACGGGTTGCCTTTTTACACACATTCAAAGCTATCTAGATGTTTCCATGAAATTCTCTACTCCGCCCATCACGTCATCCTCCGAATCTCATCAGTTGGGTAGAAACTTTTGAGATGCAACAAAGTGTGAGAAAAATCCATGTGCATATATATCATATTCAGAGTCTTCTGAATTCAATCTGTTTTTGCCAAAATGGCAAGAACATACTTTTGTATCCTTGATATTCAAAATATATTCATACAAGAGAAAATATTTGGAAAACGGCTCAAACCACGGCTTGACCGGCTCGGCTCGAGCCACGGCTGAACCGGCTTCAGACGAGCCGTTTTCAACACTATTCTTCGGCTTTTTACGAGACCACATGTACATATCTATCTAACAAAATGCCCTTTCGCATATCCGTTGCAAAACTCCAGTGTCTATTATGTAAACTACGCTTCATCAGATGTTCTTGTTTCTTATCATTCATACAAAATAGAGTAATTGCACACGACCCCTCGGTTTCCCAAAAAAATCACAGATCCCCACGCTTTTTCAAAATTCACAGGAACCCACGTGTTTTTTTCTCTGTATTATTTATAGGGCTAGAAATTACTTCTTTGAAGTACGACACAAATATATCTGCCAATCAACATCATTGCCCTTGCCCTTGATCTTTCGCTCTTGAGCCAAATTACTTGCGTCATGACTGACTTCTAATCTAATCAATCCAACGGTTTGCCACTCATTCGGTAATGTAGACGCTAAAATCGTTGCGGTTTCTGTGTTGTGTTTATTTGTGCGACCGCAACTGGCAGAGCCAGAGCTGGCCCAGCCATCGCAAAAAATGTCTTCAATTGTCGCGTATTTCAGGCATGATGACGGATCTACCTCCGTATAGTATGCAGTGTATTGATATACCTGGCGCTGATGCTGCATCTGTACCGCCCAAGCGTGTACGCCTCGTCACAGAGCCAGTTGAAATCCCGGTCGAAGCAGACAATTATTGAGAGGATCGGGCAAAGCTTCAGAAGAAAAATAAAAAGCACAAGCTTACACATTCCGTCAATGGCTGCGTGATCAACTCAAACATTACAACGAAAGAACCGCTTATCGTCTCTTGTAGCCAAGAAGCACATTATGTGGGGTAACGTCTCAGCGCGATTTCCAGGAGGTGAAGGCGCTGTACCTTATCGTGGCACGTGGGCTTTAGGACTTGGCAAAAAAAGTGGCAGATGTTGAACTTGCTTGTGTTTTAAAGTGCGAGAGCAGACGCTGCAGGAACGAGCCAAGAAACTGGCCAAGGCAAAACACGTCAATTTGACTATCGACGAGGTGTAAATAATCCGCTGTTTGCGAGACTGAATAAGTATGAACGCCTACATATTTTAATACTCTATAGGAAGAGGTCGAGGTAAAAGATTCGAGTGAAACGCAATAACTATCATCTTTTTAGATAAGGAGGCTTGAAAAAAATACTCGAGTGGATCGACAGCAAGTTTAAAGGCCGAAAAAATCTGAGAAAACCGATGCAAGGCCGACGACGCTGGACGTTTGCTCTGTTTCATTTGAACAAGCACTTGAGTAAGCTGAGATTCGTAACCCTCGGGATGTTGCATGCGGATATTCGTGCGGATATTTGAACAGAAGTCGGCAAGATGAATGTGAAGAAACTACGTGCTTTTTATGAGGGAACAAAAAGTATCACTGCCGGGACCAGGTAAGACCGAGTTGATGGCTGCAGCAAAGAAACTGTCACGGCAAAAAGAATTGTCAGAGTGTCTATTCAGATTGAAAATTTGCTCGCAATTGTAACAGGGTTACATTCGAGTCACATTTAGTTGGTGGTGTACGTGAGTACACTACGGTTGGGGTCAGTATTGACCGGTTCGAAGGGTTTTGAACCATTGGTTATTTTAACCAATCAGGGCAGGAGCCCTAGGGGGTGGCGTGTCAGCCATCCACGTGCCGGTACACAGGTGGTGTACACTACATTTTAGCTAGGTACGAATAGGGTTTGTTCTACTTAGTATTACATATAGTTTACATTAGTTTAAATTAATTTAGATTAATTACATATTAAATATATATTCAGTTTACATTTCACTCTATCTTACAGACGCACGAACTCGACCGGTCGTTCGTGTAGTGAGTGCCGTAGCGTAAAGTGAGCCCTCCCTTTAGCTACACCCTTAGTAAGGGAGCCTTGCCGTTAAAGAATTAGCAAAGGCTATAGTAAACCAACCCGGGAATCTTGGCCCCGAGTAGGAGATCTCTCTCCTACTATCCCTTTATAAGGGCGTATCGGCTAAGTAGCGGCGAACGCCGCTTTAAGGAAAGTCTTCCTCTGTGCGCTAGCCGCACCGTGCGTATACGCACCGGCTACATCAATGGTGTATCTTGTCGCTCGGATGCGTGTCAAGGCTGTGCTGGTGACTACTACAAACCGTTTCAGCGATACCAGTACAAGAGGTCGCTAGTGAAGCAATATCGCAAGGAAAGAAAGGAACAATGGCATCAGCGCCGAAATGAACACCACAAAGTGCCGATTTAAGTGGCCATGTCCATCTGCGCAGCCTAAGTGGTCTGCGGTATGCCTGACTTTTATATGAACTCTACGAAAACCCGTGGTGGAGTGGTTAAGGCCTCCACCACGGGACCAGGAGATCGCGGGTTCGAGTCCCGCAGTGGACAAGAATTTCAAGATAGAGGAGAGTCGGGGTACAAGCGCAATGCAGATCCCTTACAGCACGCGCTTGACTTGGCTTACATCTATCCCGATTAAACGGGGAGGTTCTCTAATATCCATGTAAATAAAGTGCATTAAAATCCAATTAAACACCGCATTTATATATATTATATGTCCTAAATGTGTTTTTTAAAATAAGAATCATAAATTTCTTTTGTTGTCTTCTTGTGAAGAATACGTAGCGTAAAAAACATGGGTCATGTTAATTTTGAAAAAAGCGTGGGGTTATGTGAATTTAAAAAGTTGGATGACACAGAACTTTTTTCTTGAGTGGCTCAAAGCCTTCGATCGCTGAATGGCTAACATAAATGTTTTGCTCATTCTGGACAACTGCAGTGCTCCGTTTTTCTTAGCGAGCTCCCTGGTCGCATTGAGCTGAGGAACACGACCATCTTCTACCTTCCTCCAAACACGACCTCAAAGCTGCAGCCATGCGACGCTGGGATCAACCGAAATCTGAAGGCTTATTATCGCCGGCGCTTCAACTCCCTTCTCCCGCAACGCCTCGATGACAACATCGCTGAACCGGAGAAGTTCGATGTTCTGGATGCTATCAGGATGATGATTCCTGCTTGGAGCACTGATGTGAAGCCATACACAATCAAAAAAGTGTTTTGGTCACTGCAAGATCCGTACCCTTCCAGAAACACAGGATGTTCAGCTCATCGACGACGAGCTGGTCGACCACGATGACGTTGCCGATATCTGGTAGCAGATCAGTAGACTGCGGTGCCGCAACCCCATGGACATCCACAACCTCCTCAACTATCCAGAAGAAGACCTCGTCACATACATCCTAGACATTGACGAGGTCGTCGAGGACCAAATTCACCAGGAGGACGAAGATGCGGATATTAACAATGACGACAGCGAGGATATCGTTCCAGTTTCATCCAGAGATGCTCAATCAATGATCCACTCACGGGAGATTTACTGGATGCAACATACAGGCAACAATGACAAATTCATTGCTGCCTTACGGCAGATGAAGAATGCTGTCATCGTCCATAGGACTCGCCGGATGGTCAAGAGGAACATCCAGGATTTTTTCCACCACACATAGTAGGTACAGTAGTATTAATTTTGTTACATAGGGTATGCAGTAATAGTTTACAATAGTTGCGGACCAATAAATCTTATTGAATATCAGCTTATGGAGGTTTATTAGTTCAAGTATTGGGACGTACTTGGACCGGCAATATATATTTGTTTACGGAGGTTATATTTTAGACAGTATCAGTTTAGACAGGTTCTACTGTATGCGTACAAGTGGGCTCGTAAAAAGCCGAGCACGTACCTATGTTACTGATGGATATTTTTCATTTGGTATGCGAAAGGGCTTTTGTCAGAAAAATGCGTACAAGTGGGCTTGTAAAAGCTGAAGGCCGTACCTATTGGAGGTTTTACAAAAAAATATGTGAAAGAGCTTTTTTCAGAAAGACGCGTACATGTGTGCACGTAAAAAACCGAAGCACGTACCTATTGGAGTTCTCAGAAATGATATGTGGAGGGCATCTGTCAAGGCCTTCGCATTATGCGGTAGGTACAGCCGAGATCGGAAAGGTTAATTTTCTTGAAGCACCGTGGACTTCTGGACTTTCCAATGACCAAGAGTGGAAGATTGTCAGATTCGTCACTATTGCAGCACACGGCAAGTGTGAGGCGCTCTTTGTATTGCTTTTTGCCCTCAAGTTGCTACGTTGCAAGGGAATTGACCGCCTAAGTTACACCAGTATTAGTTTCCATGCTGCTCACACATTTTTAAACATGGACACTAACCTGCATGCGATAGAAAAGTCCTGTCTTGTCCATGTTGTAAATGTCATGCCAGTCATATTTGTCAAGAACTTCCTTGATCTTTGGGCGCACGTCCTCGATGAAGGTGTTGTCAACAGATTCACTTTCGCCAAAGCGGCGAAAGGAGCGAATTCCATGGCGTGCTTTGAAAGCATCAAGCCACCCATTGGAGAATTCAAAAGGCCCGTGATCTGGATACAGGCGGTCCAGTACCTTTGCTCGATTCTCTTTGATCAGTTCGCCGCTCATGTTGACACGCTCATGGTTTGCAGTGAACCATTCCATGAAGGCTGTCTCCATCAGAGGGTACTCCACCATACGCTGGCGCTTCGCCGAGAGATTCGAAGAGTCCGCTTTCCCCGGCAGCTCAGCCCAGCGCTTCAATGTAGTTGAAATGGTAGACTTACTGACTTTTGTGTTGTGCTCACTCTCGACCCAGTTCTTGAGCTCTCCCTGAGTGAGACTTGGATTTCTCTGTTTGTGCTCACAGAAAGCAATGCGGATTTTGTTCAACATTGTCGTATACTGTGCTCCACTACGAGGCATTGTGGTGGTTGGGAATATGTGCTTGGGGTCAGAGTGTTTTGTGGTGTCGATAGTCGGGTTGTGTTTATTAGATGGCGCGAAATTAACCTCCTGCTCGGAATAGTCAAATAATTTATTACAGTATTGCCCTGTCTAAATCAATAACCTCCTTCAACTAATACTGAACAGGCAGTCCCAGCGATATTAGTTTGGACAGGTTCTACTGTATTTCTGACAAAAAAAGCCTTATCGCATACGAACTGGAAAATTTCCATTACTTTTACAATAGATACGGGCTTGGCTTTTAACGAGCCCACTTGAACGCATCTTTCTGACAAAAGCCCTTTCACATCCTTTTGGTAAAAACACCAATAGATACGGGCTCGGCTTTTTACGAGCCCACTTGCACGCATCATTCTAATAAAAGCCCTTTCGCATACCAAATGGAAAATATCCATCAGTAGCATAGATACGGGCTCAGCCTTTTATGAGCCCCCTTGTACGCATCGTTCTGACAAAAGCCCTATCGTGTATCAACTGGAAAGTATCTATCAGTAACATAGATACGGGCTTCGGCTTTTTACTAGCCCACCTATGCGCATCGTTCTGACAAAAGCCCTTCCACATCCTATTGGTAAAAACACCAATAGATACGGGCTCGGCTTTTTACGAGCCCCCTTGTACGCATCGTTCTGACAAAAGCCCTAACGTGTATCAACTGGAAAGTATCTATCAGTAACATAGATACGTGCTTCGGCTTTTTACTGGCCCACCTATACGCATCGTTCTGACAAAAGCCCTATCGTGTATCAAC
>CM047582.1:16356547-16368498 GCA_026184515.1 Peronosclerospora sorghi | reverse complement strand
TCTGACAAAAGCCCTATCGTGTATCAACTGGAAAGTATTTATCAGTAGCATAGATACGGGCTTTGGCTTTTTACTAGCCCACTTACACGTATCTTTCTGACAAAAGCCCTTTCACATCCTATTGGTAAAAACACCAATAGATACGGGCTCGGCTTTTTACGAGCCCACTTGCACGCATCTTTCTGACAAAAGCCCTATCGCATACGAACTGGAAAATATCCATTACTTTTACAATAGATACAGGCTTGGCTTTTAACGAGCCTGCTTATGCGCAGCCTCTGACAAAAGCCCTTTCGAATCCCATTTTTCAATTTTCTCGCCCACGTCACCACCAACAAACCTGTAATGTTGAAGCCACACGTCCTCGCATTAATTGCCAGCTTCACTGCTGCGTTGGTGCGGGCTGCAATCCCATCCACCGACGCTGCTGCTCTAATTTTCGATCCAAGCAATGGAGTGGACAGCAGCGAGAAACGAAACCTTCGTGAAAAGTTTCGAGATGTGACCGATGATGAAAGAATGTGGGTAACTATGGCCCATCTTAAGGACCTGGTGCAACGTTATCGACTCGGGTTTAGTGTCGACCAACTCCAAGCACTTCATAATCTGAATGTACTGGGTACATTCCATGTTGAAGTATCTGATGTTAACGAGAGCTTTTTCGTGATACTACAAATCGTGCCTCCCGTAAGTTATCGACCTGGGGATCTCGTTTGGATGGCTCTTGGGGACGCCTATTTCAAACAACATCCTTTCACACTTTCCAGTGACTCCCATCTACTTACAACGCCCGCGAAGGAAGAAGCGAGGTTGGGGGCCATTCTTGAGAAAAATCATATCGAACCCGCGTCGGCAATCTATAAGTTTCGGTTGTTAGTCCAAAATTTTGTACAAAGAGGAATCCCGCCTGGGTTCCTTCGTTCCATGGCTCTAGGAAGTGAGATTATGGCAAGGGCTCGGAAGGAACGAGACGAAGGTCTCTCCCTTACCCCGATCACCTTTGAGGGAATAAATGTTGGAGGTTTTTTTGGCTGAAGTAAGTAGCATCGTTTCTCCCAAGCTGTAGCGTGTACAGCTGAACGAAGATGTTTCAACGAGTCTCAATAAAGTGCCACTTAAGAATGTGCAAAGCAATCACCTTGTCGCTGCGTACTCTCTAGGCAAGCGTCTGTGCCGCTCCTCGAATACTTTTGATACAGACACAATCCAATCTTCGTTCTTGCTTCCTGTACATCCGGCCGCCCCTTCTACGATGGCATCGCAGCACGTTTCTCTATAAAGCATGCTAACGAATCTGATCACCTGACAACTCAATCGAATGAGCGCGTAGTTCAACACATGGCTCTGACATGAGCTCAAACGTACAACAGTTAAACCAACTTGTGTAGGAAAGTAGATCCGTATGCAGTGCCACCTTTAGAGAGTACCAGGGACCGTAAGAGAAACCAGTAATCAGTAGTTAGGCGTAGCGTACGATGGTGGGTGCTTGAGAACACATCTAAATGGCAGCGAGGTCAAGGATCATCCATTGCTGGCGTACATTGGCGAGTTATAATCCTTGCAACTGCACCTTCTTGTTCTGTGCAGGGTTCAAGCCAAGACAGAAACACTGATGTTGCACATATTTGAGCTTGCCGGTCGAACTCTCATAGGTCCACCTTTGGTTGACCTCGTTCATGCAGCGATACATGCAAACGATACCTCCAACCAAGGCCTCGAAAGCATCGAGACAGCGAACATTTCTATTGGAGCGCACTTGTGGAGTCGCTGAATCACCTGCTCCAGCATCAACCAGTTCAGCACGAACCAATTGCTCGCGTTCCTCGACATGCACACGTTGTGTCCTTCTCCAATTGGAGCAGTTTTAACTCAGCAGTACGAATGGAACAGGGTGCTTTCAATCCAATCGTTAACTTGTCAATGTTGATCTCCATCAAGTCATTATCTTGGACAACACCAACGTCGTCGGCTTGCCATCGTTTGTCATACGTCATCAGGCATGATGTGGACTGTAGAAGAAAAGCGCGTGGTACACTGAACAGTTTCTATGAGCTGGGGTCAGATAAAGGCTCCCGAAACTTGGAGTCATTTCCACGAGAAGCTTCTCCAGGCTTGTCATTGGATTCCGAGGCCTCGGAGCATCCAGTGCTGGAAAGTGAAGAAGAGCTGGTGCCGGACGATGAAGAGGAAGGTGAAGATATATTCTCGGGCAGTCTATTTCTTCGAGGGCTGCTGCCTGTCGCTCCCGACACGTATCCGAAGAGCCTTGCTCTCCCGGGAAGGTCGTTGATTTACAACTACTCCCTCCATTGGGACGTCAACGTGACCGTCGTCTTGATCGATCCCAGGGCGGAGCTACCGCCCTTCACGATGATGATAGAAGCGAAGATATGAGAAAAAGAGGAAGCAGAGTTTGATGAAGCTGAGACCGCATATTTTTCCCATCCTTTGGCAGTAGTTCTTCCAGCTTTACGTGCACTTACGGTGCGCCAAAGGCGCCGTCGCTCAAAGGCTGACAAGTTTCCTCCCGCTAAGCCCTTGCGTAATGCGGTCAGACGCCTTAGGCGCCAGCATCAAAGGGCGGTGACTTCGCGTTTCTATTAACATTCCATTCGTTTAACCTCCGTATTTCTGGATCTTTCCCGAAGCTTACCAGACTATTCTTTGTATGGACTGAAATCCTGAAATTGTCACTTGTGACGCTCTAGCTTCCCTACTTGCGTCGACCACTTGGCAAGTTCTGCTGACCAAGAAGCGTGATAAGGTCTCCCGATTACGGCTGGGTTTTGCGGCGTTCCAAGCGAAGCACGAACCTTTTCGCAAAGCAACACGCTCAGGCTCTTTGATAGTCGACCCACTTCGTTTCTGTCAGGTCCGTTTAATCAATATATGGTCAATTACCAGGTAGCATCGAAGTCCCACCGCACCCAGCTAGGTGAAGGGTGGGAAGACTCAGCAGCTTTTATAGTAACTGGAATCAGAGCAGGCAACTGCGATCTGAACCTATTACTTAATACTTGATGCTGCACATGGCCTATCAAAGATCGAGAAGAAAGGCCTTCCCTGTGGTGATGACAACTGGTGGACAACGAGGAGCTGACCACGACCTTGAGCGACGATTTAACCAGGATGGACATGATGAAGACATGGAGGAAGTAGTATCGTGCAGATCCCGTGAACCCTCCCGTTCTCCTAGTTCTCCCCTGTTGGAAGGGCGCGCAATTCCTGCGGCAGCTGGCGTCGCATGAATCGTGTTTGTTTTGTGACTTTTGGATGAAAGCCTGGTGTACTGTACATAACTTAGGTTAAGTACAGCAAATTACATATATGCATATTATTAGTTTAAGTCTATAACGTAACACTAATAAAATCACTTTCGATTTAATTCCGTCAAGTGATTACTGTGGACCCAAGTACGCCGTGTTTGTAGGCGGAAGTTTCTGTGGAATATCACGTGGATTGTGATACGTTACAGTTTCTCGTCAAGTTACGTAGTGGATTGATTGGATATAACGTGGATAATAGAAGTTATTTGAGTTTTATTGTTGGCATTACGTTTTCTTCTGTTGCTGTCGTTCTCTAGGGAAAAGCTAGCCCTAGTACTTTTTGATTGCATAGGAATGCGCGTGTGCGAGTACGCAGAACGAAATGAGCGACTCCGAACAGGTTATGAGCCCAAAAGAGGGCCGTAACGCATCAGAAGACGAAGTCAAGCCTGCAGACATAGTGCGGTTGCTTGGGAATATTTTGAACCGCCTGGAAAGGCTGGAAAAGTCAAGCAGCACCGATATTCATGAGGAAAACGCTGCGCCCAAGCCCAAGGGATACACCAAGATGAGTCTGGCCTCCCATGGTGACAACGGTGATGATAAAAGGGGGTTTGCGACTGGATTACAAGGAAGGATGAGTTTAGAAGGCATCAGCCATGCTGGCAGGGTTGCCTTCACTCGAGTTGGATACCCCGGTTCTGGTAGGCAGCATGTGCAAGCTCACAATGCCACCAGCACCAGCAAGCATATGAAATGCATGGGCATGTGCCGGCCCAAGGGTTTGGAGTGGCGCGTACGCCCTCACCCAAGCAGAAGATGATATAGATCAAGCCTTTTGAAGGAAAAAAAGTATATAAAGGACTGGGATCTGGTTTTCAAGCCTGAAGGCGCAAGGTTTTACGTCAAATCAGCCTTGATGAAGCGGCTTGTGGATTTCAATGGCCCGAGGACGTGAAGCTTGACCTGATGGGCCATTATTTGGCGGGCCCACCGGAGTCTTACTACAACCAGCAGGTCAAAGGGTGGTGGTGTGAGACACCAGCCCTTTGGTACGTTATGTATAAAATGTTATCCGTCTTTCACGTAAAAGTGACCCCGGCGCAAGGAATCAAGCTCTTCATGGGTCGGAAGACGCCTGGAAGATCGTGGTCCGATCACTTTCTATACCTGACTGCCATTGAGGATTCAGTCGGGTCAATTGCGAGAATTTGTTGCTCAACAACGTGGTATTCCACGCGGCACCGGAGATGAGGCAGATCCTCATCTCCGAATATGATCATACACGGCCTGATTATCTGCGGCAGGCAGAGGAACTGTGTCAGTTCGCACAGGCCGTGGAGTTTAATGACAAGTCAATGAAATTTTCACAAGGTGGAGCAGTGAATTTGATGGATGACAAGCCTAAGAAGACCTTCAAGAAACGCGTTTGTTATTCATGCGCGAGGAAGGACATATAAAGAAGTATTGTCCCAAAAATAAGCCAATGAAGGAAGAGTTTGCGCTCATGATCGGCGGGTTCTATGGCGAAGTATTGCCGGATACGTGGATGATGGATAGTGGTGCCAGTATGCAGCTGACGTCGGACCTTGTAACGGGGTTACATACGGGTAACACTGAGTGTTGGTGTACATGAGTACACCACGGTTGAGGTCAGTATTGGCCGGGTTGAAAGGTTTCGAACCTTTGGTTATTTCAACCAATCAGGGCATGGGCCCTTGGTGTGGTGGTGTGTCAGCCATCCACGTGTCAGTACACAGGTGTGTACACTACATTTTAGCTAGGTACGAATTAGGAATATTCTACTTAGAATTACATATAGTTTATATTAGTTTAAATTAATTTAGGCTAATTACATATTAAATATATTCAGTTTACATTTCACTCTAAATAGCAGACGCGCGACCTCGACCGGTCGCGCGTGCAGTGAGTGTCGTAGATAAGAGGGAGCCCTCCCTTTATCTACACCCCGTAAAGGGAAGACAGCCGTTAAGGCTACGTAGTAAACCAACCCGGGAATCATGGCACCGAGTAGGAGATCTCTCCTACTAAGCCCTTTATAAGGGCGTATCGGCTAAGTAGCGGTAGATACCGCTTTAAGGAATAGCCTTCCTCTGTGCGCTAGCCGCACCGTGCGTATACGCACCGGCTACATCTGGTAGCACTTGTAGTCTATCCAACACCTGTGTTGGTAGACTAGGCATCCTATGCAAAGGATGAATCAGGACGATTGGGATAGTTTGACCCTCGTCCAGCAGGAAGCCTTTAAAAGGGTTTTACCCTTAACGGGGGAAGAAGGTATGAAGCTCCTAGTGGAGCAGGGCCTTGAGGCCGTAAAGGCAAGGGTGAATGCCCTCATCGCTCATGAGGCGAGTTGCGCTGGAGGTCATTCCACGGGGGTGCGCCCTCCATTATCGTTTAATATAAAGGAGTTCACCGGAGAGAAGAGTGACAACCTTTATGTTTGGTTGCGAGAGGTCGAAACGGCCTTCGCCACAGCGAACATGACCGCTGATCACTTGCAAGTGGGACTTGCATTGACCCATCTTACGGGAAAAGCCCGTACATGGGCGTTTACATGCTCGGAATCAGTCAAGGACGTGTTTCCAACATGGAAGGTCCTTAAGCAGAAGCTTATGGACATGTACGCAACGCCTGATCTGGTTTTCCGGAATCAACTGGCGTTCCTGAGGTGCCGTCAATGCACTAAGGACCTGGAGATTTATATCCAGGAGCTTAAGACCTTGTTGGCAGGGATGTACGCGAAAGCGTATTCGGACGATGTGTCCATCCCCGTCTTCATGGGAGGCCTGAGAAAAGGGCCAGCACGTTCGGAATTGTTCCGATGCCGACCCGAATCCCTGGAAGAGGCATTCAAGAAGGCGTTCAACGCCGAGAGGAACTTCCGTTCCTCTAAGGTGGGTCCCGAACCCATGGACCTGAGTCAGGTCGAAGCGGAGGAGAAACCTCCCGCTAAGAGTCATTCTGACTCTTTTTCACAGAGCTTCGAGGCAGAGCTCTTGGCTATGTTGCAGCAGCGTGGGCCGCTGAGATTCTTCTTGTGTGGGAGCATGGATCATCTGAGGAACAGATGTCCGAAAAATCACCAGCGAGACACTCGCTACAAGGGACCAAGGGTGGGGAAAAATCCCTTGTCCAAGCCGTCGGGAAACGACGGCTCCCAGTAGGTGCGGGGCGCCCTACTGGGGGATCCCTCAGTGCTGTTAAGCCCCAGGGTAGGGGACGACAGCACAAAGCCCCGAGGGAAGCGGTGCTTTCTAGCACCGAGTTAGTGTACCAGCCAGGTTTGCTGGTAGTCCTTGAGGACGTGAAAGGCTTTGATAACCCTTGGAGAGTCTTGAACGACTCTGGAGCGTCTGACAATTATGTCAGACGGGCTTCTGTTGAGAAGAGTCGGCTGTATGCCGAGGCCCTATAGGCACGTTCTTGTGACGTTGTTACGGTCCGTCTAGCGACGGGCGTACAGGTTTCTGTACCCAAGGTCTCGATTGACCTTAAGATGAAGTTTGCAGACTTCTAAAGCTTAGAACGTTGCCTAGTACTGGATTTGGACTCGAGGTATGACCTCATTCTGGGCATGAAGTGGCTGGAACGCCACGAGCCATGGATAGACTGGAAGTCTAAGTCCATTGGCTCAACGCACCCGCGGTCGGGTGAAGCATTGGCGAGTCATGAACCCACCTTTGCTCGATCGCAAAAGCGATTCTAGCGTGAGATGCCAGAGATTGGGGTGTCTGAAACAATTATCCCCAATGGCGTTAAGGAAGAGTTCCTTAACGAGGGGGATTTGGCGGTTAATCCCCGCGCCGATACAGGCGAGACTGGTGAGTCGCCAGTGATAGAGGTGGAATCCTCTGAGGGTAAATGTGAGGCACTTAGAGAAGAGACCCGAAGTTCGTCTCTTCTACAGGTCGGAATTGATTCCGACCACGCCGTGTCCGGCGAACAAGTTGCGACTCCAGTGGTAGGGGTAGAGACCCCTGTGGTTAAGCGCGAGGCGCTTCCAATAGATGGGGCAATTGACTCCCCTCATCTGGGTCTCGGGATGAGTCCCGAGGCCAGTAGTCAGCAGTCCTACAGGATGCTGAATAGTGTGACAGGTGTTGTCACAGAAGGCGTAAGCCTGGAACGGTTGCCTGGGGTAGGCGAACTGTTGTCGTTGGAGGAGATGTCCTTCAACGAGTTTGAGACTGCTTTGAAAGCAGATGAAATCGACGAGGTCGTCGTGTTGCGTCCGGAAGAGGAGTTGAACTCCTCATCCACGATGGACAAGTCAGTTTTGGTGAAAACCAACAGGCATTAAATGCCCGAAGCGGCCTCAAGATCCCCGTGGATCCTGAGGACCCTTACCATTCCTTATTAAAGGAATTTGGAGATGTCATTAGTGACAACCCGCCGATGGGGTTACCACCGGATCGGGGAGTCCGACATGAAATTTATTTGGTTCCCGGAACCAAATACTGCGTCACTAGGCAGTGGCCTCTCCCCAAGGAACAATGCGACGTCATCGACGCATTCTTCAAGGGGAAAGAAGAGGCAGGGACGGTACGGGAGAGTAAGTCTCCCCACTCATCTCCCACTTTTTGTGTTCGTAAACCGAACGGAAAGTGGCGCATTGTGCATGTGTATAACAAGCTGAATGCAGCTACTGTACCCATGCAGACTCCGATTCCTCGGAAGGATGTCCTCCAGAACAATATGGCGGGCTGTACTGTGTACAGTGCCTTAGATCCGGTGGACGGGTATTATCAGGTGCTCATGCGAGCGTACGATATTCCGCTGACAGCGGTCAGCACGCTTAGTGGCATGCTGTGGGAGTGGATAGTTATGCCATAGGGGCTTTCGAATGCACCAGCTACTTTTAATCGCTTGGTGACTCAACTCTTCCGCCCTCATAGGAAGTACGCTCAGACGTACTTCGACGATATATTCGTTCATAGTCGTGCGGAAGACGACTCGTCTGATGTTCAGACGCATCTGATACATCTTCGAGCGGTGCTCGAATGTATGTGAGAGCATAAGTTGTATGCAAACACATCCAAATGTATCTTTGGTGCTGAGGAAATTCCTTTCCTCGGATGCTTCATCGGTAAGGATGGAGTGCGGGCAGATCCCGCGAAGGTGAAAGCCATTGTGGAGTGGCCTTCGCCTGTAAATCTTAGAGATTTACGGAGTGGCTTGGATTAGCCAACTATCTCCACAAGTACAGCGAGAACTACGCTGAAATGGCGAAGCCATTGACCGACCTTTTAAGAAGGATGTTGATTGGTGTTGGAAAACCGAACACCAAAACGCTTTTGAAGCGGTTAAGGGGAGCTTTTTAAAAGCTCCCGTTCTTGCTCTCCCAGATTCTGGGAAACCATTTAGTGTCGTCTGCGACGCCTCCGATTTCGCAATCGAATGTGCTTTGTTACAAGCAGACGATGCAGGAAGGGAACGCGTAATTGCGTTTGAGTCGAGGCAGCTTAAAGCTGCGGAACGGAATTATCCCGTTCATGACAAGGATCTACTTGCAATGAAGTATGCTCTTGTCAAATTTAGGGTTCACCTACTCGGCTCAAATCCGTTCGTGGTTCATACTGACCACGCGTCCTTACGTACAGCGACAAAGTCGCCTCATCTCTCGCAACGGATGACCCGTTGGCTCTCCTTCTTTGCGGAGTACAACTTTGAGGTTAAGTATAGACCTGGCAAGCAAAACGTGCTTGCAGACGCGTTATCGCGTCGTCCCGATTACGAGCTCGCTCACGCGACATTCGTCACCACATCTGTGGTGGATCTCATACGCCAGGCGTATGAGAAAGACCCACAGTGTACGGCGCTAATCAGCGCGTTGGGTGGAAAGCGACTTGGCTCGTCTGAGCCAACTCTGTCAAGTCGAGCTAAAGCTCGTTTACACCGTTACAGGTACTGTGACGGTTTGCTATATTATAGCACGATCGCGGAGGACACTCCGCGGGTGGTTGTTCCCAAGATGAGGAACATAATATAGAGTCCTCTTTGAGGCACATGACGCCCCTACCGGGGGTCATTTAGGTCAGGATAAGACCTACAGCGCTTTAAGCGCTTTGTGTTGGTGGCCCAACATGTATAAGTGGGTCGGTGCGTATATACGCACTTGTGAGACGTGTCAGAGGGTTAAACTCTCTGCAAGTTCAGCTGCGCCTTTGGCGAGCTTATCGGTTCCAACGGAGTGTTGGAAATCCATTAGCATGGATTTTATCTTCGGTTTTCCGAAGGATAAGGTCGGGAACACCGGCATATTGGTCTTTGTAGACCGTTTGAGCAAGATGGCTCACCTGGCGGCGGTGACAGAGTCCATTGATGGACAAATAACAGCGAAGGTGTTCCTAGACCGTGTCTTTCGACAGCATGGTTAACCCGATTCCGCTGTATCGGATCGGGATCCCCGTTTTACGGGACAGTTTTGGGGGGCGTTGTTTAAGGTACTAGGCACCAAGCTCCTCATGTCCACTGCGGATCATCCGCAGACGGACGATCAGACGGAACGCGTTAATCGCGTTGTGGAGGATATTCTCCGGAGTTTATGTCCGGATTCTCCAAAGAGTTGGAGTGAGATGCTTCCTATGGCCGAATTTGATATAAACAATTCGGTCCATGCATCTACGGGGTTTACCCCGTTTTACGTGAACGGATTGGTGAATACGAGTGTTCCGTTAACGCCACGTGTGTGTGGCCCAGGGCTTGAGGGGGGGGATTCCCCGATATCAGCCCTGTATCTGTGCGAAAGCACATCGATAAGCTTTTATCGACGCGTCTTAGTGTCTTACGACACGTCTGCGTTGCCATGGCGGAAAGCCAAGACAAGCAGAAGGAGCAAGCTGACCGAAAGGGGAGGCGTAACAAAAAGGTATACAGAGTAGGAGAAAGTGTTTTATTAAACGCTAAAAATCTTCCTACACATGCAGTTTCAAATGTGTTGCGCAATAAACTGCGCCCAAGGTTTGTGGGCCCCTTTAATGTGTTAGACCGAAAGGGCTTGTCGTACACCTTAGACATCCCGAATGCGATGCGTACGCATCCAACCTTTTATGTGGGTATGCTTAAGCCTTACCAGAACTCGGAGGCGGGTCCCCTCTCGGAGGAGGGTGAGAAACCGGATAGCCGAAAGGCGCAACAGGTCGGAACATCTCCGACAGGGTTGATATACGACCCTGAAGCTCCGCAACGAGAGTCTCGAGAGAGGCAAGCCGCTCCTCGATGCGTTCATTCGCACTCCCCTCGTTGCGGAGTTCCTCCTGAGCATCTTGGATGCGAAGGCTGTGCCGATCACAGCGCTCGTGGAAGTCACGCCGCAATAGCGCGACCCCCTCCTCCAGTGCTCGATACAGAGGCTACTCCACATTATCATGTGGAACGCCTGATGGCACGACGCCATCACCGGGGTGAGACCCAGTACCTGGTGAAGTGGAAAGGGTATCCACATTCCCAGAACTCGTGGGAGTACGAGACTCCCCTGCGGCAGGATTGCCGTGACGTCGTTGACGCTTTCGAGCGGGAGAATCCCACTGAGAGTCAACGACCAAAGGGGCTGAAGAAGCCCCTTCACTCCCAATAGCTGGGAGTTCGCCGGAGGCAGATGCTGTGCTTGCATTGCTCTCCGACACCACATCGAGAGCAGAGCGCGTATAATAGGAGGCAGGAAATTGCCCTTGCGCTTTGGACTGAGCATAGGCCAAGCGTAGCGCTCTCTCTACCCGAACGTCGTGTTCGGAAAAGCTGTTGTACAGCGCATCGAAACTGGGGAGGTGTTTCTCCCTTTCCGCCCAGGCGCGGAACGCCTGTTCTGCGTCTTCGACGCTTTCGTCCCTCAGGAGAACAAGGGGAATATCGCGGAGAATATCTACGAGGGCACCGAGTGCCTACTTCCCGAGGCGCGTCCGGTAGGACTTAACGGAATAATGTTTGGGCGTTAGTAGCCGGGCCCGCAGTTGGTTCCGATGCGCAATTTCACGCGGCAGTATAGCCGCTGGTCCAGGGGTATAAGAGGCTAAACCCCTCTTGACCGCGTTCTTAGCCCTCTTTTGAGGGTCGCGAGGTCCCTTACGTGCCCGTCCGGCACGTTGGGCCTCTTGAACCAAGGACGGTTCATTGGTGGTGGTTGCCTGTGGCAACCTGGAGGTATCACCCCTAGCGGGTAACGGTGGCGCACGAGTTAGTGCGTTTTCCCCACTTGTGGGGAATGGGTTGGATGACTGATAGCGCCATTCGGCGCTATCAACATGGCCAGCCGTTGGGGAGAGCTCCCCAAGGGCGTCCACTTCCGAGCTGTCGGAATAGTTTGCGTCCATAGCACCGCTGAGGGTGTACAGTGGACAGCCAGAGGTATGGCGTTGGAGTTCTCCAACAAAATTTTGTTTATTGCGTAAGCAATAGTCTTGATGGGGGAGGATGTAACGGGGTTACATTCGGGTAACACTGAGTGTTGGTGTACATGAGTACACCACGGTTGAGGTCAGTATTGGCCGGGTTGAAAGGTTTCGAACCTTTGGTTATTTTAACCAATCAGGGCATGGGCCCTTGGTGTGGTGGTGTTTCAGCCATCCACGTGTCAGTACACAGGTGTGTACACTGCATTTTAGCTAGGTACGAATTTGGAATATTCTACTTAGTATTACATATAGTTTATATTAGTTTAAATTA
>CM047582.1:16335211-16356447 GCA_026184515.1 Peronosclerospora sorghi | reverse complement strand
CTCGTGAAACTCCACAAACGATATCTCCACGCCAAGACCAATCCAGTGAATAGCACGTTCCAAACGTACTTGAGTTGAGGTGTTGAGATCGCCAAATCGTACTCCCGTCGAGGGACTTCCGGTGGGCCAAAGTGCGCGTGCGGCGCTTCCAGACCGGGTATAATGGGCGAGAGGGGATAATTCGACCCTCTGCCCCCAAACACTCCGCGGCGGGCGGAGGCGACTAGTGTACGAAAAAGGAAGAACGGCGACCCCTAGCTGTGGTGTGAACCAATACCAGAAGAGGTTTCAGCCACTTATCCGAAAGCTAAAAGATTTCCTTACTTAAAGGTATAACCTCTGTCCTAAAAGGTAAAACCACAACTAACATACTACTACCCTATAGTCCCTAAATGTACCCACACAAAAATATGTAAAATACCCAAAGTCGGGTGACTCACCAAAACTTGCGTTCTTGACACTTCTTGAGTCTGATAGGTTGAAAAGCCCCCCTTGTTTAAACCAATCCGAAATTAGACCAAATGCCTTGACGAAACTTGAGCAGAAGTGTGCCAAATTTTGGGCACGCTTCTCCACAGCCGCCCCCGAGTCAGACCGTGTCGCACAACGACAACGGTTTGACCTCGTCCATCAAATTCAGTTAAACCTTGGTCATTCAGACTTTTCCGACATGGAGCAACCATCTTCTTCATCCGTTCCAGGTTTTTGCACTGCTGGACTTGACCTTCTTGTATTTCCGTAACGACCGTTCTTGTAGGCGCCTCGCATATCACTTCATCGCATGTCACTTCGCCCGTCCGGTCGGTCCGGTCTGGCAGCTCCCATCGTTCTACTGCACCTCAGACATCGGCAGGGCATCAGACCGGGACCGACGCGCAGTTGCAAGACGCACTTGAAGAGATCGCACGTCTCCAGGAGCAGATTGCTCAACAGGCGACACAACGTAAGCATGCATGTCCGGTCTTCTCCTTGGACCTGTTCTAACCTTCGTTTGTCTTCAGCCCGTATACCTCCAGCCCGTATACCTCCTGGCATCAGCAAGGAGATCAATGCCCTGCTTGCCGCCGATCGGCAGTCGAACACGCATGACCTCCAGCTGCGTCAGATTTTGACCGGACTCATAAACGCGCGCAATAGGCTGACCCGCTTGGAGGCTCATCAGCTTCATCTTCGGGAGCAGCTTGTGCTGGTCCAACAGCAGCAAGCGGAAGACCTGCTTGACCAGACCACGTTGAGCATTCAAAGCGACGACCTCGAGAGGCGTCTCACCGAGCTCCGAATTTCGATTCAAGACCAGACCGAGGAGGTCCGGTCTTGTGAACCCAACTCGAACGATTGGACGCAGGCAGCGAACGGTCGTCGGGCGGTATTAAAAGAATGTCATCAGCGCTTGGTTGACCTGTTGCGTCCTCGTCGGTATCCGGTTGCTGACTCCAGCGTAGACCGGTCTGCGTCGGCCGCCTTGGTGGACCTATACCGGGACCAAGACCAATGCCGTTCATTGGCCGAAATTATCCAGCCCGAAATTGAACACAAATCAAAGAAGCGCGCGGAAGCGCCGGGTAGCTCGAGGGCGCGGGGCATAGAGCGCGACACTGAACTCGAAGGGAAGCGTGCGGTGCCTCGTAAGAGAGCCAAGATACAGGCGCCCCTAGTGGGCCCAAGCTTGGACGAGGATGACGCCATTAACATCTCCAAAAATCAAGCGCCCTCGACCGCCGGTGCTGACCGTGCCAAGTATTCAGAGGTCTCGTCCTGAGATGACTCCGTCGAAGACTTCGGTGATTCGGAGTTTGCTGTCCCCATCCCAACCAAGTCGTGAACAAGTCCACATGAAAGTTTTGTTCAAGTTGCATCGGCTTCGGAGCAGACCAAGAAGACCGGTCCGCATGGTGGCGTACCACCACCTCATGCGTCGACAAAGTCAACACCTACGGTCTTGCCTGGGACGTCCAAGCTCCACAAAGAAGCTTTGTTGGCCAACGTGGCAATCGACAGTTCTTCCCTTCCGCCACGAACGCGTGAGGATACTTTGCCGTGGTCGCAAGGGCAGATCGGTTGTTTACGCCGGTCCACCCTGACCAAGCAGCCCCTGGCCCGGTATTTCTCTCGTCCAGACCATTGGCTTTTCCCGCCGGCGAAGAAACTTCCTGCCGCGTCGGAATGGCGGCCGGACTTGATCACGTCGGCACATATCTCCTGCTTGTACGCTGACGAGCCGTGGAAGATTTTCGAGCATCCCAAGCTGGGATTCATCTTCCACTCGACTCTGTGGGCCAATGCTTTCATGAGTCGGGTGAAATATTTTAACAAGACTCACGCTCAAGCCATCTGGGAGGCATCCCACTATCTGGTGCTTCCCCCAGAACGAGTTCGGCAAGACCCTGGCTTGGCGACCATCCAGAACAAGCGCAAGCGGCGTCGGATCAGAGCGGGTGAGGCCTGGCAGTCCCTGTGACAATATGTTTTGGACGGGATGCTGGCCCACGAGTGCGACGTCGATGTGTTCTTATATCCAGTTGTACTTCATATGCCGCGGCGTCGCGTCGAGAAGACCCGGCTGCTGGCTGACGGTGGCACATGGTACCCTGGTCTTGGGTGCACTACACCGGTCTTGGACCTAAAGGATGCTTTGGTCCAACTAGACCAACAAGAACTTTGGCGTAACCAGTACCAGGACCAAGTTGAAAAGCATCCGTCGTTGACCGTCGGCCGTCTGTGGGGTGATGGCGAGTGAGGTCGTAAGTAGTCGACCAGATAACACTTAATATATATCATCGTTCTTTTTCACATGTTTGGTCATCAAATCACTTGAGCTAATTCCACCACTTTCTCCAGAGTTGCACTAGACACGTTATCTCCAACCGTTCCACTTACATTGCGAAAAAACAATCCACGTTCGTCACTCCACTATTCCAATTCGTCACATATTCACAATACACAATACACAAGACACAAGACCTTCCACCTCTTCACGTCGGTCGGGAAGACCGATGCTACTGCATGTCTTGGTCTTGGTCTTCATGGGTCTGCATCACTGCGAAACGGTTCCGACAGACTCGTTCCCGTTCGAATTCTCGTAGTAGTGCTCCACAGTTTAGGTCGGACTCATCGATCCAAGTTGTTTCATCATGGTCCTTCCATCGGACCAGATATTCTCGGTGGGTCCGGCCGAACCTGGTCTTCTTGACCGATTGGACATCTAAGACCTTTTCCACTTCAAATTCGTCCTTCTCCAGCGGTCGTTCCCAACTGTCCTCCGGCAGTAATGCTTCATCGAAATCAAATCTTTTTCTTCGTCTACCAGACAGGGAGTTTTGGGTCGATCAGGAAATTCTCGGACCAGCTTCAACTTGGACACATGTACGATCGGGAAGACCTTGTAGTCCGTGCCGGTTGTTACTAGACGGGCAGCGTGTTCACCAATCAGCTCGGCAACACGGAAAGGACCGTGCCACATGTGAGCCAGCTTCTTCGCATAGCCCTCCTTCACTCGGTCTAGGTACAACCATACCCTCGCCCCTGGTTCTATACCGTTGGGTTGGACCTGGTCGTTGTTCCGGTCTGCCCGGTCTTGTGTAGCTTGACGTAACTTTTCGTTGACAATTTCTCTTGCATGCTGGTAATGTTTCTGGACCTGCATGCGCCAACGTCGAGCATCACGATCGCGGGTCTGAGTGCAGCCAATAGGTATCGCGGCTTCAAGAGTGGACCGGGGGTCCCATCCATACGCAAGATAAAAAAAGGCGTTTCTCCTCGGACCCGATCGGTCGACGAGTTGAGTACAAACACCAGCCTTTCTGCGTATTCGTCCCAATCACGCTGGTCTGGATCGGCAACGTACATATTGATTGCTCTTGTAATAGTTTGTACCATACGTTCTGCCGATCCATTCGCTTGCGGACGATATGCCATCGTCGCGCTCTGTTTCTGGCCCAGCATATTGTTAAACGACCGGAACACCTCGGCCATGAAACCGGGTTCTCGGTCGTGTCTGATGACCTCTCTGGCACCGAACCTTTGGAACACGCATTCTTCTTAACTTTTGGCGATCTTCTCGGCAGACCGGGACGCACTTGCCTTCGCAATAACTAGACCGGTGAACAGGTCTACCCAGATCAACAACTCAGTATTGCCATACGTTGATTTAGGCAGCGACGGTATATGGTCTATCGCCATGACCTGGAAAGGGTAGGTAGCTTCGATATTTCCGGGCGATCGCCCCTTGATTACCGGTCTACCCTTTCCGGTCTCGCAATCCGTACAACAACCCACATATTTCTGTACACTTCGGAAAAGACCTCTCCAGTGAAAGTGGGACCTGATCTCGTGATAGGTTCTGCCTATGCCCTGATGTCCCCCTTCTAGACTCACGTGATAGTGATGAAGGACATCCGGCTGCAGCAACTCGGGGATCACTAATTTCGCCAGTCGGTCCCGGTCTGCACTGTCTTGGTCGGCATCGCAGCAGTAATACAATAATCCATTATCATCCACTTCGTAGCTATCCGCGATCTTAATGCACTCTTTCGCTTGATCGTTCGTAAACTTGTACAGTTCACCACGCAGGTAGGTCTTCAGGTTCATAATCCATTCTTCTTCGTCCTGCGCCTTGAGGATCCGTTCCATCCTTAACTGTTGCACTGCATATTCGTTCAAACTTTCCTTCGGGAACGGTCGGAGAGACTTCTGAGCTTTCGATCTAGTTGCGACCATCACATGCACCTGGTCCGGAGCGTTCTTGGGTCCGATCACCTCTGGGAGCCTGTTTATATTCACCAATTCATCCAGAATTGCCTTCTCGGTGATCGTAGCCCCGGTCTGGTCTTGCATGGCCTTGGTCGCGAGGTAGTCGGCGCTTCTGTTCCAGTCCCGTTTCACGTGCAGTAGCTCGTGGTTGGGGTGGTCCTTCAATGCCTTCATTACTCGATCATTTAGCGTAATTAGTCGTGGAGCCTTGCAGTCGATCTCTCCGGTGATCTGCCTGATCACTAGGTTGGAGTCACCACATATGATAACTCGCCCCTTCTCTTGCGACGACAGCAGGTCCAGACATAGAAGTAGACCTCGGTACTCCGCCTCGTTAACCGTAATATCCGGCGTGAAATCAGCAGCGGCTGCAACTATATACCGTTGTGGCAACTTCCACACTATAGCACTACAGGCGCCGACCTTCTTCTTCACGCTTGCTGATCCGTCAAAACTTAAGACCAAGAGCTCTTCATCATGGTCGACGGTCGGTGGCGGTCTTGAAACTGACTGCCGAGGTTGCTTCCTCGGGGCAATCGCTATCAATGCCTCGTCCACTTCAGACCGAGGGGTGATACTGGCAGCTAATGTGCCCAATATCTCTTCCTCGCCCCCGGTGCACTTAACGACCTCGAGAATCCACTGCGACAAGACCGCCGACCATCTGCATAGACGTCCGTCCATCCCATTGGCTGATAAAAGCCAGGACAAAGTAGACCGCCTTGACAGGACCTTTATAGGTCGGCCGACCAGCAGGTTGTAACACACATCCAGAATTCGTAGCAACGCCAGAACTTCTTTGTCGACAATTCCATAGTTCACTTCATTTGGTTTTAGCGTCCGGCTCGTAAACGTGACTGGATGATACACACCATCGTGATCTTGCACTAAAGTGGCCGAGATAGCCCTTTATTGGCATATACAATAATGGTCGGCACTTTTTCGGGAGCGAAATGCTTGAGAATCGGTGCCGTCGCCATCTTAACCTTCAACATACCAAAGGCAAACTGTGCACGCTTCATATGATCTTCGGCCTCCACTTGCGGACAAACTGCAGCAAGACCATAGTCGGCGCCCACCTGTAAAGTTGCCCGATCTCCTTCGCGCAACATATGATAGTCAACTTCCCGGAGCTCGTACAGCACAGCCGCGTAGATAGCAAAGTTTTCAATGAATCGGCTATAATATTTCAAGCTTCCCAGGAAGGACTGCATTGCCTTCAGCGATCTGGGGAACGGGAGGTTACTCAGCGAATCCAGGTCCTTGGGATTAGCCTCTAGACCATTGTTCGAGACCATATGGCCTAAATAGACGACCTTGGACATACCCCAAAAACTTTTCACGGCACTGATAGACAGGTTCCAGCGGTCGCATGTCTCCAACAATCGTTCAACCTTCTCGCACAGATCGTTCCATGACGAGTCAGGTATCAGAATGTCGTCGATGTACGACCGCCTCCCTAGAACGGACGGTCTTCTTTCCCGATCGGGTTCACCCTCTGTAAACACATCATAACTTTCGGCAGGGTCCCGATCGGTCTTGATCTTGAAGTGTCCGTACAGTGCGTTGTCTATCAGCCTTTGATAGATCTGGGGCGCGTTCTTCAGACCGAACGGCATACGGTTCCACTCGAAAAGACCAAACGGTGTCACAAATGCGGAAATCTCACGGGCTCGATCAGTCATCGAGACCACCCAAAATCCACTTGCCATATCTAACGAACCATACCACAAGGTCTTGTCCAGGTCTTCCAACAAATCATTAATCAGCGGCATAGGGTACACCATAAGTTTAGTTAACCGATTTACCAGCCGATAGTCGATGAACAACCTAATGTCGACGCCGTTCTTCTTGATAACAATTACGATCGGAGAGGCCCATGGCGAGGTCGACGGTCTAATAATCTTGGTATCCAACAGTCCTTTGATAAGATCAGAAAGCTTTTCCCGGTACTGTGGCGCCACGCGTCGACATCGCTGAGCAATCGGCTTGGCATCTCCAACGTCAATATCTCAAATCGCACCACGGGCTGCCGGTGGTAAGGCATTGCCCTTTCCGATCAGCAGATGTCTCTTCTTCCATATGATATTCTTCAACTGCTCGATCTGGTCTGGACTGTTAAGGTCTCGATCACCCACTTGTAAATCATCCATTGTAACTTCGGGCGAGTCGGCAGACACTTCAGGGAGGACTGCCATTTGGCTTTCCAGCTCCTGAATGTACTGTTCCCCGCCTTCATGTATACATACTTGTTCATCTTCTGGGGTTATATCACCTAGACCATCTGGACCGGCTGAACTCCCCTGGTCTTGATCGACGGGATGTCCTTCACTGATATCGGTCTGATTAGGAATACCGTCATGGTCCGACCTAGCAACTTCATGTTCCCCTTCTTCCGTTTCTTGCTCCGCTGTCGCCTAGTCTTGTGCTGACGCCACGTTGACTAGCCTCGGCTCGTCTACTTGATGGTCCACCGTTCCTGGTGACTGCGGCGCCTTTCTTCGGACCACATCTTTTTTGGGGTAACATAACTTGGTCTTTCCACTAAAGGTGAGGTATCCTCTTCCACCGATCCATCATCGCTGATAAGATCGGTGGTCGATTGGTACGCCAGGTTTTGCCACTCGACATACCGCCTCGACCCAATCGAGACGAACCCCATCTTCCTTGGTACCTTCCCTTCTGCTAACCACATACCGACAATAGTGTTATTGTCCAGTGTCAGCGGCTTGTCACCGATATTGGTAACACGGACAAAATCACGTCTACCAGCACTCTTTACGAAGGTCGAGACCCACCGATCGCCCCTGGTCAACCATAACTTTCTCGAACGGAAACCTTTCTCGACCGGGGTATCGGCAGACCGACCAACTGGGATATTGAGGTCTTGGTACCACCGGAAGAGATCGGTATACGAACCATACAGAGGTCTTCGACCAGCCAACTGGACCTGGACCTCATCCGGGAGCGTAAGCACTCCATGTGACAGGTCTAGGCGAATACCATCTGGGACCATGAAATCCATTTCTAGTAAAGCGTCTTGACCAGCCAACTTGCCAACCCAAGCGCTGAAAGAGTAGACCAGCGATCCCGACAAAGTAATTTTCACACGCGTTCTTCCTTCGGTCATATACGAGTTTTTGCCGATCCCGACGCATTCTTGTCTCTGGGTATCGTCTATACGACATCCGACCTTACGAGCAAAGGCGGAGTCGATTATCGATACTTCATCTCCAGAGTCGAACAACATCGTCGCCTTCTGGTTATTAATCTTGCCACAGGCTTTCGCCTGCTTGAACCATTTATCAGGCGCGTGATACTTCCAGTATCCGCGGGATTCTCCAGGCAGCAAGTCCAACTGCATAACCACCTTAGTCCGGGAGTACTCATCGGTCTTCAGACTGTAGACCGGATGGTCTCGGTCGACGCAATTTGGAATAGAACGTGTATTGTCGGTCTTATCCTCCTTGCCGACATATGTATAGATGTGAACCGTAGAACGCTCGGCTCCATCCAGATTCCAACCTGGCGAGCGTTCTAGTTTAACATCTTTTCTGCGTCCGGCGGCAGCATTCCCGCGTGCTTGTCCGGCACGTACCACTTGCGCATCATGTTAAAAAATTCTTCAATCTTGCAGTGGCCGGCCTCGTGGAGAGATCCACATGACTTGCATACGAAGAGGCTGTGGTCTGTCGGGTGGCCGCGTCTCTCGCACTTCTTGCACACCATCTTCTTCCAGCAGTTTGGACCATCATGTTTGCTCGACCCACAGTGGGAGCACTTCTGAAGAGGTCGGTCTGGATTGGACTTGCTTCCGTTCCTTCTCTTCCGGTCCACCTGGTCGGACTTCGACTTGGTCTTCGGGGCAGGTCCCGCAACATAGACGTAACGATACTGGTCTTCATCCGATGACTCCTGGCTGGATGGACTTCCACTTTCCCCTTCTGACCCCGTGCTGTCATCAGCTACAATTGCCTTGACCGCTCGGGTCGGTCTGGTCCAAGGTCTCTTGACCGGATCGGTCTGGGTCTTGGAACGATAGCAACCTGATCCACCAGCGGTATTCGCTCTCATACTACGCGACTGTTGTAAAGTCCGCAGGGTCTGTTCGACTTCGCCCGCATCCTTAAGACGCAGTAGAGTAAGCTGGTCCGCCAGTTCTTGATCGTCAAGGGTACTAATATAGTGACCCACATGTTCTTAGGCGGCACCGTTCGGCGGGTTATTCTCTTTGATTGTTATGCCGGCGCGAAGTGCAGCCACGTTCAACCGATGCAAATACTCGATCGGTGTTTCGTCGGCCCGCTTCTGCATATGGTGGTACTTACGGGCGCTGGAAAATCCGGAGTTACAATATTGACCTTCAAACTCCGCACATAACAGGTCCCAGTCAGACCGGACGCCCCGACCCAACTGTTGAATCCAGTTCGCAGCCGGTCCTTTTAACAAATCCCGGAATATTAAACAACGTTCGCCTTTTGGGGTCTGGTCTCGCAGGAACGCAGACTTGACCCGACTGAACCAAGACCGGGCCTGGTCTCATCAGCATCCTTGCCAGTGAAGTCCTTGAGGTCGGTCGTCGCGGCCATACGGATGCGCGGAGTCGCAGCAGATCCAAAGTCTTAGGCAGTAGTGGAGGATAGGTTAGCCTTTCGCACCTTGCCTGCGCCTGTACAATCTGACCCACCATGGTCGTCAAGACCGCCGACCGACTCCATATCACAGTCACTTGTCTTGCTTGGTCTACGCGGTCTTGCCGGTTGCGGCTTGCGCCTCCACTTGCCGGTTGGTTTATCACTTCTAATAGGCTTATCCATAGATGTTACCGATTCCATATCCACATCTTTGCAAACATTGACACCTTGACAGGTAGACCGGTCTTGGACATGTGGGCGCATAGGTGGTCTAACCCGTTCTTCCATGAAACGTTGCATCATCGTCTCAAACATGGCTTGGACGTTGGCTGGCGTTATGGGCAACGTGTTGATACCCTCCTTTTGCGGAACTGAGGCCTGTGGGGCTTGCTGGAGCCCCGACTGGCAAGCAGCCCTTTGCTGCCGCATGTCCCTTTTTTGTTCAGACCGGGCATGGTCCACCCCCATGGTCATCCGCTCGACACCGGTCTCCAACTCTGATGAGATGTTAGAAGCCGGTGGAGACTGGTAGATCGATTCATCATCGGAACCAATGTCAACAAGCTCTGTGGAGGCTTCGGCGACCTTCATTGCCGTGGTGGGAGTTGGGCGGCGAACAGCCCCCACCAGTTGCACCAAACGGTCGTGGAGGTCTGACATCGACGCCTCCAGTCTCCAAGCATCCAATTCAAACAATTTATTGACACCGGCGGGGTTCTGCATTTTAATGCCAACCTCCGCCAACATCGCCACCAAATTCTTGACGAGCAGTAATGGTCGATCACTCTGGATCGGCTCGGTAGTGGGACCGAGAAGACGGTCGGGGATATCGAGGTTCAACACCCAAACGACCACGTCAAAGCGAACAAATCGTTTCAGCTCAAAAATGTAATACATCTTGCTTAGGTCTTCTTCAGTGATGCCTCCATCTCCGACCTGCGACTTTTCTTCAAGGTCGTCTTCGTCGGCCGGCATTCCCAACCCTTTCTTGGGAATCTTGGGGACCTTGGGGAGGTTGGTCTAATCGTTCTTATCAGCCTCCAAGTATTTTTCATCTTTTATTTTTCCATCATTTTTTTCATTCTTACACATAGGATCAGGACCAAGGTCCTGATTCTTTCCGGGACTATAGCAGGACCTGCTATAGTCCCGATCGGCTCCGGTGGAAGCCTTTTGGGGAGTAAAAAACTTATTAATACCGATCTGGTCCTCCACCAGGCCAGATCGGACATCGCCATCTTTATCAACAACGAGAACGTAAGGCGATAGCCTTTCCTTACGTCCTCTCCAGAACGACTCCATATTCAAATCATTCAAATATTCGAATCCAATTTTTGATGGAATATCAGCACGGTGGTATCCACGATCACCAAGCGATCCGGGCACGCGCACCATTGTGGTGGAGTCAAGTTTGAAATCGAAAACATTAGCATCGATAACCTGACTACCACCATCGCGCCCAGCCTTCCAACTTTCGGAGGGGGTACTCCGCGGACCACCACTCGAGATCTGGTCCGATCGTCCGCTGCAAGCAGACGACCGGTCGTCATCAGAACCCACTTGGTCCGATTGTTTAGTGTCCATCTCACCTTGTGTACCCGATGGAATGGGCTAGTTACACACTCGGTGGATCGGGATCGCAGATTGGATCGAAGCGGTCTTGAATATAGAAGACCGATCTGGGTAGGTATCTCTGGGGCGGAACTCTTCACCCCAGACACAAACAGACCAAAAACACTTCCAAGAGATAACTTCCAATAGGTCGTTCGTCCAAACGATCAAGACCTGACCTATACGAAATAATAGATGGTAGACCGACCGTTCCGGTCTAGCCCCTGACCAATACGAAACAAGACCAAAACCGGTCTAGTTTCCAACCAATATTAAAACAAGCCAATATGTCCGCGTAAAGAGCCAATATGCTCGTGAAACTCCACAAACGATATCTCCACGCCAAGACCAATCCAGTGAATAGCACGTTCCAAACGTACTTGAGTTGAGGTGTTGAGATCTCCAAATCGTACTCCCGTCGAGGACTTCCGGTGGGCCAAAGTGCGCGTGCGGCGCGTCCAGACCGGGTATAATAGGGGGAGAGGGGATAATTCGACCCTCTGCCCCCAAACACTCCGCGGCTGGCGGAGGCGACTAGTGTACGAAAAGGGAAGAACGGCGACCCCTAGCTGTGGTGTGAACCAAGACCAGAAGAGGTTTCAGCCACTTATCCGAAAGCTAAAAGATTTCCTTACTTAAAGGTATAACCTCTGTCCTAAAAGGTAAAACCACAACTAGCATACTACTACCCTATAGTCCCTAAATGTACCCACACAAAAATATATAAAATACCCAAAGTCGGGTGACTTACCAAAACTTGCGTTCTTGACACTTCTTGAGTCTGATAGGCTGAAAAGCCCCCCTTGTTTAAACCAATCCGAAATTAGACCGAATGCCTTGACGAAACTTGACCAGAAGTGTGCCAAATTTTGGGCACGCTTCTCCACAAAAGTGACGATTGCACAGCACGTTAAAAACGTGGAGACGCGTAACGGTGTGCAGAACCGGCAGCTCAATAACATGCTGAATGATGACGAAGAAAAAGAGCTGAAGGAGCAAGTCAAGCATCAGAAGGAGCCAGTCAAGCGTCAGAAGGAGCAATTCGGACGTCTGAAGGTGTTACGGACGCGTTGAAAGCTGAAAAGGACGCAGAAAATGAAAGTCAAGATCAAGGGTCTTCGAAAGTCTCAAAAAAGAAAAAGAAGCCGCGCTGGACAAGAGACCGTCATCTTAGTCGGCAACACGCCAAACGAAAATCTCAAGAATATGAAAAGACTCAAGATAATGACCAAGAGGAGCGACAGCGCGAAGTTAATTTAATTACCGAAGCTAACCCGAAGAATTACCGCAAGTCGATGGACCAGAAAGATGCAGACAAGTGGGTTCAAGTGATGGACGAAGAAATTCAAGCGCTACAAGCCAACCAAGAGTGGTACATGATGAAAAGTCCCGACGATGTGAAATCACTTCACACGAAGTGGGTTTACCGGTTTACAAAGTCAAAACGGATGCAAATTGTGCTTTGGAACGCTATAAAGAAAGACTGGTCGCCTGCGGAAACGAGAATCGTTTCGGGGTTGACTATGAGCTCATATTCGCAGCGGTCATGAAAATGACCACAGTACGATTCATTTTAACTTTATCACGCAAGTGTAGAGTACAAGCGATGCATGGAGATATCCTCAACGCTAAAGTTAAAGAGTTGGAGGATGCACATAACATTTTCCTGTATACCCCAAGTGGAATGAAGATTGAGCCAAGAAAATTGGAAGAATTGAAGGCTGGAAGCTTGAGACAAGTCATGTTAAAGTTAAAAGTTACTCAATGGCTTAAAACAATCTATCAGACAGTGGAATCGTTTGCTGCACTCGAAATTGATTGAGTCTGACTACATACAAAGGTTTACCGATGGATGCCTTTAGTTCAAGAATATTGCAGATGATACCGTGGTCGTAGGAGTATATATGGATGATTCCCTCGTTACAGCAACCAAGGAAGGTTGCATCAAAAGTTTTTTCGATGACTTGAAGGATTTGGAGATTAAAAATCTCAGTTACGTTTCGAAATTCTTGGGCATGCGTGTGAGTTACGACGAAGATGATGGATATCTACTAGATCAAGAAGTAATGATTATGAATTTATTGAAGAACTATGGCGTGGAAAATTCGAATGCTGTCAAGACCTCTATTGGGGATGAGTACGAAAAAGAAGCACTAAAGGATCAAGAGTTGCTGAAAACTAGCGTTTGCGGTGATGAACCGTCGGTAAAGAAGTTTCAATCGTTGACCGGAAGTTTGTCGTAGATCGCGCGGTGTTGCAGGCCGGACACAAGGCCACGCGCAGGGCGCATGCGCCCACAAAATTTGATTGGGCGACCGCCAAAAATAAAACGATTATTAGCTTATAGTTCAATAAGTCATATAGGGTTTATTTTAATAGGATTTACATCAAATTTATTAACTAATATTCCATTTATATTATTATATATAATAATTTATATTACCTGCGGTTTCTCAAAAGAACTAGTGGATTAAAGTTTCGGATGGAAGTGATTCAAGAATAGAAGACAAAGGATGGGTGTGAAATTGAAATTTTGGTCTACTCGGACGCAGATTTCGGCGAGTCGAAAGACGACCGGAAATCAACGAGTGGAGGAATTGTATTGATGGATGGGAGCTTGGTGCATTGGATCTGTAATCTACAGTAGTGTGTGTCGCTGTCGACAATGGAAGCAGAGCTTTACGATGCGTCGGTCATGTAGTGCGAGTTAATTGTATTCATGGAGATGACCAAGGAAGTTGGAATTGTTGTTAAAGTTTCGATGGTGTTACGCTGTTATAACCAAGCGTAGATTAAAGTGATCGAAGGGAAAAAATTGGAAGAACAAAGCACATGGACATACGTGTGAAGGTTTTGATTTCAATGGCTCAAGACGGCTTAATTACTCCTGTTTAGGAGCCTACGGATACGATATTAGCAGATGTACTGACGAAAGGATTGGGTCCAGAGAAGTTGAAGCGGATGCAGGAGAACTTGGAATGACGGCGGTCAAGATGGATTAGTCGGTTTCCACCGGAAAGTCAAGAAGGAGTGTTGGAAGGGCGCGCAATTCCTGCGGCACCTGGCGTCGCATGAATCGTGTTTGTTTTGTGACTTTTCAATGAAATCCCGGTGTACTGTACATAACTTAGGTTAAGTACAGCAAATTACATATATGCATATTATTAGTTTAAGTCTATAACGTAACACTAATAAAATCACTTTTGATTTTGATTTAATTCCGTCACGTGATTATTGTGGACCCAAGTACACCGTGTTTGTAGGCGGAAGTTTCTGTGGAATATCACGTGGATTGTGGATTACATTACGGTTTCTCGTCAAGTTACGTAAGGATTGATTGTATATAACGTGGATAATAGAAGTTATTTGCGTTTTATTGTTGGCATTACGTTTTCTTCTCTTGCTGTCGTTCTCTAGTGGAAAAGCTAGCGCTAGTATTTACTGAGTGCATAGGAACCCGCGTGTGCGAGTATGCAGAACGAAATGAGTCACTCCAAACATACCCACCTTTAGAGCAAGTACTTTTTACTGTCTCTCTCACCAGACTTCCCTTTCCTCTTTCAATATACCATTCGTGTTATGTCTGTTATCTCCACATTTCCCTTCAATTCCAGACTGGTTCCTATAACCATCACAGCATACACACACCGGAAAATAAATAAACTGATGGGTGAGATAGGTATAATCTTTCAACGGGACCCGCTAAGGTCGGACAGAGGATGTGGGATGTTGACGAACACGAGGAGAAAACAGCTCCCGAGAACGTAGAGGCGATACCGACTCAGGATTTTTTCTACCATGCGAGCTGGAGAGACTTTTGAATCACAAACCAGTGATGAGGATCGTTTACCCCAATATTATATGCAAATTGGAGGGCTAAACCATAGCGCAGATTATGATCGACAACCACCTAAATGGAATCCGAGGCTGATTCGGCCCGATGAAGGGGGTTGTGATTTCCCCGGGAACCTGCGATCCGACGGACTTGATTGATTTGGATCGATAAGTCATTAAAGAAGCTAGGCTACGCTCCTGATCCTGTGGGTGTACCCTCAACCTACCCCTTCCAAGCATACTATCGAGCAGAGATTACCGATCGCAGATCAGAAGCCGACGATAGCGTACTTTAGGAATCGTCCCCATACAAATGCAACCGTTGGTTCACACTCAACTGTTGGCACTATACGCTGTACGCTAGGACATTTGAAGCTGAAACTGAATTAACGCCCAAAATACGTTTGTTGCGGTCTCTATTGGTTTATTTTCTGCTCGGTATTTAAACGGCATGTACTTCTTTTTTTATTACCATTAAAATACCTCTTTTATCAAATTACCTATTTCTTCTGCTACCATTTTCCAGCTTAAATAATACGAGGCGGCAACGATGGTATCTTGATATTTTCTACTATTAATCGCACATTTAAAAATACTTTTGAAATATTGCACTTAGATACACATCATTAAAGTCCCCTTGCTTTTCTGGCCTTACCACTTCGACAAAAGCACCCTTTTCTTTCAAAGAAGATACTGCGCTTTTGATTCTTTCCTCTGATATCGACGCGTCTTAATGTACCGGAACTTATCCAAACGACGTTTGCGTCCATGATTAGGCTCTTGTTTGGAGTTAAACGCCTTCGGGAAATTTTCGATCAAGCAGGGCCAATCAAGCAGAAGATAGACCGATTAGATCCGATCAATGTGGTGGAGTCGAGTTCAAATTTGAACACGGAAGTGTCTTGAACCCGACCACCATCGTGCTCAGCTGACCAACTTACGGGGGGTTACCCGCAAATTTTCGCCTATGCTCCGATCGGATCGACTGTCGCTGTCTGGGGACCGATCGTTCTGTAGGACGCCTAGTCCGATCTTCGTTCACGTTTCCCACCTTGTGTACCCATTGGTTTGGGTGGTTACACACTCGGTGGACCGTCGCGCAATATTAATTTGTTAGGGATCGATATGTAACGATCCACTTCTGGGGAGGGTGTACCTAGGGCGTAAATCGTCACCCTAAATACGTGAATATATGAAATATACCTAGTTTCAGTATATCTCCAGGGCAGATCGCGTATAGCCGATCGCAGAGCCCAACCAAAACGAGGGATAAATAATTCAATCAACAAACAAACGTATCCAAAATCTTGAGGTTTCCACAAACGAGATCCCCACATAAACCTTTCCAATTGATGTAAATAACACGTTCCAAACGTGTGCGATCTGAAGTGCGGGATGAGCCAAGTACTCGTTCCCGTCGAGGGACTCCCGGCGGGCCAAGTGCGTCTGTAACGTGTCCCGGCCTTGCAAGTTGAGCCGAAGAGGACCCGGTAAAACCTCCGCTCCCAAACACTCCACGGAAGGCGGGGGCGACTTAAGTGTAAGTAGTAACTTGGAACCAAGAAAAACACACACTGCATTTATATCCATTAAAAACCTAATATGTAAACTACATGAAACATCGTGTGACTTACCTAGAACTGCATACTTGATACTTTTAACACACGATTGGCTCAAAATCCCCTTCCCTTTTAACCAACCCGATCACTCCAAACCGATCGGCGGTATAACAATATAAACTGACCGTACAATTTCTTCTTCGCTTCACCACAGATCCTAGTCAATCACATAGACTCTTACAAGTGTAATAAGTGTAATACCAGTGATAAGGGCCCTCCGTTGACAACATTTGAAATATGTGCTCCCGTATGTGCTTCCATCCTTTAATATATCCTAAGGGTATTCTTCACTAGTGAAGTAGGTACGCCATTTGTCTGTCCTCGTCTCCAGGGCATAAGGAATTATACCTTATTTATTATATGGCACTGCGACGGGGATAGCGACGAAGGCGTTCAAGTAGGGTGAATAACACGTACTTGTTCCTCCAGGCTGTGATTGGTTCCTAATCAGTCAATCTCATGCAAATAGTCCTTATGGATATTTGAAGTATCTTTTGCTGAAGGTTTCGTCCGCAAGCTGCGTAGATCTGCAGACACGCAATTGCTGGTTGTTCTGGATGCCACCTAGATGGTGTTCGTTTTGATCAGACTTCGTCCCATTCATAAGCTTAGCCGCTATATTTTTTCTGCCCGGTAAGTGTGGTGAAGTGGATTCAATTTTAAGCCTATCGTGTGCACGGAGTGTCAAGAACACAGATTTTGATAAGTCACATGATATTGCGTGTACTTACATATTTCATGTTGGTACATATTGGGGACCGTAGGGAGATAGGATTGGTTAGTTTTGGTTTTTCCTTCTAAGAGTCTTTTGGTTTTTCCGTCTTTTTTTGTTGTTTAACTAAAACAAGGAAGTCGTTCGCATCTCTGCGCAGTACATCAGTTCCCTCCGCACGCCGCGGAGTGTTTGGGAGCGGAGGGTCTAGAAATCCCCTATAGATCATTATACCCGGACGGGACGCGTTACAGACGCACTTGGCCCGCCGGAAGTCCCTCGACGAGAGTAAGCATTGGTCGGCTTCGCAAGCCCAAGTTACACACGTTTGGAACGTGTAACCAAGTTTTTGGATTGTTACGTGGTGATATCGTTCGTGGAGTTGGTCACGTTCTCTTTGGATCTCCACATTGGATTATTGGTCTTTTCTTCTCGCATTGGTTGGGCTCTACGATTGATTAAGCGATAAGCCCTTTGGAGTATACTTACTTTAAGTATAACCGGTTTGTCCGTACCCAGGGTGAAGAGTTCCGCCCAGGGTACACCTCCCAGCACGGTCTCGCATTTAAGACCTGAATCAACTTGCAGCGACGATCCACCAAGTGTGTAATCAGCCAATTCCATCGGGTACACAAGGTGAGATGAAGACGCGAAAATCGGACCAGGCGTTCTATGCTGATGATCGGTCGTATGCTAGCAGCGGACGATCAGATCTGATCGTAGGCGAAGGTTCGCGGGGTACCCCCCCCCCGTCAGTTGGAAGGCTGGGCACGATGGTGGTAAGGTTCTCGACACTACGGTGTTCGATTTTCAACTTGACTCCACCTGTAACAGGGTTACATTCTGGTTACATTTAGTATGTGGTGTACGTGAGTACACTACGGTTGGGGTCAGTATTGACCGGTCCAAAAGGTTTTGGACAATTGGTTATTTTAACCAATCAGGGCTGGAGCCCTTGGTGGAGGTGTGGCAGCCATCCACGTGTTAGTACACAGGCGGTGTACACTACATTTTAGCTAGGTACGAATTTAGTAAGTTCTACTTAGTATTACATATAGTTTACTTTAGTTTAAATTAATTTAGGCTAATTACATATTAAATATACATTCAGTTTAAATTTCACTTAAATACTACAGGACGCTCGACCTCGACCTGTCGCGCGCGTAGTGAGTGGTGTAGCGTAAGGGATGTTATTCCCTTAGCTACCCCCTTATTAAGGGAGCCTTGTGTCAAGGCGTTAGCTTGTGCTAACTAGTAAACCAAAGTGGAATCTTGGCCCCGGGTAAGAGAGTTCTCTCTTACTAAGCCCTTTTATAAGGGCTTATCGGCTAAGTAGCGGCACATCGCCGCTTTAGGAAAGTCTTCCTCTGTGCGCTAGCCGCACCGTGCGTCTACGCACCGGCTACATACGGTAGCACTTGTAGTCAATCCAACACCTGTGCTGGTAGACTAAGGAATCCTCTGCAAATGGTGAATCAGGATGATTGGGAAAGGTTAACCCTCGTCCAGCAGGAAGCCTTTAACAGGCTGTTTTCCTTACTGGGTGAAGAAGGAATGCAGCTCCTAGTGGAGCAGGGCCTTGAGGCCGTAAAGGCTAGGGTCAATGCCCTCATCGCCCATGAGGCGAGTTTTGGTGGAAGTCGTTCCACGGGGGTGCGTCCCCCTTTGTCCTTTAAGATAACGGAATTCACCGGTAAAAAAGGGTGATAACCTTTGTGTGTGGTTACGATAGGTCGAAACGGCCTTCGCCACAGCGAATGTGATCGCTGTTCACTTTCAAGTGGGACTTGCACTGACCCATCTTACGGGCAAAGCCCGTACATGGGCGTTTACGTGTCCGGATGCGGTCACGGACGTGTTCCCAACCTGGAAAGTCCTTAAGCAAAAGCTTATGGATATGTACGCCACGCCTGATCTGGTTTTCCAGAATCAGATGGCGTTTTTGAGGTGCCGTCAGGGCACTAGAGACTTGGAGACATATGTCCAAGACCTGAAGACACTGTTGGCAGGGATGTACGCGAAAGCGTATTCGGACGATGTTTCCATCCCCGTCTTCATGGGAGGCCTAAATGAAGGGCCAGCACGTTCGGAACTGTTCCGATGCCGACCCCAATCCCTGGGGGAGGCGTTTAAGATGGCGTTTAACGCCGAGAGGAACTTTCGTTCCTCTAAGGTGGGTCCCGAACCCATGGACCTGAGTCAGGTCGAAGTGGAAGAGAAGCCTCCCGCTAGGAGCAATTCTGACTCCTTCCTGTAGGGCTTCGAAGCGGAGCTCCTCGCAATTCTGCAGCGGCATTGGGCCGCTGAGATGCTTCCTGTGTGGAAGCACGGATCATCTGAGGAACAAATGTCCGAAAAATCCCCAGCGAGACACTCGCTATAAGGGGCCAAGAGTGGGGAAAAAGCCCTTTCCCAAGCACTCGGGAAGCGACGGCTCCCAGTAGGTGCGGGGCGCCTTACTGGGGGATCCCTCAGTGCTGTTAAGCCCCAGGGTAGGGGACGACAGCACAAAGCCCCGAGGGAAACGGTGCTTTCTAGCACCGAGTTAGTGTACCAGCAAGGTTTGCTGGTAGTCCTTGAGGACGTGAAAGGCTTTGATAAGCCTTGGAGAGTCTTGATAGACTCTGGAGCGTCTGACAATTATGTCAGACGGGCTTCTGTTGTGAAGAGTCGGCTGTATGCCGAGGCCCTATAGGCACGTTCTCGTGATGTTGTCACGGTCCGTCTTGCGACGGGCGTACATGTTTCTGTACCCAATTTCTCGATTGAACTTAAGCTGAAGTTTGCAGACTTCTTCAGCTTAGAACGTTGCCTAGTCCTGGATTTGGACTCGAGGTATGACCTCATTCTGGGCATGAAGTGGTTGGAACGCCACGATCCATGGATAGACTGGAAGTCTAAGTCCATTGGTTCAACGCACCCGCGGTCGGGTGAAGCATTGGCGAGTCATGAACCCACCTTTGCTCGATCGCAAAAGCGATTCTGACGTGAGATGCCAGAGATTGGGGTGTCTGAAACAATTATCCCCAATGGCGTTAAGGAAGAGTTCCTTAACGAGGGGGATTCGGCGGTTAATCCCCGCGCCGATACAGGCGAGACTGGTGAGTCGCCAGTGATAGAGGTGGAATCCTCTGAGGGTAAATGTGAGGCACTTAGAGAAGAGACCCGTAGTTTGTCTCTTCTACAGGTCGGAACTGATTCCGACCACGCCGTGTCCGGCGAACAAGTTGCGACTCCAGTGGTAGGGGTAGAGACCCCTGTGGTTAAGCGCGAGGCGCTTCCAATAGATGGGGCAATTGACTCCCCTCATCTGGGTCTCGGGATGAGTCCCGAGGCCAGTAGTCAGCAGTACTATCGGATGCTGAATAGTGTGACAGGTGTTGTCACAGAAGGCGTAAGCCTGGAACGGTTGCCTGGGGTAGGCGAACTGTTGTCGTTGAAGGAGATGTCCTTCAACGAGTTTGAAACTGCTTTGAAAGCAGATGAAATTGACAAGGTCGTCGTGTTGCGTCCGGAAGAGGAGTTGAACTCCTCATCCACGATGGACGAGTCAGTTCTGGTGAAAACCAAACAGGAACTGAATGCCCGAAGCGGCCTCAAGATCCTTGCGGATCCTGAGGACCCTTACCATTCCTTGTTAAAGGAATTCGGAGATGTCATTAGTGACAACCCGCCGATGGGGTTACCACCGGATCGGGGAGTCCGACATGAAATAGATTTGGTTCCTGGAACCAAATACTGCGTCACTAGGCAGTGGCCTCTCCCCAAGGAACAATGCGACGTCATCGACGCGTTCTTCAAGTGGAAAGAAGAGGCAGAGATGGTGCGGGAGAGCAAGTCTCCCCACTCATCTCCCACTTTTTGTGTTCGTAAACCGAACGGAAAGTGGCGCATTGTGCATGCGTACAACAAGCTTAATACAGCTACTGTACCCATGCAGACTCCGATTCCTCGGAAGGATGTCCTCCAGAACAATATGGCGGGCTGTACTGTGTACAGTGCCTTAGATCTGGTGGACGGGTATTATCAGGTGCTCATGCGAGCATCCGATATTCCGCTTACAGCGATCAGCACGCC
>CM047582.1:16310167-16335111 GCA_026184515.1 Peronosclerospora sorghi | reverse complement strand
GTGCTCATGCGAGCATCCGATATTCCGCTTACAGCGATCAGCACGCCAGGCGGCATGCTGTGGGAAAGGCTTGTTATGCCACAGGGGCTTTCGAATGCGCCAGCGAATTTTAATCGCTTGGTGACTCAGCTCTTCCGCCCTCGTAGAAAGTACGCTCAGACGTACTTCGAAGATATTCGTCCATAGTCGTGCAGAAGGCGACTCGTCTGATGTTCAGACGCATCTGATACATCTTCGAGCGGTGCTCGAATGTATGCGAGAGCATAAGTTATATGCAAACGCATCCAAGTGTATCTTTGGTGCTGAGGAAATTCCTTTCCTCGGATGCTTCATCGGTAAGGATGGAGTGCTGGCGGATCCCGCGAAGGTGAAAGCCATTGTGGAGTGGCCTTCGCCTGTAAATCTTAAAGAGTTACAGAAGTGGCTTGGATTATCTAATTATTTCCACAAGTACAGCGAGAACTACGCTGAAATGGCGAAGCCATTAACGGACCTTCTTAAGAAGGATGTTGATTGGTGTTGGGAAACTGAACACCAAAAAGCTTTTGAAGCGGTTAAGGGGAGCTTGTTAAAAGCTCCCGTTCTTGCTCTCCCAAACTCTGGGAAACCTTTTAGCGTCGTCTGAGACTCCTCCGATTTCGCAATCGGATGTGCTTTGTTACAAGCAGACGACGCGGGACGGGAACGCGTGATTGCGTTTGAGTCGAGGCAGATTAAAGCTGTAGAACGGAATTATCCCGCTAATGATAAGGAGCTACTTGCTATGAAGTATTCCCTTGTCAAATTTAGGGTTCACCTACTCGACTCAAAGCCGTTTGTGGTTTATACTGACCACGCGTCCTTACGGACAGCGACAAAGTCCCCTCATCTCTCCCAACGGATGGCCCGTTGGCTATCCTGCTTTGCGGAGTACAATTTGGAGGTAAATTACAAACCTGGTAAACAGAATGTACTTGCAGACGCGTTGTCGCGTCGTCCCGATTACGAGCTCGCTTACGCGACATTCGTCATCTCGTCTGTGGTGTATCTCATACGCCGGGCGTATGAGAAAGACCCACAGTGTACGGCGCTTGTCAGTGCGTTGGGTGGAAAGCGACTTGGCTCGTCTGAGCCAACTCTGTCAAGTCGAGCTAAAGCTCGTTTACACCGTTAAAGGTACTGTGACGGTTTGCTATATTATAGCACGATCGCGGAGGACACTCCGCGGGTGGTTGTTCCCAAGATGAGGAACATAAGTATAGAGTACTCTTTGAGGCACATGACGCCCCTATCGGGGGTCATTTAGGTCAGGGTAAGACCTACAGCGCTTTAAGCGCTTTGTGTTGGTGGCCCAACATGTATAAGTGGGCCGGTTCGTATATACGCACTTGTGAGACGTGTCAGAGGGTTAAACCCTCCTGCAAGTTCAGCTGGGCCTTTGGCGAGCTTGTACGTTCCAACGGAGTGTTGGAAATCCATTAGTATGGATTTTATCTTCGGTTTTCCGAAGGATAAGGCCGGGAAATCCGGCATATTGGTCTTTGTAGACCGTTTGAGCAAGATGGCTCACCTGGCGGCAGTGTCAGAGTCCATTGATGGACAAATAACAGCGAAGGTGTTCCTAGACCGTGTCTTTCGACAGCATGGTCTACCCGATTCCGCTGTATCGGATCGGGATCCCCGTTTTACGGGACAGTTTTGGGGGGCGTTGTTTAAGGTGCTAGGCACCAAGCTCCTCATGTCCACTGCGGATCATCCGCAGACGGACGGTCAGACGGAACGCGTTAATCGCGTTGTGGAGGATATTCTCCGGAGTTTATGTCCGGATTCTCCAAAGAGTTGGAGTGAGATGCTTCCTATGGCCGAATTTGCTATAAACAATTCGGTCCATGCATCTACGGGGTTTACCCCGTTTTACGTGAACGGATTGGTGAATACGAGGGTTCCGTTAACGCCACGTGTGTGTGGCCCAGGGCTTGAGGGGGGGATTCCCCGATGTCAGCCCTGCATCTATGCGAAAGCACATCTCACGTTTGAAACGTGTAATCAAGTATTGGAATGTTACGTGGGGATAGCGTTCGTGGATTTTATCACGTTCTCATTGGATCTCTATAGTGTAGTATTGGACTTTTATTCTCGTATTGGTTGGGATCTACGATCGGTTAAGCGATCTGCCCTTTGAAGTATATTTACTTGGAGTATAACTGGTCTGCCAGTACCCAGGGTAAAGAGTTCCACCTAAGGTACACTACACAGCACGGTATCACGTTTTAGATCTCACATCAATTCCCAGCACCGATCCACCGAGTGTGTAACCAGCCCATTTCATCGGGTACACAAGGTGAGATGACGAAAGAATCGGACCAGGCGTCCTGTGCTGATGATCGGTCGTCTGCTAGCAGCGGACGCTCAGATCGGATCGTGGTCGAAGGTTTTGCGGGGTACCCCCCCCCCGTCAGTTGGAAGGCCGGGCACGATGGTGGTCAGGTTCTCGACACTACGGTGTTCGATTTTGAACTTGACTCCACCACAATGCTGCGCGTGCCCGGATCACTTGGTGATAGTGGATATCACCGAGATGATATCTCGCGAAGAATCGATTATAACGAGTTAAATGTGGAATCGTTCTGGAGAGGACATAAGGAACGGCTATCGCCTTATGTTCTCGTTGTCGATAAGGATGGCGATGTCCGATGTGGCCGGGTGGAGGACCAGATCGGGATTAATAAGTTTTTTCCTCCCCATAAGGCTCCCAACGGAGCCGGTCGGAACTATAGCAAGTCTTCCTATAGTTCCGGAAAGGATCAGGGCTTTAGTCCTGATCCTAGGCATTTGAATGAACGTTTTGATGGAAAAATAAAAGATGAAAACGACTTGGAGGCTGATCGGAACGATCAGATCCACCATCCCAAGGTTCCCAAGCAGAGGCTTGGAATGCCACCCGATGAAGACGAATTGGAAGAAAAGTCGCAGGTCGGGGATGGGGTTATCAAGGAAGAAGACCTGACCAGGATGTATTACATCCACGAGTTAAAGCGATTTATTCGTGAAGGCCAGGTCCTGCGGATCTTAAACCTCCAGATCCCCGATCGCCTTCTCGTACCCACCACCGAGCCGATTCAGAGCGATCGGCCGTTGCTATTGGTGGAGAACCTGCTGGCGATGTTGTCTGAGGTCGGCATAAAATTGCAAAACCTCGTCAGCGTGCAGAAACTGTTTGATCTGGACACTTGGAAGCTGGAGATGTCGATGTCGACCCTCCATGATCATTTGGTGCCGTTGCTGGGGGCGGTTTGCCGCCCAACTCCCACCGTGGCAGTGAAGGCCGCTGAAGCTACGGCAGTATACGATGATGTGTGCTCCGACGATAAGTCGTTGTATCAGTCTCCACCTGTTTCTAATAGCTCGTCGGAGTTGGAGGTCGGTGCTGAGCGGATGACCATGGGGGCGTACCGTACCCCATGGGAGCATAAAAAAAGGACGTGCGGCAGCATGGGGCTGCATGCTGGTCGGGGACCCAGGAGCCCCATAGGTTTCAGTACCTCCAAAGGAGGATGCCAACACGCTGTACATGACCCAAGCTAAAGTCCAAGCCTTGTTTGATGCAATGATGGAGCGTTTCATGGGAGACCGATACCGATCGCCTCCGCACCCGCATGCCCAGGACCGATCTGCCCGGCAAAATGTCAATACTTGACGGGATGTTGATATGGAGTCAGTGGCATCAACGGATAAGGCTAACCGAGGTGTCAGACCAGTTGTCAGAGGAAGACGCAAGCCTCAGTCAGCCCGACCGCGCCGATCAAGCAAAAACAGCGATTTCGACATAGAGGCATCGGTGATCCGGATGACCACTATGGGTCAGACGGTGCAGGTGCGGGCAGAACGCGCAGGGATAACCTAGCCTCTACGACCGCCTTTGATTTTGGATCTACTGCGATCCCACGCATTCGCATGGCTGCGACCACTGATCTCAAGGATTTCACTGGCAAGGACGCCGACGAAGAGCAATCCAGATCGTGGTTTGGTCGGGTCAAGTCTGCTTTCTTGAGGTATCAGACACCAAAAAAGGAACGGTGTTTGATCTTCATAGATCTGCTGAAAGGACCGGCTGCGAACTGGGTCCAACAGTTGATTCGGGATGTCCGATCTGACTGGGATCTGCTATGCTCAGAATTTGAGGGGCAGTACTGCAACTCCGGATTCTCTACCGCCCGCAAAATACCATCATATCCAGAAGCGGGGCGACGAGACGCCGATTGATTACTTGCTGATAAAGGAAGTCAACCCGCCGACCGGTGCCGCTTTGGAGCACGTGGGACATATATCAGTACCCTTGATGACCAAGAGCTGGCAGATCAGCTCACTCTGCTGCGCCTCAAAGATGTGGGGGAAGTGGAACAGACGTTGCGGACATTGCAACACTCACGCAGCATGAGGGCGAAGGTCGCCGTTGGATCGGGTCGCTATAGATCTAAGACCCAGACCGATCCGGTGAAGAGGCCCCTGACCAGATCGGCTCATGATGTTAAGGCGATCGCGACTGAAGACAGCACTGGATTGGATTAGGGAAAGTAGCTGCCAGTCCAGTCGGGAGTCGGACGAGGACCAATATCGCCCCATCTTCGTCACGGAACCTGCCCCAAGAACCAGATCGACGCCTAACCAGGCAGATCGGAAGGGCAAGAGTGGGAACAAGTCCGATCCGGACCGACCTCGCAAGAAATGTTCTCACTGTGGGTCAAGCAAGCACGATGGCGGGGACTGCTGGAAGAATCTGATATGCAAGAAATGCGAAAGACGCGACCACCCCACCGATAACTGCCTCTTCGTGTGCAAGTCATGTGGAGAGATTCACGAGGCCGGCCAGTGCAAGATCGAAGAGTTCTTCAATCTGATGCGCAAGTGGTATGTGCCGGGTAAGCACGCAGGGTTGTTTCCACCTGAAGTTGAGAAGATGTTAAGCTAGAACGCTCGCCCGGTTGGAATCTGGATCGAGCGGAGTGATCTACGTTTGGCATCTATGCATATGTCGGCAAGGAGAATAAAACCGACAATACATGTTCTATTCTCAATTGCGTCGATCGGGATCATCCGAGCTACAATCTCACGACCGATGAATATTCCCGATCGAAGGTGGTCATGCAGTTGGATCTGCTGCCTGGAGAGTCTCGCGGATACTGGAAGTATCATGCGCCCGACAAATGGTTTAAGCAGGCGAAAGCCTGTGGTAAGATAAATAACCAGGAAGCAACGATGTTGTTCGACTCTGGGGCTGAAGTATCGATTATTGACTCCGCCTTTGCTCGTAAGGTCGGATGTCTTATAGACGATACCCAGAGACAAGAATGCGTCGGGATCGGTGAAAATTCTTATATGACCGAAGGAAGTACGCGCGTGAAGATCACCCTATCGGGTTCGTTGGTTTTTTCTTCAGCGCTTGGGTTGGCAATCTGGCCGGTCAGGATGCCGTGTTAGGCATGGATTTCATGGTACCGGCAAGTATTCGCCTTGATCTGTCTCATGGAGTGCTTAAACTCCTGGATGAGGTCCAGATCCAGTTAGCTGGACGGTGGGCCCTATACGGATCGCACACCGATCTGGTCAGGTGGGACCAAGATGTCACCATTACAGTCGGCCAATCAGCTGATACCCCGGTCGATAAAGGTTTTCGATCAAGGAATTTGTTGGGTAACCAGGGGCGACCGGTGGGTGCCGACCTTTGTGAAGAGCGCCGGCCGGTTCGATTACGTTCGACTCACTTATATCGGTGACAAGCCGCTTACGCCCAACAACAATACTATTGTTAGCATGTGGTTAGCGGAAGGGAAGGTGCCAAGAAAGGCGGGGTTCGTCTCAATCGGATCGAGACGGTATGTCGAGTGGCAGAACTTGGCATACCAAGAGACCACCGATCTGGTCAGCGATGATGGACCGGTGGAAGAAGATACCTCAACTATGGTGGAACGACCCAGCTATGTAACCCCAAAGAAGATGTTAATTCGAAGAAAGGCACCTCAGTCGCCGGACATGGTGGACCATCAAGCAGATAGTCAACATGCTGGCGTCACAAGAACAGGCGACAGCGGAGCCAGAAATAGAAAAAGGGGAACATGGGATTGCTTGTGCGGACCACGATAGCGCGCCTAAGCAGGTCGATGTCGTTGAAGAGCAGCCCGCCGATCGGGAACAACAGTGTGCAACCGATCAGGACGGTTTGGGTGATATTGCCCCGGAAGACGATCAAGTTTGTATACATGAGGGAGGGGATTAATATATTCAGGAGCTGGAGAGCCAGATGGCAGTCCTCCCTGAAGTTTCTGCCGATCCGCCCGAAGTCACCTTGGACGATCTTCAAGTGGTTGATCGGGATGTCAACAGTTCCGATCAGATCAATCAGCTAAAGAAGATCATATGGAAAAAGAAACATATGTTGATCGGGAAAGGCAACGCCTTACCCCCTGATGCTCGCGGAGCGATCTGTGACATCGACGTGGGTGATGCCAAGCCGATCGCCCAGCGGTGCCGACGTTCGGCGCCACAGTACCGCGAAAAATTGTCCGATCTTATTAAAGAAATGTTGGCTACCAAGATCATTAAGCCGTCGACCTCGCCGTGGGCCTCACCGATCGTGATTGTGATCAAGAAGAACGGCGTCGAAATCAGGTTGTGTATTGATTATTGGTTGGTAAATCGGTTGAACAAGCTTATGGTGTACCCGATGCCGCTGATCAGCGATCTGCTAGAAGATCTTGACAAGACCCTATGGTATTGCTCACTGGATATGTCAAGTGGATTTTGGGTGGTTTCGATGACCGATCGGGCTCGCGAGATCTCCGCATTTGTTACTCCGTTCGGACTGTTCGATTGGAACCGTATGCTGTTCAGTTTGAAGAACGCACCCCAGATATACCAGAGGCTGATCGACAACGCAATGTATGGACACTTCAAGATCAGTACCGATCGGGACCCCACCGAAAACCATGATGTATTTACAGACGGTGAACCCGATCTGGAAAGGAGACCGTCCGTTCTGGGGAGGCGATCGTATATCGACGACATTCTGATCCCTGCTTTGTCATGGACCGATCTGTGCGAGAAGGTCGAACGGTTGTTGGAGACATGCGATCGCTGGAACCTGTCGATCAGTGCTGTGAAATGTTTTTGGGGCATGTCCAAGGTCGCCTATTTAGGTCATATGGTGTCAATCAGTGGGCTCGAGGCAAATCCTAAGGATCTGGAGTCACTGAGCAACCTCCCGTTTCCCATATCACTGAATGCAATACAGTCCTTCTTAGGGAGATTAAATTACTACAGCCTCTTCATTGAAGACTTCGCGATTTACGCGGCCGTGCTGTACGAGATCTGGGAAGTCGACTACCATATATTGCGTGAAGCAGATCGGGCAACTTTACGGGAGGGCTGCGACTCTGATCTGCCCGCAGATTTTCCGCAGGTGGAGGCAGAGGACCACATGAAGCGTGCAAAGGTTGCTTTCGGTATGCTGAAGGCCAAGATGGCGACGGCACCGATTCTAAGACACTTCGATCCGGCAAAAATGCCGACCGTTATTGTGTATGCTAGTAAGTGGGTCATTTCTGCCACTCTAGTGCAAGAACATGATGGAGTGCACCACCCGGTCACTTTTACGAGCCGTAAGTTGAAGCCGAACGAAGTTAACTATGGGATCGTCGAAAAGGAAGTTCTGGATTTACTACAGATTTTGGATGTTTGCTACAACCTACTGGTCGGCCGATCTGTAAAGGTTCTTTCGAGAAAGTCAACATTGGCCTGGCTGTTATCAGCCAATGGGATGGACGGTCGGCTCGGCAGATGGTCATCGATCCTATCACAGTGGTCCCTCGAGGTCGTCAAGTGCACCAAGGGAGAGGAAGAGATATTGAGCACATTTGCTGCCAGTATGACCCCTCGGTCTGAAGTGGATGAAGCTCTGATGGCGATTGCCCCAAGGAAGCAACCCCGACAATAAATCTCACGGCCGCCACCGATCGTCGATCGGGATGAGGAACTCCTGGTCTTGGGTTTCGACGGATAGGCTAGCGTGAAGGAGAAGGTCGGATCATATATTGCCATAGTGTGGAAGTTACCACAATGGTCTATAGTAGCAGCCGCCGCCGATTTCACGACGGACATAATGGTCAACGAGGAAGAATATCGGGGGATCCTTCTATGTCTCGATCTGCTGGCATCACAGAAGAAAGGTCGGATCATCATATGTGGTGACTCCAACTTAGTGATAAGGCAGATCACCGGGGAGATCGACTGTAAGGCACCACGGCTGAAGTTGTTGAATGATCGGGTGATGAAGGCACTGAAAGAATATCCCAACCACGAGCTATTGAACGTGAAAAGGGATTGGAACAGAAGCGCCGATCACCTCGCGACCCAAGGTATGTGGGACCAGATCGGGGCGACGATCACCGAGGAGGCCGTTCTACATGAACTTATGAACATAAACAGGCTCCCGGAGTTGATCAAGCCCGAGGCCAGCCCTGATCCGGTACATGTGATGGCGGCGACTAGATCGCGAACTCGGAAGTCTCGCCGATCGTTCCCGAAGGAAAGGCTGAGTGAGCGCGTTGTGCAACATCTAAGGGCGGAACGGATCCTCAAGGCTCAGGACGAAGAAGAGTGGATTGTCAACCTGAAAGCATATCTGCGCGGTGAACTGTCCAAGTTAACGAATTATCAAGCGACATAGTGTACCAAGATCGCGGACAGTTACGATGTGGACTACAATGGATTGCTGTATTACTGTCGTGACACTGACCAAGACAGTGCCGATCGAGATAGAATAGCGAAACTTGTGATCCCTGAGTTGCTACAGCCGGATGTCCTTCATTACTACCATGTGAGTCTAGAAGGGGGACATCAAGGCATAGGAAGGACATACCACAAGATCAGGGCCCACTTTCACTGGAGAGGACTTTTTCGGAGTGTGCATAAATATGTGGGCTGTTGCACAGATTGCGAGACCGGAAAGGGCAGACCGATAATCAAGGGCCGATCGCCCGGGAATATCGAGGCTACTTACCCTTTCCAGGTGATTGCAATGGATCACATACCGTCGCTGCCCAGATCGACGCGCGGCAATACTGAGCTGCTGATCTGGATCGACCTGTTCACTGGTCTGGTGATCGCAAAGGCTAGTGCATCCCGATCTGAGGAGCAGATTGCCCAGAGCTACGAGGAATGCGTATTCAGAAGGTTCGGCGCCAGCGAGGTTATCAGACACGATCGGACCCGGTTTTATGGCCGAGGTGTTCCGAACATTCAATAAAATTCTAGGCAGAGCGCAACGATGGCATATCGCCCGCAAGCGAACGGATCGGCTGAACGCATGGTGCAGACAATCACAAGGGCGATCAAGATGTATGTGGCCGATCCGTACCAACGTGACTGGGACGTGTATGCAGAGATACTGGTATTCGCACTCAACTCTTCAACCGATCGGGTCCGAGGAGAAACGCCTTTATATCTGGCGTATGGATGGAACCCTCGATCGACACTTGAAGTGGCGATACCGATCGGCTGAACTCGGACCCGCGATCGCGATGCCCGTCTTTGGCGTATAAAGGTCAAGAAGCACTATCAATATGCGAAAGAAGTCGTCAACGAAAAGTTGCGTCAGGCCACACAAGATCGAGCAGACCGGAATGACGATCAGGTCCGACCTCATGGTATTGAACCAGGGGCGAGGGTCTGGTTATACCTCGATCGGGACGAGGAAGGCTATGCGAAGAAGTTAGCTCACATGTGGCACGTTCCTTTCCGTGGAGCAGAGCTGATCGGTGAGCATGCCGCTCGTCTGATCATGGGCACGGATTACAAAGTTTTTCCGATCGTGCACGTGTCCAAGCTGAAGCTGGTCAGAGAATACCCCGAACGGCCTAAAATGCCCTGTCTGGTGGACGAAGCGGGGAGATTCGATTTCGATGAGGCTCTGCTGCCGGAGGACAGTTGGGAAAGGTCATTGGAAGAGCACTAATTCGAGGTGGAAAATGTGCTGGATGTCCGATCGGTCAAGAAGACCCGTTTCGGTCGCACCCACGGAGAATATCTGGTCCGCTGGAAGGATCATGACGAAGCAACTTGGATCGACGAACTCGATCTAAATTGTGGAGCGCTGCTACGAGAGTTCGAGCGAGAACTAGTCGGTCGTAATCGCTTTGCAGTGATGAAGACTCATGAAGATGAAGATCAAGACACGCAGCAGCACCGATCAGTATATCGATCAGTGTGAATATGTGTAACGCCTGAATTATTGTGAATTAGTGTGATGAACTGTGATGAACTGGAGTAGTGGAGTGACTAACGTGGTGATAATTTTCGCGATGTGGATGGAAACTGTATGTGATAATGTGTTGGTGCAAGCTTGGAGGAAATGGTGAAATTTGGTCAAGTGATTGGATGATCAGGAATGTGAAAAGAATGATGACATGCATTATGGATTATCTGGTCAGCTAACTGTCGCATAAAGAATCGCAATCACCCCACAGACGGCCGATAGTCAACGCCGGATGGTCTTTGATCTAGTTCTGGTGCTTATTGCGCCAGGGCTTCTTCCGATAGATCTGGATCAAAGCGTCCTTCAGGTCTGCGATCGGCTCGTCACAATGAAGACCGGGATACCAGACGCCGTTGTCAGCTAATACCCCGGCTTTCTCGACCCGACGCTTGGCCATGTGGAGAACCATAGGATATAAAAAGATGTCGATGTCGCACTCGCGGGCCAGCATCCCTCCCAGAACGAACTGACATAGGGTCTGCCAGGCCTCGCCCGCCCGACTCCGGCGCTTCTTCCGGTTTTTCTGGAATGAGATCAGGACTTGGTCATGTTGCGCTCGATCAGGAGGAAGCACTAGAGAGTGTGTAGACTCCCAGATCGCTTGGCTGTAGGCTTTATTGAAGGCCTTCACGCGACCTAAGAACGAGTCGATCCACGCAGTCGACGCAAACATGGACCCCAGCTTGGGGCGGACGAATACCTACCATGGATCATCTTCGTAGAGACGGGTGATTTGTGGTGCTGTGACCAGGTACGCCCTCCATACAGAAGCGTCAGGAGTCTTCGGAGCTGGAGGAAAAAGCCAGGAGTCCGGGCGCGACAGAGATCGGGCTAATAGCTGCTTGGTCAGGGCAGACTGGTACAAGCTACCGATCTGCTACGATGACCATGGCAAATTGTCATCCGAAGTCAGCGATGGGAGAGGCCGACCTCCAGCCAACAACCCTTTCAATCGGGCGTGCTTGTGCAGCCCAGATGTGCCGGGCTGGAACGAAGTTACCGATCCGGTCGACCCGCACGTCGGTGCAGCACCATCAACCTGGGAGCTGATCGGCTTATTAGCCCCCGATGCAGGCTTCGCAGGAACGGGAACTCGGCGTCGATCTGACCGGAACTTGGATAACGCAGTCATCAAGAATTCGGAATCGCTCGATCCGCCCCCTCCGAGTCCTCTTCGGATGAGACCTCTATGCACTTGGTGTGCGCGGCACGGGGGCGCGAGGGCGCACGAGATTTGGTGGCGATAGACGCGTCATCTGCGACTAATTTGGGGCTTGGAAGATGCGCCTGTGTCTTGGCTTTCTTCTGGGGCACCGCTCGCTTCTCCTCGAGTTCGGAGTCGCGCGCTATGCCCCGCGCCCTTGAGCCCTTCGGCGCGTCCTTACGTTTTTTGGACTTGGAAGTTTTCAAAATTTCGGGTGGGTCACTTTTGGCCAATGAGTGGCGTCGGGTCCGGTCTTGATGCAGACCGACCAGAACGGCCGATGCAGACCGGTCAGCATTAGAGCGGGCATCCGGACGCCGGTGCAACAAGTCAGTCAACTGCTGGTAGAATCGATTTACGGCCGCCCAGCGACGATTTGATTCCTCGGTCCAGGCGTCCGATCGGGCCTCGAAGGACTCGACCTTCCCGATCTGCTCCCGGACCACGACCTGTAGCTGGCTGATCTGCCTCTCCAGGTCACCACGTTGGGTGCGGAGTAAGGTCCGATCGGACTGGTCCTCCAACATCTGTCGGTCGACCACCGCGAGCTGTTCCAGGAGGTGCGATCGGTAGGCCTCCAAGCGGGATAGATCATGTCGTGCGCCGATCAGCCCGTCCAAGATCGGTCGCAGCTGATCGCGATGATCATGAGACTGCCGATCAGCCCTGAATAAGGCGTCGAATGTTCTGGCGATATCGGCGGGCAATTGATCTACATGAAAAGGAAGGTCAGACGAGACCCAAGATGGAAACAGACCGATCGACCTACCTCGCGTTGCTTGTTGGGCGATCTGGGCCCGGAGATGAGCGATTTCAGCAGTCACCTCCTGCATCTTCGTGGAAATGGGGATCAACGTATCCACCTCCTTCCGCAGTTGCAGGAGTGAAAAATTCTTTGTGTCTAACTGGGACTGGAGCTCACGGACCGTTTTCCGGAGCCGATCGGCCTCGATCTGATGCCGGTACGGTGTATCGGACCCGGGAGTGCTGAGAGGGCTGTCAGATCGGGCCGATCTGGACGGCGAATCGAGATGGGGTGATAAGGAACGCTGGGCACCTTCAGCAAAGAAGGTCAAGAAAGGTCACAAGGCGATCGGGTATGCAAGGAGAGTACCTGGTGAAAGTGGACTCGGAGACCTGTCCATTGACAAAGTCCGCTTCTATGAAGATCTGGATATGATGAGATCGGGCCGCTACCGTTGAGCGGCTGCGACACGACTCAGGGGCGGCTGTGGTGAAGCGGACCCAAGAATTTTGGTCGTTTCTGGTCAGCAGCAGACCGATCAGCTTATCGGAGATCGGATTGGTGGAAATCCAGGAGGCTTTTAAGCCGGTCATTTGCAAGGAGTGTCAAGAACACGGATTTGGGTAAGTCACATGAGATTTCGTGTACTACATATTTTCATGTTTGGTACATATTGGGGACTATAGGGGGTAGGTAGTTTTTAGGTTTAGGTTTTGCCAAGTTTGGGTTTTGCTTCGTAAATGTTTTGGCTTTAGCTTCGTCTAAGAAACCGTTGGACCTCTAACTCAACCGGGTTCGTTTCGCCTTGCACGTCAGTCGCCTCTGCACGCCGCAGAGTGTTTTGGGAGCGGAGGATCGAGTAATCCCCTCCAGCTCATTATGCCCGGCCGGGACGCGTCATAGACGCATTTGGCCCGCCGGAAGTCCCTCGACAGGAGTGCACTTTGGTCGACCCCTTAAGTTTAAGTTGCGCACGTTTGGAACGTGCTATTACGTCTATTGGATTATTTCGTGGAGATATCGTTCGTGGAGTGTGTCACGTTCTCATTTGGATCTCCCTATTGGACTATTGTACCCTATTGGATTACTGAAGTTTGTCTCCCATATTGGTCGGGCTTTACGATCGGATCAGCGATCTGCCATCTGGGGTATACTCATTTCAAGTATAACTGGTCTACCCGTACCCAGGGTGAAGAGTTCCACCCAGGGTACATTACCCAGCACGGTCTACCACATTTAGACCACAAGTCAATTCCTAGCGCCGATCCACCGAGTGTGTTACCAGCCCAATCCATCGGGTACACAAGGTAAGATGCAGAACAAATCGGACCAGGTGTCCTGTGTTGATGATCGGTCGTCTGCCAGCAGCGGACGATCCGATCGGATCGAAGGCGAAGGTTCGCGGGGTACCCCCCCCGTAAGTTGGAAGGCCGGGCACGATGGTGGTCAGGTTCTCGACACTACGGTGTTTGATTTTGAACTTGACTCCACCACAGCCCCGCAGCAGACTCCGCAGTGGCTCTGGTGGCTGAGCCAATGGTGGAATGTTGGCGACTTTTCCACGATCGCAGCACGTGGTTAAAAGTGGTCGTACAAGGAATGATCCAGGACCTTTCACGCGCTCCTCAATCCAATGTAACGTCCCGTAGTTGTGGCAGCAGACGTTAGCCCGGTTCAGAACAAAGCGCAGCGAGGCGGAATTTGCTGGGATCTCTTGACGTGCGAGGGGGAACTCCATTTCATCGGCGCGCAAGCTTTCTTGCAGGAGGTGCCGCGCACGCTGAGCACGTCTTGCCGCGAGCTTAGCGTCGTTCTTCTTCTTCTTCTTGTGTCTCAAGAGCACGTTCTTGTGCACGCCGCCCCCTAGCTAGTCGGATTTGTTGTTATTTTTGTTCTTGCGTCTCAACACCCCGCTGTCGAGCAAGCTGCCCACGAACCAGTCGGTTTTGCCGTAATATTCTTCTGACGTATCTACAGTACGTTGTAGAGCACGCCGCTCCCGAGCAAGTAGGTTTCACCGTAAATGTTCTTCTGGCGTCTCAACAGTACGTTGTCGAGCACGTCGCTATCGAGCCAGTCGGTTTCGCCGTGAACGTGGACTCTCTGGTTGCCGTGGCATTAGGGTTTGTTCTTGCGTCTCAACAATGTGTTGTCGAGCACGCGCTCCCGAGCCAGTCGGTTTCGCCGTGAACGCGGACTCGTGTCTTGCGTTGTCATGGGGGGGAGCAAATATGGTAGCTGGCCGGGTATTGCTCAATTAATATACTCGCTATAAGACAGTATGAACAGATGATCAATTTTATAAGCACTATTTGTAATACGACTTATAATACAGTTCGACTTCGATTATGTATAGGATCGCGTACTTAATCGAATTTTATACTTAGATCAAGATATTCGATTAGGTGCGGGAGCGTGCATCGACGGATGACATGAATTCTGTTATTACGAGTTTAAGGCCATTTAGCATGCTAAATGATGACGTCGATAGACTTTTGGGAGCGAAAATGCAGCCAATCAGTCTTGTAATTGGCTGGATTTTTGCCGTTTATTTGTGATTGGCTGCATTTTGCTTTTTCTCTTTTTTGGCAGGGTCCGTTTTGAAACTTTTTGATTGGCTGAATTGGTGAATGGGACGTATCCGACAAAAAAAATTCATCCAGTCAGTAACATGGTAAAGAATCCAGCCAATCACTAATTTTCATGACACCAATTTTTTTTTATATAAGTAGACGAGAGTGTAAACCAATTTAGCGAGCTAAATGACTCGCTGCGCGCCCTTGCTGCGTATATATAGGTATCGCCGTTTTGGCGCCCACCCTCACCTTCCATACCACCAATCATGTGGTAGCATGACCCTGTCAAAAAAAAAGAGAAAAAAACAAAAATCCATCCATCACGAAAAATCGAGAAAAACATCCAGCCAATCACTAATTTTTAAACCCACAGACACAATTTGTATGGGAAAAACTAGTTTAAGGCCATTTAGCAAGCTAAATGATGACGTCGTTAGGATTTTGGGAGCGAAAATGCAGCCAATCACAGTCGAGTGTTTAAGGACATTTAGCAAGCTAAATGATGACGTCGATAGACTTTGAATTAACTGAAAAAAATGGCTCGTTTCGCGAACGGAAGCGAAAAAGAAATCTTTCCGCTCTGTATTTGTCCAGACTTGCGACCGGCTGAAGTCTAGGGGATGGTACCCGTCGTTCCGACGAATTGTTTCACTAAAACTTCATCAAAACTATAGTATATATACATTTACTTTGAAACAAAAAGAAAAGAGTTTATTTTTTCGAGTTTATACCGGTATACCGCCACTCAGTTTGGAACGATCGGGTTGGTTAAAAGGGGAGAAGATTTTGGGCCAATCACTAATTTTTGAACGGACAGATACAATTTGTATGGGAAAAAAGTGGCAATTTTTTATAGGTAAAAAGTAAAACGACACCCAGGTGTCCCAACTTAAAACGACACCCCATTTAAAGTTCACCAAAATTAACCTTATTATCCAATTGGGCTTAAGTATATAAAGGTTTAGGGTTTAGGTTTTAGGGCTATTTCTCCTCTTTTATAAACTTTAAATGGGGTGTCGTTTTAAGTTGGGACACCTGGGTGTAGTTTTACCTCCTCTCTGTTCTATATAAGTTAGATATAGAAGAAGATAAGAATCATAATTTTCTTTTGTTGTCATCTTGCGAAGAATACGAAGTGTAAAAAACATGGGTCTTTTAATTTTGTAAAAAGTGTGGGTTCTGTGAATTTAAAAGTTGGACAGATGCCCTCCACATATTATTTGTAAGACCTCCAATAGGTACGTTCTTCGGTTTTTTACGTGCCCACATGTACGCGTCTTTCTGACAAAAGCCCTTTCACATACTATTTCTAAACCCTCCAACAGGTACGGGCTTCGGCTTTTTACAAGCCCACTTGTACGAATCTTGCTGATAAAATGCCCTCTTTTTTGCATACCAGTTGTAAACCTCCAGAGAGTATTATGCAAATTACAGTTCATCAGATGTTCTTGTTCCGTATCTATATTATAAAAAAATGCGACTTTTTCCCATACAAATCATGTCTGTGTGTTTGAAAATTATTGATTGGCTGGAAAATTGGTGTCACGAAAATTAGTGATTGCCTGGATTTTTTCACTTACAAGACTGTGATTGGCGGCAAAAGACGGAGCGGAAAGATTTCGTTTCGCTTCCGTTCGCGAAACGAGCCATTTTTTTCAGTTAATTGAAAGTCTATCGACGTCACCATTTAGCTTGCTAAATCGCCTTAAACTCGACTGTGATTGGCTGAATTTTCGATCCCAAAAGTCTATCGACGTCATCATTTAGCTCAGGCCTCGTCAAATTTGGCATTTGAATAATTTATGCCAAATATGCCAAATTTGAGTGTCAGAATGTGCCAAAAATGAAAAGTGTGTGTGTTTTTTTTATTTTGTTTGGTGTTGAGGTGGTAAATTCATTCTGGTATAAAAGCACCTCCCCAGCACCCCACAACCTGGCCAGTCTACAAACAAGTTTGTCTGATCACCTCAATATGAGCAAGCGCAGCATGCCCTTCAATGAGTCACACGTGCTGGAGTATGGGCTAAAAATTGTTGACCGACACGCTACCAAGAAGTACATGGCCGGCGTTCAGTGCCACATGTGCATAACCTTCGGCAAAGAGGAACCCGATGTGAACCAGGCAGTCGGGTCGAAGCGCGAGACACCAGCTCCAACAAAGAACGTGAAGGGCTGGACGGGACCACCCTTCCGCTCGGAGCTCTTCAGGTCCCATATGGATGGTCAGCATCCACGCAAGAGGGACGAGTATTTCTCCGCCTCCAATGAGGACAAGAAGACGTTCTTCGATGTGCAGACGCCGTTCGTCAACACGATCTTCAGTCACTTCGGCCATTCCCAGGCAGTTGTGTTCATGCTATCGCTCCCTGTAGTTGATGTGATCATCAGCGATCTTTTCTTCGATGCAGAGGAGGAGGGTTACATCGCCAAGGCGCGTGCCCTGGATCTGTTCAAGACTGTTCTCGCTGACGGCATGGATGTGCCCAGCTCCTACGTATTGAACATAGCAAATCCGTTGCAGTTCCGCCTTGAAGTCAGGTACCTGTCCCATGGCTTGTCGTTCCGCCAGGTTGCGGTGGTGATGAATTCTACCAAGGACATCACAGGACTGACAAAGCTTGGTTGGATAGCGGACAACAAGGTGTCTGGATACGCCCATGTGCTCGTGGCAGTCAATCTTCAGAAAATCGGAACGCTCATGTCGATGGATGGCATCTGGTCGTTTTCATTAGCCTTTGATGCGTCAACGCATCTCGGCCGCTCATAATTTGACACGCGCATACGCTTCCATGTGAACAGCGACTTGTACAACCTGCACGTGCTTGCCATCCCAATCTACGGCCGCCATACGTCTCAGGTTCAATTCAACCTGCTGGTGAAGATGCTTCATGCTCTGTGCGTCTCCTGGCGCACAAAACTGATTGGCATCAGTTCAGACGGGGCTGCGGTGATGACCGGTCGCATCGGCGGCGTTGTGACACTGCTCGAGCAGGCCGTCATCCACCATGTATACCGTACCTGGTGTGGGCTTCATCACTTTGACCTGTTCGCCAAAAAAGTGATCAAAGAGATGTTCAACGGGGAGTTCTGGTCAGCAAACGTGATCGCGGCGTGCTTGCGTAAGCAGGAGATACTGAAGACAGAGATGGGCGCAACCCTAAAAATGACGACGCGCTGGATGGCGCTTGGCAACTACTGTGAATGGAAGATGCATCACCGCGTCAAGCTAATCGAGTTCTTCAACGGGCGCCGGGTCGACCAGCTACGTCTGCCGTTGCGGTGGTGGCCCGTCGTTGCCGCCATCAATGCCTTTTTCTACGAGTGCAACAAGACGATCGCGAAAATGCAGGGCAAGCAGCTGCTGATGTCGCAGCAGGATGAGTACATCGATCAGCTACTTGAGGCACTGGTCGTACAGACGGATGTCAAGAAGGAGTACACTGCGAGTGTAGTGGGTGTGACTCACGAGCGAGTCAATTGGTTAGTGTCGCACGAGGATGTGTCAGGGTTCCTCAATGACCAAGGCACGTTTGTCCGCGAAATACTCTCTGGTTGATCTCCAGCACAGCGTCTTCGATATACCGAAGACGCTGTGCTGGAGATCAACCAGCAGATTGGCCGCTTCATTGTCGGCATGATGGACGGCATCATGCAGATCAAGACGCTGCGTGACAGCGACAACTCAGCGAGCTTGAAGGTACCCAGTGTCCTTCCGCATCAGCTCTGCAAGCTGCGCGGACGCGACTTCATGGGCGTGTTCGCTCCGTTCAAGGATCGCCTGTCGGTGCACATGGACGCCCACCGTATGGCCGAGATCGAAGTCGAGCAGCTTGCCTTGTTTCGCGCGTACAAGGACGATCCCGCTTTGGTCGCAGCGCTCGACACATGCAACAGCACAACTACTTTCCACCGGGGATGGACGTTGGTGAGCCCGCGCTTCAACGCGCTTCGTGATTGGGAAGGGGGTGTGGCATCTGTCTTCCCAAATACTGCCACAGTTGAGTCCGACTGGAGGGTATTATGCAGGCTAAACAATACGACATGCTTTCTAAGATCGTGTGATAGAGTCACCTTGTAGAAAAAACATTTTATTAACGAATCGGAGAAAATTGCTTCAGTTTTGCCATATGCCAAATTTCGGGCCTGGAAGTGAGCCAAAAATGGTTCATTTTTGGCAAATATGGCAGATGCCAAATTTGATGAGGCCTGATTTAGCTTGCTAAATGGCTTTAAACTCGTATCTTTTATAAAAATGGCAATATAAAAATTAGTTGGTAACCAACTAATACCAACTCAAGAAATGACACGTAATAATTAAAGGGATAATAACACGGGTATCGCTAGTACTTTACCAAAGAGGTGCATAGCGGTTGTGTCCTATCATGCACTCACCCTGTATATACAAGTAGTTGACTAACCTGTAGGCCAATGATCATCCGGGGCTCTCCTATGACTCTACTAATGCCAAGATGCAGCTAAGTCATTACCCTGACAATGTTGGTACGTGTCATTTCTTATACTTGTACTTGAGTTGGTACGTGTCATTTCTTGAGTTGGTATTAGTTGGTTACCAACTCATTTCTTCACACTCCAAAAAAAATTAGGAAAAAAGCCCTTTCGTATACCATTTCTAAAATCTCCAATAGATACGGGCTTCGTCTTTTTACGAGCCCACTTGTACGCATCCTACTGACAAAAGCATTTTCGCATATCAACTGAAAATACCCATTGCTTAGACAATAGATCGCATATAAACTGAAAATTATCCATCCCTGTTACAATAGATACGGGCTCTGCTTTTTTCCAGCCCACTTGTACGCATCCTTCTGACAAAAGCGCTTTTGAATAGAAACTGAAAAATATCCATCAAGTAACATAGATACGGGCTTCGGCTTTTTACGAGCCGAGCCCACTTGTACACATTTTTCTGACAAAAGCCCTTTCGTATATCAACTGGAAAATATCCATCAAGTAACATAGATACGGGCTTTGTCTTTTTACAAGCCCACCTTTCTGACAAAAAGCCCTTTCGAATATCAACTGGAAATTATCCATCGGTAACATAGATACGGGCTTCGGCTTTTTAAGATCCCTCTTGTGCGCAATCTCTCTGACAAAAGCCCTTTCGAATCCCATTTTTCAATTTTCTCGGCCACGTCACCACCAACAAATCTGTAATGTTGAAGCCCCACGTCCTCGCATTAATTTCCTGCTTCACTGCTGCGTCCGTTCGAGCTGCAATCCAATCCACCGACGCTGCTGCTCTAATTTTCGATCCAAGCAATGGAGTGGATAGCAGTGAGAAACGAAACCTTCGTGAAAAGTTTCCATATGTGACGGATGAAGAAAGAGCAGGGGTTACTATGTTCCAACTCCAGGATCTGATGCATCGTTTTCCAAGCGCGTTTAATGTCGCCCGACTCCAGCAACTTGTTCATGATCCACTGGCCACATTCGATGTTGAATTTTCTAATGTTGAAGAGAGCTTACAGGTGATAGTAGAAATCGTGCCTCCCGTAAGTTTGCGACCTGGGGAGCACTTTTGGATGGCTCTTGGGGGCGCCTATTTCAAAGAAAATCCTATGCGACTTTCCGGCGGCATTCTTCTAGACTCACCGGACGGGATGGAAGAAGCGACGTTGGCGACCATTCTCGAGAAAAATAATCTCAATCCCGCGACGGGAATTCTCAAGCTTCGGTTGTTAAACCTAGCATGTGCCGGCAGAGGAATACCGATTGGGTACCTTCGTTCAATGGTTCTGGGAAGTGAGATTATGGCAAGGGCTCGGAAGGAACGAGACGAAGGTCTCTCCTTTACCAAGATCACCTTTGAGGGAGTAAATGTTCTTCCTTTTGAGAGAATTAATTAGCACCGTTTCTCTCAAGCTGTAGCGTATACAGCTGAACGAAGGTGTTTCAACTACTCTCAATAAAGTGCCACTTAAGAATGTGCAAAGCAATCACCTTGTCGCTGCGTACTCTCTAGGCAAGCGTCTGTGCCACTCCTCGAATACTTTTGATACATACACAATCCAAACTTCGTTCTTGATTCCTGTACATCCGGCCGCCCCTTCTACGATGGCATCGCAGCACGTTTCTCTCTATAAAGCATGCTAACTAATCTGATCACCTGACAACTCAATCGAATGAGCGCGTAGTTCAACACATGGCTCTGACATGAGCTCAAACGTACAACAGTTAAGCCAACTTGTGTAGGAAAGTAGATCCGTACGCAGTGCCACCTTTAGAGAGTACCAGGGACCGTAAGAGAAACCAGTAATCAGTAGTTAGGCGTAGCGATGGTGGGAGCTTGATAACACATCTAAATGGCAGCGAGGTCAAGGATCATCCATTGCTGGCGTACATTGGCGAGTTAGTATCCTTGCAACTGCACCTTCTTGTTCTGTGCAGGGTTCAAGCCAAGACAGAAACACTGATGTTGCACATATTTGAGCTTGCCGGTCGAACTCTCATACGTCCACTTTTGGTTGACCTCGTTCCTGCAGCGATACATGCAAACGATACCTCCAACCAAGGCCTCGGAAGCATCGAGACAGCGACCATTTCTCTTGGAGCGCACTTGTGGAGTCCCTGAATCACCTGCTCCAGCATCAACCAGTTCAGCACGAACCGATTGCTCGCGTTCCTCGACATGCACACGTTGTGTCCTTCTCCAATTGGAGCAGTTTTAACTCAGCAGTACGAATGGAACAGGGTGCTTTCAATCCAATCGTCAACTTCTCAATGTTGATCTCCATCAAGTCATTATCTTGGACAACACCAACGTCGTCGGCTTGCCATCGTTTGTCATACGTCATCAGGCATGATGTGGACTGTAGAAGAAAAGCGCGTGGTACACTGAACAGTTTCTATGAGCTGGGGTCAGATAAAGGCTACCGAAACACCATCCTACTCCTTTTCACTTGAGCTTTATATGCATAATCCCACTGGGCGACACGATTCCAAAGAGCTGCGTAGCCAGATTTCAGCGTCTACCATCGCCATTTGGAGACTTGGAGTCATTTCCACGAGAAGCTTCTCCAGGCTTGTCATTGGATTCCGAGGCCTCGGAGCATCCAGTGCTGGAAAGTGAAGAAGAGCTGGTGCCGGACGATGAAGAGGAAGGTGAAGATATATTCTCGGGCAGTCTATTTCTTCGAGGGCTGCTGCCTGTCGCTCCCGACACGTATCCGAAGAGCCTTGCTCTCCCGGGAAGGTCGTTGATTTACAACTACTCCCTCCATTGGGACGTCAACGTGACCGTCGTCTTGATCGATCCCAGGGCGGAGCTACCGCCCTTCACGATGAAGATAGAAGCGAAGATATGAGAAAAAGAGGAAGCAGAGTTTGATGAAGCTGAGACCGCATATTTTTCCCATCCTTTGGTAGTAGTTCTTCCAGCTTTACGTGCACTTACGGTGCGCCAAAGGCGCCGTCGCTCAAAGGCTGACAAGTTTCCTCCCGCTAAGCCCTTGCGTAATGCGGTCAGACGCCTTAGGCGCCAGCATCAAAGGGCGGTGACTTCGCGTTTCTATTAACATTCCATTCGTTTAACCTCCGTATTTCTGGATCTTTCCCGAAGCTTACCAGACTATTCTTTGTATGGACTGAAATCCTGAAATTGTCACTTGTGACGCTCTAGCTTCCCTACTTGCGTCGACCACTTGGCAAGTTCTGCTGACCAAGAAGCGTGATAAGGTCTCCCGATTACGGCTGGGTTTTGCGGCGTTCCAAGCGAAGCACGAACCTTTTCGCAAAGCAACACGCTCAGGCTCTTTGATAGTCGACCCACTTCGTTTCTGTCAGGTCCGTTTAATCAATATATGGTCAATTACCAGGTAGCATCGAAGTCCCACCGCACCCAGCTAGGTGAAGGGTGGGAAGACTCAGCAGCTTTTATAGTAACTGGAATCAGAGCAGGCAACTGCGATCTGAACCTATTACTTAATACTTGATGCTGCACATGGCCTATCAAAGATCGAGAAGAAAGGCCTTCCCTGTGGTGATGACAACTGGTGGACAACGAGGAGCTGACCACGACCTTGAGCGACGATTTAACCAGGATGGACATGATGAAGACATGGAGGAAGTAGTATCGTGCAGATCCCGTGAACCCTCCCGTTCTCCTAGTTCTCCCCTGTTGGAAGGGCGCGCAATTCCTGCGGCAGCTGGCGTCGCATGAATCGTGTTTGTTTTGTGACTTTTGGATGAAAGCCTGGTGTACTGTACATAACTTAGGTTAAGTACAGCAAATTACATATATGCATATTATTAGTTTAAGTCTATAACGTAACACTAATAAAATCACTTTCGATTTAATTCCGTCAAGTGATTACTGTGGACCCAAGTACGCCGTGTTTGTAGGCGGAAGTTTCTGTGGAATATCACGTGGATTGTGATACGTTACAGTTTCTCGTCAAGTTACGTAGTGGATTGATTGGATATAACGTGGATAATAGAAGTTATTTGAGTTTTATTGTTGGCATTACGTTTTCTTCTGTTGCTGTCGTTCTCTAGGGAAAAGCTAGCCCTAGTACTTTTTGATTGCATAGGAATGCGCGTGTGCGAGTACGCAGAACGAAATGAGCGACTCCGAACAGGTTATGAGCCCAAAAGAGGGCCGTAACGCATCAGAAGACGAAGTCAAGCCTGCAGACATAGTGCGGTTGCTTGGGAATATTTTGAACCGCCTGGAAAGGCTGGAAAAGTCAAGCAGCACCGATATTCATGAGGAAAACGCTGCGCCCAAGCCCAAGGGATACACCAAGATGAGTCTGGCCTCCCATGGTGACAACGGTGATGATAAAAGGGGGTTTGCGACTGGATTACAAGGAAGGATGAGTTTAGAAGGCATCAGCCATGCTGGCAGGGATGCCTTCACTCGAGTTGGATACCCCGGTTCTGGTAGGCAGCATGTGCAAGCTCACAATGCCAACCAGCATCAGCAATCATATGAAATGCATGGGCATGTGCCGGCCCAAGGGTTTGGAGTGGCGCGTACGCCCTCACCCAAGCAGAAGATGATACAGATCAAGCCTTTTGAAGGCAAAGAAGTATATAAAGGACTGGGATCTGGTTTTCAAGCCTGAAGGCGCAAGGTTTTACGTCAAATCAGCCTTGATGAAGCGGCTTGTGGATTTCAATGGTCCGAGGACGTGAAGCTTGACCTGATGGGCCATTGTTTGGCGGGCCCACCGGAGTCGTACTACAACCAGCAGGTCAAAGGGTGGTGGTGTGAGACACCAGACCATTGGTACGTTATGTATAAAATGTTATCGGTCTTTTACGTAAAAGTGACCCCGGCGCAAGGAATCAAGCTCTTCATGGGTCGGAAGACGCCTGGAAGATCGTGGTCCGATCACTTTCTATACCTGACTGCCATTGAGGATGCAGTCGGGTCAATTGCGAGAATTTGTTGCTCAACAACGTGGTATTCCACGCGGCATCGGAGATGAGGATCTGCCTCATCTCCGAATATGATCATACACGGCCTGACTATCTGCGGCAGGCAGAGGAACTGTGTCAGTTCGCACAGGCCGTGGAGTTTAATGACAAGTCAATGAAATTTTTACAAGGTGGAGCAGTGAATTTGATGGCTGACAAGCCTAAGAAGACCTTCAAGAAACGCGTTTGTTATTCATGCGCGAGGAAGGACATATAAAGAAGTATTGTCCCAAAAATAAGCCAATGAAGGAAGAGTTTGCGCTCATGATCGGCGGGTTCTATGGCGAAGTATTGCCGGATACGTGGATGATGGATAGTGGTGCCAGTATGCAGCTGACGTCGGACCTTGTAACGGGGTTACATTCGGGTAACACTGAGTGTTAATGTACATGAGTACACCACGGTTGAGGTCAGTATTGGCCGGGTTGAAAGGTTTCGAACCTTTGGTTATTTCAACCAATCAGGGCATGGGCCCTTGGTGTGGTGGTGTGTCAGCCATCCACGTGTCAGTACACAGGTGTGTACACTACATTTTAGCTAGGTACGAATTAGGAATATTCTACTTAGTATTACATATAGTTTATATTAGTTTAAATTAATTTAGGCTAATTACATATTAAATATATTCAGTTTACATTTCACTCTAAATAGCAGACGCGCGACCTCGACCGGTCGCGCGTGCAGTGA
>CM047582.1:16260559-16310067 GCA_026184515.1 Peronosclerospora sorghi | reverse complement strand
GTGCTCATGCGAGCATCCGATATTCCGCTTACAGCGATCAGCACGCCTAGCGGCATGCTGTGGGAAAGGCTTGTTATGCCACAGGGGCTTTCGAATGCGCCAGCGAATTTTAATCGCTTGGTGACTCAGCTCTTCCGCCCTCGTAGAAAGTACGCTCAGACGTACTTCGAAGATATTCGTCCATAGTCGTGCAGAAGGCGACTCGTCTGATGTTCAGACGCATCTGATACACCTTCGAGCAGTGATCGAATGTATGCGAGAGCATAAGTTATATGCAAACGCATCCAAGTGTATCTTTGGTGCTGAGGAAATTCCTTTCCTCGGATGCTTCATCGGTAAGGATGGAGTGCTGGCGGATCCCGCGAAGGTGAAAGCCATTGTGGAGTGGCCTTCGCCTGTAAATCTTAAAGAGTTACAGAAGTGGCTTGGATTAGCTAATTATTTCCACAAGTACAGCGAGAACTACGCTGAAATGGCGAAGCCATTAACGGACCTTCTTAAGAAGGATGTTGATTGGTGTTGGGAAACTGAACACCAAAAAGCTTTTGAAGCGGTTAAGGGGAGCTTGTTAAAAGCTCCCGTTCTTGCTCTCCCAAACTCTGGGAAATCTTTTAGCGTCGTCTGAGACGCCTCCGATTTCGCAATCGGATGTGCTTTGTTACAAGCAGACGACGCGGGACGGGAACGCGTGATTGCGTTTGAGTCGAGGCAGATTAAAGCTGTAGAATGGAATTATCCCGCTAATGATAAGGAGCTACTTGCTATGAAGTATGCCCTTGTCAAATTTAGGGTTCACCTACTCGACTCAAAGCCGTTTGTGGTTTATACTGACCACGCGTCCTTACGGACAGCGACAAAGTCGCCTCATCTCTCCCAACGGATGGCCCGTTGTCTATCCTGCTTTGCGGAGTACAATTTGGAGGTAAATTACAAACCTGGTAAACAGAATGTACTTGCAGACGCGTCGTCGCGTCGTACCGATTACGAGCTCTCTCACGCGACATTCGTCATCTCGTCTGTGGTGTATCTCATACGCCGGGCGTATGAGAAAGACCCACAGTGTACGGCGCTTATCAGTGCGTTGGGTGGAAAGCGACTTGGCTCGTCTGAGCCAACTCTGTCAAGTCGAGCTAAAGCTCGTTTACACCGTTACAGGTACTGTGACGGTTTGCTATATTATAGCACGATCGCGGAGGACACTCCGCGGGTGGTTGTTCCCAAGATGAGGAACATAATATAGAGTCCTCTTTGAGGCACATGACGCCCCTACCGGGGGTCATTTAGGTCAGGATAAGACCTACAGCGCTTTAAGCGCTTTGTGTTGGTGGCCCAACATGTATAAGTGGGTCGGTGCGTATATACGCACTTGTGAGACGTGTCAGAGGGTTAAACCCTCCTGCAAGTTCAGCTGCGCCTTTGGCGAGCTTGTACGTTCCAACGGAGTGTTGGAAATCCATTAGTATGGATTTTATCTTCGGTTTTCCGAAGGATAAGGCCGGGAAATCCGGAATATTGGTCTTTGTAGACCGTTTGAGCAAGATGGCTCACCTGGCGGCGGTGTCAGAGTCTATTGATGGACAAATAACAGCGAAGGTGTTCCTAGACCGTGTCTTTCGACAGCATGGTCTACCCGATTCCGCTGTATCGGATCGGGATCTCCGTTTTACGGGACATTTTTGGGGGGCGTTGTTTAAGGTGCTAGGCACCAAGCTCCTCATGGCCACTGCGGATCATCCGCAGACGGACGGTCAGGGGGAACGCGTTAATCGCGTTGTGGAGGATATTCTACGGAGTTTATGTCCGGATTCTCTAAAGAGTTGGAGTGAGATGCTCCCGATGGTTGAATTTGCTATCAACAATTCGGTACATGCATCTACGGGGTTTACCCCGTTTTACGTGAACGGATTAGTGAATACGAGCGTTCCGTTAACGCCACGTGTGTGTGGCCCAGGGCTTGAGGGGGGGGATTCCCCGATGTCATCCCTGTATCTTTGCAAAAGCACATCGATAAGTTTTTATCGACGTGCCTTAGTGTCTTACGACACGTCTGCGTTGCCATGGCGGAAAGCCAAGGCAAGGCGAAGGATCAAGCTGACTGCAAGGGGCGGCGTAACGAAAAGATATATCAAGTAGGACAAAGTGTTTTATTAAACGCTAAAAATCTTCCTACACATGCATTTCAAATGTGTTGCGCAATAAACTGCGCCCCAGGTTTGTGGGGCCCTTTAAGGTGTTAGCCCGAAAGGGCTTGTCGTATACCTTGGACATCCTGAAGGCGATGCGTACGCATCCAACCTTCTATGTGGGTATGATTAAGCCATACCAGGACCCGGAGGCGGGTCACCTCTTGGGGGGGTTGGTAAGGCGAATAGCCATAAGAGCCGTAAGACACAGCAGGGCAGAGAAAGCCCGACAAGGCTAAAACGCGACCACGAAGTTGCGCGACGAACATCTCGAGAGAGGCAAGACGCCTCTCGAAGCGTTCAGTGGCATCCCACTCATCGCGGAGTCCCTCGTGGACATCATAGATGTGAAGGATGTGCCGATCACAGCGCTCACGAATCTCATGTCGCAATTGCGCGACCTCCTCCTCCAATGCTCGATGCGGAGGGTACTCCACATTATCATGTGGAGCGTCTGATGGCGCGACGCCATCATCGGGGTCAAACCCAGTATCTGGTGAAGTGGAAGGGTTATCCACAATCACAGAGTTCGTGGGAGTCCGAGACTCCCCTACGGCAGGATTGCCGTGACGCCGTTGACGCTTTCGAGTGAGAGAATCCCGTTGCGGGTCAACGACCAAAGGAGCGCTAGAAGCCCCTTCACTACCAGTAGTTGGGAGTTCGCCGGAGGCAGATGTGGCGCTCACACTGTCCTCTGGAACCGCGGTGGGGGCAGGGGGGGCTAGCGTAGCGCGTGCGATAAGGGGCACGTAATAGCTCCATCGCTCTAGCTCTGGATAATGCAATGCGCAACGCCCTCTCCACCCAAGCGTCACGACGGGAATAGCTGTTGTGCAGCTCATTATAGCTACGGAGGAGCTTCTCCCCTTCCGCCTAAGCGCGGAATTTCTTTTCTGCATCTTCGGCATTTTCTCCCGTAGAGAGAATGATAGGAACCTCGCGGAGGTTCTCAACAGGGGCACCCTGTGCCTGATTGTCGATGTGTTCTCGGTATGAGACGCTAGTGAACTGCTTTTGCGTGAGCAGTTGTTGCCGGAGTTTCTCCCGGAGTTCGCATTGATACGGCTGTTCAGCCGCAGGTCCAGGGGTATAGAATGCTAAACCATTCCTTACCATACTCCTAGCCCACTTTGGAAGGTCACGAGGACCTTAAAAATTATATGCCGCCCGTGGCGGGCGTTTGGGGGCGAGTAACGCAGCTCTTAGTTCCTGTGCGGCAAGTTGGGTTTCTTGAGCTGCGTCCAGATCATTGGTGATGATCGCCTTCAGCTATCCGGATGTATCATCCGACATTGGCAGGGGTGGCGCACTAGTTAGTGCATTTTCCCCACGTGTGGGGAACGGATTAGGCTGACGACATCGCCGTTCGGTGTTTGCCGTAGCGGTAAGCCTTTGGGGAGATATCCCCAAGGACATCGACCTCCGAGTTCTCGGAATAGTCTACCTCCTCATCTCGAGGAGACTCCACAGCACCACTAATGGTGCTCATGGTTATCCAGAGGTTCTGGCAGTTGGAGTTCTCCAACTAAATTTGATTTATTGCGTAAGCAATAGTATTGATTGGGGAGTATGTAACAGGGTTACATTCTGGTTACATTTAGTATGTGGTGTACGTGAGTACACTACGGTTGGGGTCAGTATTGACCGGTCCGAAAGGTTTTGGACCATTGGTTATTTTAACCAATCAGGCCAGGAGCCCTTGGTGGAGGCGTGGCAGCCAGCCAAGTGTTATTGTGGTGGAGTCAAGTTCGAAATCGAATACATTTGTATCGACAACCTGACCACCACCATCGTGCCCAGCCTTCCAACTTACGGGGGGGTACCCCGTGGACCTCCATTCGAAATCTGGTCCGATCGTCCGCTGCTGGCAGACGACCGGTAATCATACAAAGACACTTGGTCCGATTCACTTAAGTTCATCTCACCTTGTGTACCAGATGGAATGGGCTAGTTACACACTCGGTGGATCGGGATCGCAGATCGATCTGATTCTGTCTTGAATATCGGAGACCGTGCTGGTTAGGTGTACCTAGGGCGGAACTCTTCACCCCAGGTACGTACAGACCAGAAACACTTCCAAAAGATAAATTCCAATAGGTCGATCGTCCAAACGATCTAGACCTGACCAATACGAAATAATAGAGGGTAGACCAATCAACCGGTCTAGCCCCTGACCAATATGAGAGAAGACCAAAACCGGTCTAAACTCCAACCAATGTTACAATGAGCCAATATGTCCACGTGAAGACCCAATATGCCCGTGAAACTCCACAAACGATATCTCCACGTAAGGACCAATCCAGTCAATAGCACGTTCCAAACTTACTCGACTTAAAGTGTCGAGATCGCCAAATCGTACTCCCGTCGAGGGACTTCCGGTGGCCAAAGTGCGCTTGCGGCGCGTCCAGACCAGGTATAATAGGCGGGAGGGGATAATTCAACCCTCTGCCCCCAAACACTCCGCGGCAGGCGGAGGCGACTAGTGTACGTGAAAGAATAACGACGACCCCTTGCTGCGGTGTAGAACAAGACCAGAAGAGGTTTTTGCCACTTATTCCTAGACCAAAAACCTTTACTTGGAAAAATCCGTAACCAAAAGACTCTTACTTGGAAAAACCACAACTAACCAATAATACTACCTCCCTATGGTCCCTAATGTACCCACACAAAATTATGTAAAATACCCAATGTTAGGTGACTCACCCAAGACCTGCGTTCTTGATACTCCTTGAATCTGATAGGCTAAAAAGCCCCCCTTGTTTAGACCAATCGGAAACTCGACCAACTGACTTGACCAAAAGTGACCAAATTTATGGTATACTTCACCACAGCCGCCCCTGAGTCCGACCGTGTCGCACAACGATAGCGGTCTGACTCACCCATCACTCGACCAACTGGACCTTGGTCACTCACACTTCTTCCCAATGGATCAAACATCTTCGACACCTGCTTCAGGTACTGCCTTTACTGCACTTGATCTTCTTATGCTTCCCTTTGACGCTTGTTCTTGTTGTTCTTGCAGAAACTCTATGCGCCGAGTCGCCCCACCTTGCTTCGCCTGTCCAGTCGGCTCGGTCTGACAGCCCACGTAACTCTCGTGCACTTCAAACATCGGAAGGGCGTCAGACTGAAGCCGACACGCGGATGAACGATATGCTTGCTGAAAACATGCGTCTCAGGACCCAGGTGGCCCGCCAGGCAACACGAGGTGCGCATCTTTGGTCTTCGTCTTGTACTTGTCTTGACCCTCGTTTGTCTTCAGCTCTCATCCCTCCCAGCGTCGTCAAGGCAATAGGTGCCTTGCTTGATGCCAATAGGCAGTCCGACGATCATGTTGACCAGCTTCGACCACTGGAGGAGCTGGTAAGCGCGCGTCATGAGCTGTCCCGTCTGGAGGCTTATCAGTCCCATCTCCCGGATCAGCTTGTACTTGTTCGCCGGCAGCAGCTGGACGGACAGTTTGAAGCGACCTCACTGCGCATGCAAGGCGACGACATCGCGAGGGTATGGTTGTACCTAGACCGAGTGAAGATGTCGGCTCGAGGTGCACGTGCATCATCGGATGAGTTAGCCTGTCCGCCTGCGTATCCTTTCTTTTTGGATTAAAGAGGACATTTTCTCCTAAAGTGACCCGGTTCGCCGCACTTACGGCACAATCGAGGGGCCGTAGGGGCACCAGTCTCTCCACTCGGGTTAGCTACATGCTTATCCAAGCTCTTCTGACCTTGAGTCAAATTTCTCCCTTCACTGTTTGCGCTTGCATGTCCTCCTCCGCGGCCGCCACGCTTCTTGTTTCCTGTCCCGTTCCCGCCGCTGTGTCTGCCCGTGTACCTTGCTTGGCGCACACCCGTCTCAGAGGCAAACGCCCGCAATCCGTCTTCCGTTTGACTTTGCAGCATACCATACTAAGCTGAAGTACGCAGTTGTTCGAATTCATACTGCCGAGGCAGACAGTTGATCAAGAATTCTTTCATGTCAATATCTTTTACTTGATAACCATAACTCGCACGTTCCGTACGGTAGTGAAATAACTTTGCCGAGAACACTTCGAAATCACCACTGGAAGCACACTTGAGCGTTCTCATCTCGTCCTGTAGTCGCGGCATAACGCCCTGCTTGATCATCGGGTTTATTCGTTTTTTATAGATATCACATTGCGCCACCCACATCTCGGATCCCGTCTCGTACATGTCCACGAGCCGGAGCTTTTCCGTAGGGATTGTGGTGCCAATCATGCGCATGATCTTGATCTCTTGCTTATCAAAATATTTCTTTCCGTCATCGTCCAGATCCTCTCGTTTTTTTCTCTTCTCTACGACGTCGAGAAGTCCATCCTAACGGAAGATAGTCCTCATCTTCCATTTGTACGAACGCCAGTCCTTGCCGTCCCATCCGTAAAAGAGCCCTTCTGTCTTGACTTGACGCTCCCACTCGGCACTCGTAGCATTGTAATTCATGGTACTCTTCTACATCTTCGACATAGCTTTTGGTCTCATAACCATGTTGGAAGGGTAAGGGCGCTACTGGTGCTTTTTAGGACTGTTTTTCATAAAACTACTCCTAGAATCTCCCTGTGGAGAGATCTTTCTATGAAGTAGCACAATGTGGTGAAGTAGCCTTTTGGTCTCGATTATGGAGGACATTGATATGAGTCAATTATTGATAGAGCTCAGTCAGTACAGAGATATCTGTTAAGTATTGGAGTTTCCGGCGAAGAGTTTCAGCCAATCGGATTTGGCTATGGACGGCCGACTCACGCCGGCCAACTCACGATTGATCGTATTCTGGGGGTTTAAGTATGGGTGGTGTGATTTTGGAGTTTCGGGCGAAGGGTTTCAGCCAATTGGATGTGGCTATGGACGTCCAACTCACGCCGGACAACTCACTCCGGCCGACTCACGATTAATCAGATTCTGCGGGTTTAAGAATGGGTGGTGTGATGTTGGAGTCAGCACTGAAGTAACCAAGAAGTAGTAGGTGAAAGAAGTGTTTGACTTATATATAAGATTTGGTAATACTTAATAGCTTCGATTCCCTTGAGCCTCAACAGTCTCTGGCGGCCTTCTAGAAATCCTTCTTTACTGTTCCTATACAAAAAAACAAGTCTAATACAAAAAGTTCGTTGAGTGAGCACCCAAGCAAGAGAAGCAAAGGCTTTCTGAAGCTAGCTAAAGTTGGGGCAGCCTGAAACTCTCTGAGAAGTGTATTCTTAGTGTGTTTGGTTAACTTGTGGTTCGGGCGGTAGTATTAATAACCCGGGAAGCTAAGCAAGAAGGACGTAATATTACCTTCTTGTGTTGTATTTTGAGTGGAAACACTAAAATTTTAAGTTCCTTCACGACACAAGACAGTATGAAGGATAAGCTGTAAGTAAGTACACTCACAAGGTGCGCACTCTACATTCACTAGTTGATGATTAGATGGTTTCTGACTTTAGGAACCGACAATTAACGCCCAAGGATACATTACTCCGCCCTTACATTACGTAATGTCGCACCAACAATGATTATTACGCATTTAAATTCATATTTGAAGCTATAATAGCATCTTCTCTGTCCTTTATCACCCCATGAGAGATTAAGATCGTTGAACGATCAATTTTGTGGATTTCAATTCGAAGTGGCGAGATCGAAAGCTGTTGCTGCCAATATGTTTGAGTACTATCTGACACTTTTTGAGAGACAATTTATACTGCAAGGTGCATTTCCTGAGGACGGACAGAGACTGCAAATTAACAAAACCTGGACAACTTTTGTAAGAGCAGTGAAAATTCAATGAGGCAACGATCAATAAAGAAATGGATAATCACGTAACAATGCCTACCAACATGACAATGGTCCTCTTCCCATGAGCTCAATGGCATGGATAATGATTATAACTGTCGAAGGTTTCCCAAAGGCGCCTGAAGAAATAATATAAAGAGAATAATTTGGTGCAGGACCGTGATCCCAGCGGATCAATCTGGCCACAACAATGCCTGAAGTGAGGCACATGCGGGCATGTTCGATTAATTAAATTGAAATACCAGATTAGCTCTCACCACGGAATATATTCGCAAGTGCACGTTTCAGTACCCACATTTACCAATATTAACCTTTTCGAACTGCGTCTAGACTAACAGGGCTCAGTTACGCCACATCAAGCACCAATAACTCCAGCAGCAGAATAGTTGGGACAGCTCTGAGATAGTTGCGCAACATAGAGGGATGCGGTGTACAATCAGAGCCGCGACAACCAGACGTACTGCCGGCGAGGGAATGGGATTTAAGTCAGCACACACAATCCCATTTACAGTACTCTCAACATCCAGCCTCAGCGTCTTAGTTCAGTAACAAACCTCGGCAAGAGACAAATGGATCAGGATCCAGCCCCACAAACAAAACTATGCGCGGATACTTATGTGGTGGTGTAGCCGGTGCGTACACGCACGGTGCGGCTAGCGCACAGAAGAAGACTTTCCTAAAGCGGCGATGTGCCGCTACTAGCCGATACGCCCTTATAAAAGGGCATAGTAATAGAGAACTCTCTTACTCGGGGACAAGATTCCACTTTGGTTTACTAGTTAGCACAAGCTAACGCCTTGACACAAGGCTCTCTTAATAAGGGGGTAGCTAAGGGAAGAACTTCCCTTACGCTACTACACTCACTACGCGCGCGACCGGTCGAGGTCGAGCGTCCTGTAGTCTTTGATTGAAATGTAAACTGAATGTATATTTAATATGTAATTCGCCTAAATTAATTTAAACTAATGTAAACTATATGTAATACTAAGTAGAACTTACTAAATTCTTACCTAGCTAAAATGTAGTGTACACCACCTGTGTACTAATGTGGTGAAGTATACCATAAATTTGGTCACTTTTGGTCAAGGTAGTTGGTCGAGTTTCCGATTGGTCTAAACAAGGGGGGCTTTTTAGCCTATCAGTCAAGGAGTATCAAGAACGCAGGTCTTGGGTGAGTCACCTGACATTGGGTATTTTACATAATTTTGCGTGGGTACATTAGGGACCATAGGGAGGTAGTATTATTGGTTAGTTGTGGTTTTTCCAAGTAAGAGTCTTTTGGTTACGGATTTTTCCAAGTAAAGGTTTTTGGTCTAGGAATAAGTGGCAAAAACCTCTTCTGGTCTTGGTTCACACCACAGCTAGGGGTCGCCGTTCTTCCCTTTTCATACACTAGTCGTCTCCGCCTGCCGCGGAGTGTTTGGGGGCAGAGGGTTGAATTACCCCCTCTCGCCTATTATACCCGGTCTGGACGCGCCGCACGCGCACTTTGGCCACCGGAAGTCCCTCGACGGGAGTACGATTTGGCGATCTCGACACTTTGACTCAAGTACGTTTGGAACGTGCTATTGACTGGATTGGTCCTTACGTGGAGATATCGTTTGTGGAGTTTCACGGGGATATTGGGTCTTTACATGGACATATTGGCTTATTGTAACATTGGTTGGAGTTTAGATTGGTTTTGTCCTTCTCTCATATTGGTCAGGGGCTAGACCGGTTGATTGATCTACCCTCTATTATTTCGTATTGGTCAGGTCTAGATCGTTTGGGCGATCGACCTATTGGAATTTATCATTTGGAAGTGTTTCTGGTCTGTACGTACCTGGGGTGAAGAGTTCCGCCCTAGGTACACCTAGCCAGCACGGTCTCCGATATTCAAGACAGAATCAGATCGATCTGCGATCCCGATCCACCGAGAGTGTAACTAGCCCATTCCATCGGGTACACAAGGTGAGATGAACTTAAGTGAATCGGACCAGATTTCGAATGGAGGTCCGCGGGGTACCCCCCCCCCGTAAGTTGGAAGGCTGGGCACGATGGTGGTGGTCAGGTTGTCGATACAAATGTATTCGATTTCGAACTTGACTCCACCACAATGGTGCGCGTGCCCGGATCACTTGATGATCGTGGATATCACCGCGAGGTGTCATCAAAGATTGAATTTGAAGATTTGAATTTGGAATCGTTCTGGAGAGGGCGTAAGGAAAGGCTATCACCTTACGTCTTCGTTCTCGATAAAGATGGAGATGTCTGGTCTGGCCTGGTGGAGGACCAGATCGGGATTAATAATTTTTTCCTCCCCAAAAGGCTCCCACCGGAGCCGATCGGGACTATAGCAAGTCCTGCTATAGTCCCGGAAAGGATCAGGACCTTGCTAATCCTATGTATTTGCATAAAAAAGTTGATGGAAAATAAAAAGACGAAAAATACTTGGAGGCTGATAAGAACGATTAGACCAACCTCCCCAAGGTCCCCAAGATTCCCAAGAAAGGATTGGGAATGCCGGCCGACGAAGACGACCTTGAAGAAAAGTCGCAGGTCGGAGATGGAGGCATCACTGAAGAAGACCTAAACAAGATGTATTACATTTTTTAACTGAAACGATTTGTTCGCTTTGACGTGGTCTTTCGGGTGTTGAACCTCCAGATCCCCGACCATCTTCTCGGTCCCACTACCGAGCCGATCCAGAGTGATCGCCCGTTACTGTTGGTGAAGAACTTGGTGGCTATGTTGGCGGAGGTTGGCATTAAAATGCAGAACCACGCCGATGTCCAAAAACTATTTGAATTTGATACTTGGAGGCTGAAATCGTCGATGTCGACCTTCCACGACCATTTGGTCCCACTGGTGGGGGCGGTTCGCCGCCCAACTCCCACCGCAGCAGTGAAGGTCGCTGAAGTCTCCACAGCGCTTGTTGACATTGGTTCTGATGACTAATCGGTTTATCAGTCTCCACCGGCCTCTAACAACTCATCAGAGTTGGAGACCGGTGTCGAGCGGATGACCATGAGGGTGGACCATGCCCAGCCTGAACAAAAAGGGACATGCGGCAGCAAAGGGCTGCTTTCCAGTCGGGGCTCCAGCATCCCCCACAGGCCTCAGTTCCGCAAAAGGAGGGTATCAACACGTTGCCCATGACTCCAGCTAACGTCCAAGCCATGTTTGAGACGATGATGGAGCGTTTCATGGAAGACCGGGTTAGACCACCTCTGCGCCCACATGTCCAAGACCGGTCTACCCAGCAAAGTGCCAATGTTTGACGAGATGTGGATATGGAATCGGTAACATCTGTGGACAAGCCCACTTGAAGTGATAAGCAAGTCGGCAAAGGGAAGCTCAAGCCGCAACCGGCCAGACCGCGTAGACCAAGCAAGACAAGTGACTGTGATATGGAGTCGGTCGGCGGTCTTGACGACCATGGTGGGTCAGATGGTACAGGCGCAGGCAAGGTGCGCAAGGCTAACCTAGCCTCCACTATTGATTACGACTTTGGATCTGCTGCGATTCCGCGCATCCGTATGGCCGCGACGACCGACCTCAAGGACTTCACCGGCAAGGATGCTGATGAAGACCAGGCCCGGTCTTGGTTCAGTCGGGTCAAGTATGCGTTCCTGCGAGACCAGACCCCGAAAAGTGAAAAGTTTCTGATCTTCCGGGATTTGTTGAAAGGACCGGCTGCCAACTGGATCCAACAGTTAGGTCGGGATGTACGGTCTGACTGGGACCAGCTATGTGCAGAGTTTGAAGGGAAATATTGTAACTCCGGATTTTCGAGTGCCCGCAAGTATCACCATATGCAGAAGCGGAGCGACGACACCGATCGAGTATTTGCATCGGTTGAACGTGGCTGCACTTCGTGCCGGCATAACAATTAAAGAGAATAACCCGCCGAACGGTGCTGCTCTGGAACATGTGGGTCACTACATTAGTACCCTGGACGATCAAGAACTGGCGGACTAGCTTACTCTGCTGCGTCTTAGGGACGCGGGTGAAGTTGAACAGACTCTACGGACGCTACAGCAGTCGCGTAGCATGAGGGCAAAGAGTGCTGGTGGATCAGGTCGCTACCGATCCAAGACCCAGACCCAGACCGATCCGGTCAAGAGACCCTGGACCAAACCGACCCGAGCGGTCAAGGCGATCGTAGCCGAAGACAGCACGGGATCGTAAGGGGAAAGTGGAAGTCAATCCAGCCAGGAGTCATCGGATGAAGACCAGTATCGTTACGTCTATGTTGCGGGACCTGCCCCGAAGACCAGGTCGAAGTCCGACCAGGTAGACCGGAAGGGAAGGAACAGAAGCAAGTCCGATCCGGACCGACCTCGTCAGAAGTGCTCCCACTGTGGGTCGAGAAAAAAATGATGGTCCAAACTGATGGAAGAAGATGGTGTGCAAGAAGTGCGAGAGAAGCGGCCACCCGACTGACCACTGCCTTTTCGTGAGCAACTAATGTGGAGAGATCCACGAGGCCGGCCACTGCAAGATTGATTTTTTTTTTAAATTTTATATTCAGGTGGTACGTGCCGGACAAGCACGCGGAGATGCTGCCACCGGACGCGGAAAAGATGTTAAACTAGAATGCTTGCCAGGTTGGAATCTGGATAGAGCCGAGCGTTCTACGGTTCACATCTATGCATATGTCGGCAAGGAGGATAAGACCGACAATACACGTTATATTCCAAATTGCGTCGACCGATACCATCCGGTCTACATTCTGAAGACCGATGAGTACTCCCGGACCAAGGTTTTTATGCAGTTGGACTTGCTGCCTGGACAATCCCGCGGATACTGTAAGTATCACGCGCCTGATAAATGGTTCAAGCAGGCGAAAGCCTGTGGCAAGATTAATAACCAGAAAGCGACGATGTTGTTCGACGCTGGAGCTGAAGTATCGATAATCGACTCCGCCTTTGCTCGTAAGGTCGGATGTCGTATAGACGATACCCAGAGACAAGAATGCGTCGGGATCGGCGAAAACTCTTATATAACCGAAGGAAGAACGCGTGTGAAAATTACTTTGTCGGGATCGCTGGTCTACTTTTTCAGCGCTTGGGTTGGCAAGTTGGCTAGTCAAGACGCTTTACTAGGAATGCATTTCATGGTCCCAGCTGGTATTCGCCTAGACCTGTCACATGGAGTGCTTACGCTCCCGGATGAGGTCCAGGTCCAGTTGGCTGGTCGAAGACCTCTGTATGGTTTGTATACCGATCTGGTCCGGTGGGACCAAGACCTCACTATCCCAGTAGGTTGGTCTGCCGATACCCCGGGTGAGAAAGGTTTTTGTTCGAGGAAGTTATGGTTGACCAGGGGCGATCGGTGGATTCCGACCTTCGTAAAGAGTGCTGGTCGACGTGATTTTGTCCTTGTTAGCAATATCGGTGACAAGCCGCTGACACTGGACAATAACACTATTGTCGGTATGTGGTTAGCAGAAGGACAGGTACCAAGGAAGATGGGGTTCGTCTCGATTGGATCGAGGCGGTATGTCGAGTGGCAAAACCTGGCGTACCAATCTACCACCGATCTTATCAGCGATGATGGGTCGGTGGAAGAGGATACCTCACCTTTAGTGGAAAGACCAAGTTATGTCACCCCAAAAAAGATGTTGGTCCGAAGAAAGGCGCCGCAGTCACCAGGAACGGTGGACCATCAAGTAGACGAGCCAAGGTTAGTAAAAGTGGTGTCAGCACAAGACAGGCGACAGCGGAACAAAAAACGGAAGAAGAGGAACATGAAGTTGCTAGGTCGGACCATGACGGTGTTCCTAATCAGACCGATATCAGTGAAGGACAGCCAGTCGATCAATACCAGGGGCGTTCAGCCGGTCCAGATGGTCTAGGTGATATCGCCCCAGAAGATGAACAAGTCTGTATACATGAAGGCGGGTAACAGTACATTCAGGAGCTGGAAAGCCAAATGGCAGTCCTCCGTGAAGTGTCTGCCGACTCGCCCGAAGTTACAAGGGATTATTTACAAGTGGGTGATCAAGAACTTAATAGTCCAGACCAGATCGAGCAGTTGAAGAATATCATATGGAAGAAAAGACATCTGCTGATCGGAAAGGTCAACGCCTTACCACCTGCAGCCCGTGGTGCGATTTGCGATATTGACGTGGGAGATGCCAAGCCGATTGCCCAGCGATGTCGACGCGTGGCGCCACAGTACCGTGAAAAGCTTTCTGATCTCATTAAAGTACTATTGGTCACCAAGATTATTAGACCGTCGACCTCGCCATGGGCCTCGCCGATCGTAATTGTTATCAAGAAGAACGGCGTTGACATTAGAATGTGCATCGACTATCGGCTGGTAAATCGGTTGACTGAACTCATGATGTACCCGATGCCGCTGATTAATGATCTGTTGGAAGACCTCGACAAGACCTTGTGGTATTGTTCGCTAGATATGGCAAGCGGATTTTGGGTGGTCTCGATGACTGATCGAGCCCGTGAGATTTCCGCACTTGTGACGCCGTTTGGTCTTTTCGAGTGGAATCGTATGCCGTTAGGTCTGAAGAACGCGCCCCAGATCTATCAAAGGCTGATAGACAACGCACTGTACGGACACTTCAAGATCACAACCGATCGGGACCCTGTTGAAAATTATAATGTGTTTAGAGACGGTGAACCCGATCGGGAAAGAGGACCGTCCGTTCTAGGGAGGCGGTCGTACATCGACGACATTCTGATACCTGCCTCGCCATGGAACGATCTGTGCGAGAAGGTTGAACGATTGTTGGAGACATGCGACCGCTGGAACCTGTCTATCAGTGCCGTGAAAAGTTTTTGGGGTATGTCCAAGGTCGCCTATTTAGGCCATATGGTCTCGAACAATGGTCTAGAGGCTAATCCCAAGGACCTGGATTCGCTGAGTAACCTCCCGTTCCCCAGATCGCTGAAGGCAATGCAGTCCTTCCTGGGAAGCTTGAATTATTATAGCCGATTCATTGAAGACTTTGCTATCTACGCGGCTGTGCTGTACGAGCTCCGGGAAGTTGACTATCATATGTTGCGCGAAGGAGATCGGGCAACTTTACAGGAGGGCGCCGACTCTGGTCTTGCTGCAGTTTGTCCGCAAGTGGAGGACGAAGATCATATGAAGCGTGCACAGTTTGCCTTTGGTATGTTGAAGGTTAAGATGGCGACGGCACCGATTCTCAAGCATTTCGCTCCCGAAAAAGTGCCGACCATTATTGTATATGCCAGTAAGTGGGCTATCTCGGCCACTTTAGTGCAAGATCACGATGGTGTGTATCATCCAGTCACGTTTACGAGCCGGACGATAAAACCAAATGAAGTGAACTATGGAATTGTCGAGAAAGAAGTTCTGGCGTTGCTACGAATTCTGGATGTGTGTTACAACCTGCTGGTCGGCCGACCTATAAAGGTCCTGTCAAGGCGGTATACTTTGGCCTGGCTATTATCAGCCAATGGGATGGACGGACGTCTAGGCAGATGGTCGGAGGTCTTGTCGCAGTGGACCCTCGAGGTCGTTAAGTGCACCGGGGGCGAGGAAGAGATATTGGGCACATTAGCTGCCAGTATCACCCCTCGGTCTGAAGTGGACGAGACATTGATAGCGATTGCCCCGAGGAAGCAACCTCGGTAGTCAGTTTCGAGACCGCCACCGACCGTCGACCATGATGAAGAGCTCTTGGTATTAAGTTTTGACGGATCGGCAAGCGTGAAGAAGAAGGTCGGCGCCTATAGTGCCATATTGTGGAAGTTGCCACAATGGTCTATAGTTGCAGCCGCTGCCGATTTCACGACGGATATTACTGTTAACGAGGCGGAGTACCGAGGTCTACTTCTATGTCTGGACCTGCTGTCGTCGCAAGAGAAGGGGCGAGTTATCATATGTGGTGACTCCAACCTAGTGATCAGGCAGATCACCGGAGAGATCGACTGCAAGGCCCCACGACTAATGACGCTAAATGATCGAGTAATGAAGGCATTGAAGGACCACCCCAACCACGAGCTATTGCACGTGAAACGGGACTGGAACAGAAGCGCCGACTACCTCGCGACCAAGGCCATGCAAGACCAGACCGGGGCTACGATCACCGAGAAGGCAATTCTGGATGAATTGGTGAATATAAACAGGCTCCCAGAGGTGATCGGACCCAAGAACGCTCCGGACCAGGTGCATGTGATGGTCGCGACTAGATCGAAAGCTCAGAAGTCTCTCCGACCGTTCCCGAAGGAAAGTTTGAACGAATATGCAGTGCAACAGTTAAGGGTGGAACGGATCCTCAAGGCGCAGGACGAAGAAGAATGGATTATGAATCTGAAGACCTACCTGCGTGGTGAACTGTACAAGTTGACGAACGATCAAGCGAAAGAGTGCATCATGATCGCGGATAGCTACGAAGTGGATGATAATGGGTTATTGTATTACTGCCGCGATGCCGACCAAGACAGTGCAGACCGGGAACGACTGGCGAAATTAGTGATCCCCGAGTTGCTGCAGCCGGATGTCCTTCATCACTATCACGTGAGTCTAGAAGGGGGACATCAGGGCATAGGCAGGACCTATCACGAGATCAGGTCCCACTTTCACGGGAGAGGTCTTTTTCGAAGTGTACAGAAATGTGTGGGTTGTTTTACGGATTGCGAGACCGGAAAGGGTAGAAAGGTAATCAAGGGGCGATCGCCCGGAAATATCGAAGCTACCTACCCTTTCCAGGTCATAGCGATGGACCATATACCGTCGCTGCCTAAATCGACATATGGCAATACTAAGTTGTTGATCTGGGTAGACCTGTTCACCGGTCTAGTTATTGCGAAGGCAAGTGCGTCCCGGTCTGCCGAGCAGATCGCCAAAAGTTACGAAGAATGCGTGTTCCGAAGGTTCGGCGCCAGCGAGGTCATCAGACACGACCGAGAACCCGGTTTCATGGCCGAGGTGTTCCGGTCGTTTAACAATATGCTGGGCCAGAAACAGAGTGCGACGATGGCATATCGTCTGCAAGCAAATGGATCGGCGGAACGCATGGTGCAGACCATAACGAGGGCGATCAAGATGTACGTTGCTGACCCAGACCAGCGAGATTGGGACGAGTATGAAGAAAGGCTGGTGTTTGCACTCAACTCGTCGACCGATCGGGTCCGAGGAGAAACGCCATTTTATCTTGCGTATGGATGTGACCCCCGGTCCACTCTTGAAGTCGCGATACCTATTGGCTGCACTCGGACCCGCGATCGTGATGCTCGACGTTGGCGCATGCAGGTCCAGAAACATTATCAGCATGCAAGAGAAATTGTCAACGAAAAGTTACGTCAAGCCACACAAGACCGGGCAGACCGGAACAACGACCAGGTCCAACCCCACGGTATAGAACCAGGAATAGCCCATCCAGGGGTCCAAAACCTTACTCTGTACGGAACATGTGGTTCCGTACGATGATACGCTTTAACAGCGGCAGGCGCCGCTTCTGTTCGAGCTCTTTTAGCAGGCGGAGCACCGCCTGCTTCAACACCACGCGCCGGGGTTAAATCACCCCGACGTGGAGAAGTACTTGGTCCAGGTGGGGCTCTGCGTTCCCGCAACCACCTGTGATGATCATTGTCGCTGTCATAGAAGACAGCGACACCAGAGTCGTCATCGCTGTTAGGCGATGAGCACCTAGCGAGTTTTGACTCGCTAGATCCTTTAGTGGGGACAGCTGTATCCCCATCACTTTGTTCGGAGTCAGAACTCCCGAACATGGCCCTCTTGGCAACACGCCATTCGGAAGTTGCCATTGTGCGAGATGTTGCATTAGCAACATCTCCCTGTTTCTTGTCATATTCCGCCTTAGCAGCATCTGTGGTCGAAGATGGTACGTCTTCCGACGTTTGCGTAGTTGACGCTGCTAATGCAGCGTCACCGTTGTCACTCAACACCTCAGCACCTAGTGCTGAGGCGGAGGAAGAAGCTCCTTCGATGTTTTCAGCAGAGCTCTTTAGAGCACCGCCGCGTGCTTCGACCATCGAGTCGATGGTCAATCAGTTGGTGAATGAGAAATTCCGACCAACAAGTGCCACCTATGATTGGCCAAAATAAGAATTATTATTGGCCAACCACCTTAAGTGGGGGGTGATGTAATGGGGTGCCATTACATAATTGATATTCAAGTTAGAATATCACAGTTGAATTTCAGACGCGTTGTCTGAAATTCAAATAATAGATTATAAGTTATTATAATCTACGAAGGAAAAGTCGATTCGGTATAAATACCGAATCATACAGGTTAAATAATAGTACAGTTAGTTTAATACTTGATATTATTATATTAGTTAGGTAATTACTATACTGTTAGCCGCTAACCACCCATTTAATAAACACTCTTAATTTTGCGTTCTCAAGCTTAAGCAAATATTCTATATTTGCTTTTAATATAGGATTAGTTGTCATCAACTAATCCTGCCCTAATTGTATTGCGCGCTTCCTCGCACAACACAGTGTAAGCCTGTAACAGGATCAGTCCTGTTACAGTATCGATTATCGGTTGGTAAATCGGTTGACTAAGCTTATGGTGTACCCGATGCCGCTGATCAGCGATCTACTAGAAGATCTTGACAAGGCCCTATGGTATTGCTCACTGGATATGGCAAGTGGATTTTGGGTGGTTTCGATGACCGATCGGGCTCGCGAGATCTCCGCATTTGTTACGCCGTTCTGATGTGTCGAGTGGAACCGTATGCCGTTCGGTTTGAAGAACGCGCCCCAGATCTACCAGAGGCTGATCGACAACGCATTGTATGGACACTTCAAGATCAGTACCGATCGGGACCCCAGCGAAAACCATGATGCATTTACAGAGGGTGAACCCGATCGGGAGAGGAGACCGTCCGTTCTGGGGAGGAGATCGTATATCGACGACATTCTGATCCCTGTCATGGAGCGATCTGTGCGAGAAGGTCGAACGGTTGTTGGAGACATGCGATCGCTGGAACCTGTCGATCAGTGCTGTGAAGAGTTTTTGGGGCATGTCCAAGGTCGCCTATTTAGGTCATATGGTGTCAATCAGTGGGCTGGAGGCCAATCCTAAGGATCTGGAGTCACTGAGTAACCTCCCGTTTCCCAGATCACTGAAGGCAATGCAGTCCTTCCTAGGGAGCCTAAATTACTACAGCCGCTTCATTGAAGACTTCGCGATTTACGCGGACGTGCTCTACGAGCTCCGGGAAGTCGACTACCATATGTTGCGCGAAGGAGATCGGGCAACTTTACAGGAGGGCTGCGACTCTGATCTGCCCGCAGATTTTCCGCAGGTGGAGGCAGAGGACCACATGAAGCGTGAAAAGGTTGCTTTCAGTATGCTGAAGGTCAAGATGGTGACGGCACCGATTCTCAGACATTTCGATCCGAAAAAATGCCGATCGTCATTGTGTATGCTAGTAAGTGGGCCATTTCTGCCACTCTAGTGCAAGAACATGATGGAGTGTACCACCCGGTCACTTTTACGAGCCGGACGTTGAAGCCGAACGAAGTTAACTATGGGATCGTCGAAAAGGAAGTTCTGTCTTTACTACGGATTTTGGATGTGTGCTACAACCTACTGGTCGGTCGATCTGTAAAGGTTCTTTCGAGAAAGTCGACATTGGCCTGGCTATTATCGGCCAATGGGATGGACGGTCGGCTCGGCAGATTGTCAGCGATATTGCCACAGTGGTCCCTCGAGGTCGTCAAGTGCACCAAGGGAGAGGAGGAGATATTGGGCACATTGGCTGCAAGTATCACCCCTCGGTCTGAAGTGGATGAGGATCTGATGGCGATTGCCCCAAGGAAGCAACCTCGACAGTCAATCTCGCTGCCGCCACCAATCGTCTATCGGGATGAGGAACTCCTGGTCTTGAGTTTCGACGGATCGGCTAGCGTGAAGAAGAAGGTCGGCTTCTATAGTGCCATACTGTGGAAGTTACCACAGTGGTCTATAGTAGCAACAGCCGCTTATTTCACGCCTGACATAACGGTCAACGAGGCGGAATATCGGGGGCTCCTTCTATGTCTTGATCTGCTGTCATCACAAAAGAAAGGGCGGATCATCATATGTGGTGACTCCAACCTAGTGATAAGGCAGATCACCGGGGAGATCGACGGTAAGGCACCACGGCTGAAGTTGTTGAATGATCGGGTGATGAAGGCACTGAAAGACTATCCCAACCACGATCTATTGACGTGAAACGGTATTGGAGCAGAAGCGCCGACCACCTCGCGACCCAAGCCATGCGGGACCAGATCGGGGCGACGATCACCGAGGAGGCCGTTCAACATGAACTTATGGACATAAACAGGCTCCCGGACTTGATCAAGCCCAAGGAAAGCCCTGATCAGGTACATGTGATGGCGGCGACTACGCGAACTCAGAAGTCTCGCCGATCGTTCCCAAAGGAAAGGCTGAGCGAGTACGTTGAACAACAGATAAGGGCGGAACGGATTCTCAAGGCGCAGGACGAAGAAGAGTGGATCGTCAACTTAAAGGCCTATCTGCGCGGTGAACTGTCCAAGTTAACGAATGATCAAGCGAAAGAGTGTACCAAGATCGCGGACAGTTACGATGTGGACGACAATGGTTTGATGTATTACTGCCGTGACGTTGATCAAGACAGTGCCGATCGAGATCGACTAGCGAAATTGGTGATCCCTGAGTTGCTACAGCCGGATGTCCTTCATCACTACCATGTGAGTCTAGAAGGGGGACATCACGGCATAGGCAGGACATATCACAAGATCAGGGCCCACTTTCACTGGAGAGGGCTTTTTCGGAGCGTGCAGATATATGTGGGATGTTGCACAGATTGCGAGACCGGAAAGGGCAGACTGATAATCAAGGGCCGATCGCCCGGAAATATCGAGGCTACTTACCCTTTCCAGGTGATAGCAATGAATCACATACCGTCGCTGCCCAAATCGACGCGCGGAAACACTGAGCTGCTGATCTGGATCGACCTATTCACTGGTCTGGTGATCGCAAAGGCTAGTGCATCCCGTTCTTCGGAGCAGATCTCCCAGAGTTACGAGGAATGTGTGTTCAGAAGTTTCGGCGCCGGCGAAGTTATTAGACACGATCGGGAACCCGGTTTTACGGCTGAGGTGTTCCGATCGTTCAATAACATGCTAGGCCAGAAGCAGAGCGCGACGATGGCATATCGTCCGCAGGCGAACGGATCGGCTGAACGCATGGTGCAGACAATAACAAGGGCGATTAAGATGTATGTGGCCGATCCTTACCAATGCTGGGATGGGTATGCAGAGAGACTGGTATTCACACTCAACTCTTCAACCGATAGGGTCCGAGGAGAAACGCTTTTCTATATGGCGTATTGATGGGACCCTCGATCGACACTTGAAGCGGCGATACCGATCGGCTGCACTCGGACCCGCGATCGCGATGCCCGTCGTTGGCGCATGCAGGTCCAGAAGCATTATCAGCATGCGAAAGAAGTCGTCAATGAAAAGTTGCGTCAGGCCACGCAAGATCGAGCAGATCGGAATAACTATCAGGTCCGCCCTCATGGTATTGAACCAGGGGCGAGGGTATGGTTATACCTCGATCGGGTCAAGGAAGGCTATGCAAAGAAGTTGTCTCATATGTGGCACGGTCCTTTCCGTGTAGCAGATCTGATCGGTGAGCATGCTGCTCGTCTGATCATGGGCACGGATTACAAAGTTTTTCCGATCGTGCACGTGTCCAAGCTGAAGCTGGTCAGAGAATTCCTCGATCGGCCTAAAATGCCCTGTCTGGTGGACGAAGCGGAGAGGTTCGATTTTGATGAGGCTCTGCAGACGGAGGTCAGTTGGGAAAGGCCATTGTAAGAGGACTAATTCGAGGTGGAATAAGTGCTAGATGTCCGATCGGTCAAGAAGACACGTTTCGGTAGTACCCACCGAGAATATCTGGTCTGCTGGAAGGATCATGGCGAAGCAACTTGGATCGACGAACTCGATCTAAATTGTGGAGCACTGCTACGAGAGTTCGAGCGAGAACGATTCAGTCGGAATCGCTTTGCAGTGATGCAGACTCATGAAGATGAAGATCAAGACACACAGTAGCACCGATCAGTATATCGATCGGTGTGAATATGTGTAAGGTCTGAATTATTGTGAATTAATATGATGAACTGTGATGAACTGGAGTAGTGGAGTGACGAACGTGGTGATAATTTTCGCGATGTGGATGGAACTGTGTGTGATAACGTATTGGTACAAGTTTGGAGAAAGTGACGAGATTTGGTTAATGGATCAGGTGATCAGGAATTTTGGGAAAATGATGACATGTATTATGGATTATCTGGTCAGATATCTGACGCATCAAGAGTCGCAATCACCCCACAAACGAACGATAGTAAATGCCGGATGGTCTTCGATCTGGTCCCGATGCTGATTACGCCAGGGCTCCTGCTGATCGATCTGGATCAAGGCGTCCTTCAGGTCTACGACCGGCCCGTCGCACCGAAGACCGGGATACCAGATGCCGTCTTCAGTCAACTCCCCTGGTCTCTCAACGCGATGCTTGGTCATATGAAGAAACACCGGATACAGGAAAATGTCTATGTCGCACTCGCGGGACAGCATCCCTTCCAGAATAAACTGGCATAGGGCCAGCCAAGATTCGCCCGCCCGACTCCGGCGCTGTTTCCGGCGCTTCTGATACAGGATCAGGTCTTGGTCACGTAAATTCCGACCCGCGGGAAGGAGGAGATAATGGGTGGACTCCCATATCGCCTGGCAGTGGGCTGTATTAAAAGCCCGAAGTCGATCCAGCAGCGAATCGATCCAAGGAGTCGACGCGAATATGGAGTCCAACTTGGCGCTGATCAGCACTTCCCATGGTCGATCTGCATACAGACGGGCGATTTGCGGTCCCGTGACCAGATCCGCCCTCCACGCAGACGGGTCAGGGGGTTTTAAAGCTGGAGGGAAGAGCCAGAAGTCATGTCGGGACATCGACCGGGCCAGATCTTGTTTGGTCAGGGCTGATCGGTGCAAGCTACCGATCTGCCCCGGTGACCATGGCAAAACGGCATCCGAAGTCAGCGACGGAAGAGGCCAATCTCCGATCGACACCCCTTTCAATCGGGCGTGACGGCGCAGCCCAGATGTGACGGGCTGGAACGAAGGCACCGATCCGGTTGACTCACGCGTCCGTGCAACATCACCCTGTGAGCTGATCACCTTGTCAACACCTGATGCAGGCTTCGCGGGAACAGGAACTCAGCGCTGATCGGATCGGGACTTGGATAAAGCAGTGATAAAGAACTCAGAATCTCCCGATCCGTCCCCCGAGTCCTCTCCGGAGGAGATCTCTATACGCTTGGTGTGTGAGCAGCGCGGGGGCGTAAGGGCGCATGCGATTTGATGATGATAGACGTGTCACCTGCGTCCGATCTTGGGCTTGGGAGATGCGCCAGCGTCTTGGCTTTCTTCTGAGGCACCGCTCGCTTCTCCTTGAGTTCGGAGTCGCGCGCTATACCCCGCCCCCTTGAGCCCTTCGACGCGTCCTTACGTTTCTTGGAAGTTTTCGGAATTTTGGAGTGCTTACTTTTAGCCAATGAGTGGCGTCGCGTCCGATCTTGGTGCAGATCGATCAGAGCGTCCGATGCAGATCGATCAACTCTAGAGCCTGCAGCCGGACGCTGGTGCAACAAGTCGGTCAACTGTTGGTAGCACCAATTTACGGCCGCCCAGCGACGGTCTGACTCCCGGGTCTAGGCATCCGATCGGCTCTGTAAGGACTCGACCTCCCTGATCTTCTCCCTGACCACGACCTGCAACTCGCCGATCTGCCTCTCCAGGTCACCATGTTGGGTGCGGAGTAAATTCCGATCGGACTGATCCTCCAACCTCTGCCGGTTGACTACCGCGAGCTGTTCCAGGAGGTGTGACCTGTAGGTCTCCAAATGAGACAGATCATTCCGTGCGCCGATCAGCCCGTCCAAGATCGGTCGGAGCTGATCGCAGTGGTCATGCGACTGCCGATCAGCCGTGAATAAAGCGTCGAACGTTTTGGCGATGTCGGTGGACAACCGATCTGCACGAAAGGGAAGGTTAGACCAGACCCAAGACGGAAAGTAGACCGATCAGCTTACCTCGCGTGGATATAGGAATCAAAGTGTCCACCTCCTTACGAAGTTGCAGGAGCGAAGAATCCTTGATGGACAACTGCGACTGGAGCTCCCTGACTGTTTTCTGGAGCTGATCGACGTCGATCTGATGCCCATCCGGTGTGTCGGACTCTGGAGTGCTGTGAGGGATAACATATCGGGCCGATCTGGTAGGCGAATCGATATGGGGCGGTGAGGAACGCAGGGCACCTGCAGCAACGAACGTCAAAGGTGGTCACAAGACGATCAAGTGTACAAGGCAAGTACCTAGCGAAGGTGGACTCGAAGATCTGTCCATCGGTGAAGTCCGCTTCTGCGAAGATCTAGAATGTGGTGAGATCGGGTCGCTACCGTTGCGCGGCTACAACCAGACTCAGGGGCGGCTGTGGTGAAGCGGACTCAAGCATTTTGGTCGCTTTGTGTCAGCAGCACACCGATCGGCTTATCAGCGATTGGATTGGTGAAAATCAAGGAGGCTTTTGGGCCAATCGTGTGCGAGAGGTGTCAAGAACACGGATTTTGGTAAGTCACATGATATTGCGTGTACTTAAATATGTTTATGTGTGTACATATTGGGGACCATAGGGAGATAGTTTTGGTTAGTCGTTAGTTTTTGGCCTTTAACACTCAATAAGAGGTCGTTTCTTCGCACTGTACGCCAGTCGCCTCTGCACGCCGCAGAGTGTTTGGAAGCAGAGGGTCGAGTAATCCCCTCTAGCTTGTTATACCCGGCCGGGATGCGTCACAGACGCACTTGGCCCGCCGGAAGTCCCTCGACGGGAGTACGTATTGGTCGGCTTTTCAAGCTCAAGTTGCACACGTTTGGAACGTGTAATCAAGTTATTGGATTGTTACGTGGGGATATCGTTCGTGGAGTTTATCACGTTCTCATTGGATCTCTATATTGAAGTATTGGACTTTTATTCTCGTATTGGTTGGGCTCTACGATCGATTGAGCGATCTGCCCTTTGAAGTATATTTACTTGGAGTATAACTGGTCTGCCCGTACCCAGGGTGAAGAGTTCCGCCCAGGGTACACTACCCATCACGGTCTCACGTTTTTAGACCTCACATCAATTCCCAGCACAGATCCACCGAGTTTGTAACCAGCCCATTACATCGGGTACACAAGGTGAGATGACGAACGAATCGGACCAGGCGTCCTATGCTGATGATCGGTCGTCTGCTAGCAGCGGACGATCAGATCGGATCTTAGGCGAAGGTTCGCGGGGTACCCCCCCCCGTCAGTTGGATAGCCGGGCACGATGGTGGTCAGGTTCTCGACACTACGGTGTTCGATTTTGAACTTGACTCCACCACACATTTTAGACCCAAATCAATTCACGGCGACGATCCACCAAGTGTGCAACCATCCCATTCCATCGGGTACACAAGGTGAGATGGAGACGCGACAATCGGACCAGGCGTCCTATGCTGATGATCGGTCGTCTTCTAGCAGCGGACGATCAGATCGGATCGTAGGCGAAGGTTCGCGGGTTACCCCCCCCGTCAGTTGGAAGGCTGGGCACGATGGTGGTCAGGTTCTCGACACTACGGTGTTCGATTTTGAACTTGACTCCACCACACATTCAGGACTCAAACCCTCAATCTCCCGGTCCCATAGTGGGGCCTTAACCACTGCACCTAAGGGGCAGTGATCTCGCAATATAGAGATATTTAGGAGCTCCCAGTTAATTGGGATAGGTGTAAGACATGTCAAGCGCGTGCTATAGGGCCGCTTTCATTACACTTGGACCCGACTCACGCCGACCTTGAATTCTGTCCACTGCGGGACTCGAGCCCACGATCTCCCGGTCCCATGGTGGGCCTTTAACCACTGAACTAAAGGGTCGTTGATCTCGCAATATTGATCAAACGCCTTTTAGTGTTTTGTATTTCCAGCTAAAAGTTCGGACAACTACAACCTGGACATTTTATCTTCCAAAAATGCAGGAATTTGGAAACATGAGCCTGTCAGGATCCCGACCTCTACATGTGTTACGATTGAATGAGGAAGTTGTACCACATCTTTCGAAGCACCCGTTTCCACATTTATCGAGCCATCGTATTCCAGCAGTCGTTGGTATTTGTAATTCTGGCGCGTTAATCTCGAGTATTAGAGCGTTCAATTTATTTTTCATGGACCATATTTTTAATTTCAATTATTTTCTTGAAACATTGCGACGTTCAACTGATTAAAATAAAAGCACCGTCACACATTGGCGCAACTTAAGGGCCTGCCCCCTCACAGTACAGCCCAGTCTTCCTTTTGCATAAAGAGAAGCGAGGGAGTATGAGCGCGCCCATTGACGACTTGTTATTCGGCGGCGACGACTCGGGGGACGACGACGAGATAAGTAGTACGTATATTTTTGTCTGCTCTTTCTTCCTATGTTCTGCCCATCTCTAACAAGGCTCTTTACGTCTCATGACGATGACTTCCAGCTTCCCTACCCGCCATGCGCTCGTACTCTAGCGTTTCGTTGACCTCTGCAGCTATCACACCCCCTGGGGATCTCTTATCGCCTACGCCCGCGACAAGTTCAGTAATGAAACCCCTTACGCCGTCGCCAGCGACACTCATTCGTCCACAACCGCTCGCCCCGACACCTCCTGGTGCAGTAAATTCCACGAATCCACCCACTCCCGTGAAACAAACGGCAGGATCAGGTCAACAAATGTTCCAGCAAATGTTTGCACTGCTAAAGCAAATGTTGCCCATGGAACAATACGCAACGCTTCACTCGGAGATGCGCAAGGGCAACGGCAACGACATCAAGTCGATTGTGGACATTATCAAGCGGATCGCTGGCGACGCCATTTTCTCGAGTATTATCCAGAAAATGGACTTGTCAAGGACATTTCCGCCATCGAACACACCGGTGAAGTATAGCGTCGATTTGATGCGAGTTTTGCATTAAAAGCTGACTTTCTCATGCTTTGGCGGGGCGTTGTAGGGTGCACTGAATGCAGTCAAGACGGAACCAGGCACGTCAGCGATACCAACGTCAGCAGCAGCTGGTAGACCGTTAGCCAGTAGGATAATGGGCGAAAATGCTGGCACCATGGCGTCGAGTAGTGCTACGTCACTGAAACCAACGGCAATTGCACCCAACACACGACCTATTGCTGCTGCTCCGGCTTCGTTAGCGACAGCAATGCCCGTAACAATGCCAGCTTCCATTGCCACGTCTCGACCCTCATCAATTCAATCGTCTGGTACAATTTGTACGCCATCAACCAAGATATTGGTACCTGGGGTAAAACCCGAGCCATCAAGCACAGTAGCAACTAGTACGAGCTCTACAAGTACGTCGTCATCCGTCGCGCAGTCGAGAAATGAAGCCCTAGAGAAGATTATGTTTGCCAAGCGCTTGCTGTCGCATGCAGCGACGTGTTCGCTTGCTCATGGAGTGTGTCAGGTGAAAAAGTGCGATGACGTGCGTCGAGTCTTTAAACACAGTTTGTCGTGTGGAGGAGCGAACGGCTGCTCGCATTGTGAGCAGCTCAAAGGACTTGTCAAGTATCACGCGAAGGAATGTACAGTGGGGATTACAGATCATTGCTCGATTGCATTTTGTGACGCTTTGCGACGTGCGTACGCACAAAATCAAGCAGTACTGGCGGGGAAAGCCAAGGCAGCACAAGGTGAAGGAAGTGATGATGATGATGATGACAACACACCACTGTCGTCTTCGATGGACAAAGCAAAGAAAAATTTAAAAGTCAAGTCCCCAAAAAATATACCGAACCGAGGCGTTGTTGCGCAGCCCCTGAAGCGAAAAGGTTCGAATTCGTCGCTAACATCGTCTGGATTCTCGTCGGTGGCTCCAACGCCCACTGCCTCAACTACAACACCAGGGTTTACCGCCTCAGCGACTGTCAGACCTCCTCAAAAGAATGTGACAGCCAATATGACGCAGGAATATGGCCGTCTATTGCAATTAATTCTTCATGTGGAGAAGTGTACGACCAGTACATGCTCTGTCGGCGCAGAATGTGCTGAAGCAAAGGCGATCATGAAGCAAATGAGTACGCCAAACCCACCGGTAGGTACATCACGTCGATTGGTGTTATGCTCGGTATGCAGCAGTGCTTCTGACATGTCGTTTCATGCTCTTTCAGGCCCGTGCTAAGACGTACAAGCAAATTTATGGGCATTTCAAGACATGCGTTGCGAAAAATAACACCGCAAATTGCCCCATGTGCAAGATCGGCTTGCTACCTATTCTCCCAGCTCCTAGTTTAACCTTATCTCATCCTCCGATACAGTCAATGATGCCTCCTGTCAATACTAACGCCGTGGCAGCTTTGTCTCTATCTGAAGGCTTCAACAAGCGCGGAAACAGTGCTGTCTCGCCAACGCCGCGCTCCCCAATTAAGAAACCACGCGTAAATCCCACAAGTCGAGGAAAATCGAGCGTTGCTGACGTCGCGGCGCAATTTGTGGCATCGGAGCTCGTGAGCCAAGAACTGGCCCATGCGAGCGTGGCAGATATTCGGAAAGAAGCGGATGTGCTCACACATACGAACATTGAGTTGGGAACTGAACGACGGATTATGATGGAGGGACGGGTGCGTCGTGCACGACTGGCCGAGCAATTGCCCTGTCAAAAAGAAGAGTGGGTGGAAATGGATTTATTTAATTCGGACAAGCTACGCAAGCAAATGCGGGAAGCCAGTCGACGAGCCGGCGTGGACCTCGGCAATCAAACGACTGAAGTCATGGCATATGCGCTTCATGAGTATCTGAAACAAGTGATGGAAGATATGGTGGAGATTGCCAAACATCGTGGCAATTCGCAGGCGCTCGAGGCGTTGCAAAAGGTGCAGAGGATGGGAACCATGATGGATCCTCGCTATGGAAATCCATTGGAGTTTTCCGCGACGGATATCTTGCGTGTAAGCTGTGAAGATGCGTTTTCAAAGTTGCGGCAGGACGATGTGGCATTGCGAGCGCACTTGCTGGAAGAAGCGAGACGAGAGGAGCAGATTGAGAAGGAACGGGCGAAAAAGCGAAAGAAAGTCGATCGGAGTAAATTGCATCAGGACGAACGGAATGAAGCCGAGATGGACGTGGAGGAGCTCGCGCTCAAAGATCTCAAGGAGCGGCTCTTAAAGCAGGACAAGGAGGGCATTGTCAAGGTCGAGGGCCGTGTGAATGAAAGTATCTCGACGACCTATACCCCGCGCGTCGCGGATCATCAAGTGACGCTCGAAGACGCGAATTACTGGCTCCTGAGTCAGAAGCCCTACATTCGTCCCAAGCTGTTTGTTCGTGCTGAGGCCGCGCGTATTGTCACCAAGTCTCTGCTCTGAGTGGTTTTTGTGCACGAGATGAGATGTTTGTTACGTAGAGAAAGTTCCCACGTCCCGGCGATATCGACCCGAGCGATAACTTAAGCGTATTATCGTTGATTATTTGCAGCCACGTCTTTTCCTCACTCGAAGCGCGAGTGAAGGTGCACGTTGGTTTTCATGGTAGCAGCAGGAAGGGGAGCGGGACGGAAAGCATAGACGTCGGACTCGATGATTACCGCTCCTAGGACAGAAGAGTGAGTTAAAATGGGGGAGACTTCCTAGAATAATGTGTACCTGGAATAGTCGAGGAATCAGCAACATAAACGTCTTGACCATCATTCCGCAACTCAACAAAATGCGTGCGTTGCTTGACACCCTTGGACTTGAGGCGAGGCGACGACGCCGTCCACGTACCGGATGCAGTCATGACCATGTCGACGCCCTTGTAGATGCCTTCGCCTGTGGCGACTACAATGTGATACGCATGCCATGGACATTTGATCGTGAGTTTCCCGCCAAGCTCCTCGATGTCTCCATTGGCGAGAGGCCCGCCATGGTCTGCAAGTTCAACATGTCAGTATTGTGCATCACAGCACTTTTACATCTAGATATATATTATACGATAACAGGCTTGATCGATGCAGAAGACTTGGCCTTGAACGTTCAGTAACATGACACTACGTTGTGAACCTGGTAAAGTGATACATTTCTTGGAGCCATGAGGAAGCTCCGACAGCTTGCATACAAACGTGTACGTGAGCAGCTCACTTGCCATGGCATTTGAGCTCAGTCGTAATTAGTGAGATTGTGTATTATAATGTTATCGGTGGAGTTTAGTACACAATGATTTCTCAACACACAATCTATTTATTTAGGGTCGCCCTACCCGCACCCCCCTCCACCCTAGGGGCACCCCCCCACGTGACTTTCGACCAATACAAATACTAATATAAATCTATAACTTCGCTCATTGGTTGAAAACCTAAAGGCGTTAATTTGGAGCCTATCGGTTAATTCATCGTTAAAACTTAAAGGTAGACAGGCACTAGTGATGTTTATTCATAGCTCGGGTTGGTTTGATCGTCTGCAATATACGTCGCCGCCTCCTTATAAGCAGGCTCTCTCCTTCTATACTTGCCACTCTATACGGTTGGTACGAGTGCGAGCAGTAGCGTGTCGGAACCACGCAAAGAGCGATCCGAGCACGAGCGAGAGGAAGAGAGCGCGTCACCGTCGGAGAACGAGGATACTCGTTTCGACGCCGACGACGACGATACGTCGACGAAGCGACGCGGTATTATCTCCGACAACGTCGCCCGGCGGCCACGAGCCACAATAGCATGACGACACGGAGTCGAGCCAAGCGGAGCGCGGTGCTTGTGTTTGAAGATACGTCGTGACGCTATGCGCTCCGTGATCGCTCGAAAACACATCGACCGGACGTCGACGAGCCGCGGAATGGGTCGATCGAGACGTCCGTATATAATGAGTACCACAAACGCCAAGCGGCACGTGTGTTGCAACGCAATCGAGCCGCTGGGACGACTCGACGCCTCTTTCTGCCCGACCAAACGTTCTCTCCGTCTTCGCGTCGTCATCATCGCAGCTATCGACCACGTGATCGCACCCGACGTTGTAATTTGCCGTCGTCCTCGTCCTCTGCCTCGTCGTATGCATTCGACTCGGACGGCGATAGTTCGTACGGTGGCATGAGAACAAGCAGTCCATGGCGCGCGTCTAAGGCTGCCAGCAGTCGAAAGACTGGGCATTCGCGTGCGGACATTACACCGATCGAAGTAGACGGAACAATTACGTGGGACAGCGTGGGTGGACTCGAGTCGCACATTGAAGCACTCAAAGAGATGGTCATGCTCCCGCTCTTGTATCCGGAATTCTACGACAAGTACAACGTGGCTCCGCCGTCGGGCGTGTTGTTATATGGCCCACCAGGTACGGTCAAGACGTTATTAGCGCGAGCCCTGGCGAATTCGTGCTCGGTACGTGAGTGCAACGAGCAGCACGGACGAGCGTCGACGGGTACGAAGCGCTGTCGACGCCCGTGACGTTTTATATGCGATTGTCTGAGTAAATGGGTAGGCGAAGCCGAGCGGCAATTGCGTCTGCTCTTTGAAGAAGAGAGACGGAACGAGCCGTCGATTATCTTTTTCGATGAAATCGATGGCCTCGCGCCGGTCCGAAGTGCCAAGCAAGACCAGATCCACGCCTCGATCGTCTCGACGTTATTAGCGTTAATTTATGGCATGGATACTTGCGGCCGCGTCGTGATCATTGGCGCGACGAATCGATCGATTTGATGCGTTCGATCCAGCGTTGCGTCGTCCCGGCCGATTGGATCGTGTACTGGCTTTTAAATTGCCATAACAGACGTCGCTCTCGGACGCGTTTTGACGGAGCTCGCGCACCAAACCGTTGGCTACTGTGGGGCCGACATTAAGGCGTTGTGTGCTGAAGCCGCGCTGTGCTCACTGCGTCGCGTGTATCCCCAAGTGTACGCTATTGACGACAAGTTACTGATCGATTTGAACAAGGTCCAAGTTTCTCGAGGCGACTTTACGAAGGTCGCGAGCAAGATGACGCCCGCGTCGCATCGTGCCGTCAGTTCGTTTTCTTCGCCGCCACCTCGCGCCGTCAAGAAATTGCTGCAGACTCAAGTTATGAATGTGCTACGCCATGTCGCGCGTCACTTTCCGCTCTTTCCACTTGAGAAAGCAGCTCTCTATGACGCTGTGACAAGAGGCTCGAACGTGGATGAGAGGATGGACGAAGAAGAAGAAGAAGAAGAAGAAGAGGGAGAGGACGATGTGAGTATTTATGCACTGGTGCATCATGTAGACTGCTACGTATGCCATGGAAACGAGGGCGAGTTGCTGGGCTGTACCGCGTGTCCCGGATCGTATCATCGTGCCTGTCTTTCCGACATGAATGAAACCCATCCCAAGTGCTGCTTGTGTCCAGATTGTCGTGAATCGAGTCCGAAGACGTTTCCACGTGCACGACCAAAGCGCATGCAGTCTCGCGCGTCGCTTCACTTGCCTTGCTCGACTGGTTTCCCTCGCTTCTTGATCACAGGCAAGGCAGGAATGGGGCAGCAATTGTAATGGGGTGCCATTACATAATTGATATTCAAGTTAGAATATCACAGTTAAATTCAGACGCGTTGTCTGAAATTTAAATAAGAGATTATAAGTTATTATAATCTACGAAGGAAAAGTCGATTCGGTATAAATACCGAATCTTGCAGGTTAACTAATAGTACAGTTAGTTGAATACTTGATATTATTATATTAGTTAGGTAATTACTATACTATTAGCCGCTAACCACCCATTAAATAAACACTCTTAATTTTGCGTTCTAGAACATAAGTGAATATTTATATTTACTTTTATTATAGGATTAGTTGTTATCAACTAATCCTATCCCTCTTGTATTCCGCGCTTCCTCGCACAACACAGTGTAAGCCTGTAACAGGATCAGTCCTGTTACACCTGGTAGCACTTTGTGGTCCGTCCTAACGACCACAGTTCCGTTCCGCTAGTTAACTAGCGGAGCGAAGATTAAGAGCCGCTCGGCATCATGTCGCGAGACATGACGCCTGCCGAGCGAGAGAGAACGCTGGAAGTGGTGAAGAAACACTTCCACCACTTCTCGTCGCGTAGTAAAGACGCGACGGTAGAAATGGTTCGGTCCATGGGGACCGACACCATTACCTTCCTCCAGGGTAAGTCCCCGGAGGAAGTGATAGAGGTGGTGAATCGCTTTAGGCGAAACCACCTAGAAAAGCCAGCACGGCCCGCGCCAGAGGCAGCGCGGACCGCATCAGCACCTACAACGCATAGCGTTGAAGTGGTAAAGGCGCGAGTACCGCACTTTACCGGCGAAGGGGGGCGAGCCCCTTCGTAGATGGTTCGCAGAGGTGGAAGATGCCATCTATGCGCAGAATATTGTTGACGAACGTCAACAGGCGTACTTCGCCACAACATGTCTAGGCGGCAGAGCCAGGGCATGGGCGATGAGTCGCAGAGCCACTGATGACGCTGCGTTCCTTACTTATAAGGAATTTAAAGCTGAGCTAGATTCTCAACTTTGAAGCTCCAGAAATGGAGCTAAGTAGTCGGCAGGAGTTCATGGAACTCCGGCAAGGTAGGCTTGACCTTCAAGATTACGCTCAGAAGACGCAATATTTGCTGTCAAATATTGTGTATGAGCCGGTTCCCCCTGCTATGCAGGTCACTCGCTTCATGAAGGGACTCAATGATGGTCCCGTCAAACAGAGTCTTTACCGGCACACGCCAAAGACTCTGAGGAATGCCATTGATATGATCATCCGTGAGGAGTTCAGCATGCGATCAGCGTCATCGCATTCTGGGCACAGCCGAAGGGCTCAACAGCCCTTCGCTTTTGACATGCCGCAACAGCATGTCAACAATCAGCAGTCGGGCAGACGAAGTTCACACTTCGTCTCAAGAAACAGCTACCCGCGCCAGAGCATGCGCTGGAGGTCCAGAGCCGATGGACCTATCGGTTGCGGTTGCTTCGAACTCGAAGCAACCGAAATTTAAGAGGAACATTCGCTGCAATCGATGCGCGAAGAGGGGCATTTTGACCATGCGTGTATGGCACCGCGGCCGGTGCCACGCAGTCAGCGGACGGAACCGTCCGCTGCACGGCGACACCAACAGACATCACCCTGTTGGTGCAAAAAACGTAGATCACCAGTAGGGGCGGGGCGCCCTACTGGGAATGTTATCCCACATGCCGACATAGGGAATGTGAGGGTAATAGCCCCAGAAGGGTTTATGTCCTGTCAAAAGGTGCAGGGTGATGATAAGCCTCTTATCACCCTGGAGGTTAAGCCGCACGGGAGATGTCCCGATGCGAGCTTTGTTTGACACAGGAGCGTCAAACAATTTCGTTAGAACTCAGAGTCTAACGCTGTTGAGATTCGTGGAGGTAGAAACCCCACGAAGTATGTTGTCAGTCCGTTTAGCAACAGGTTCAACCGTGACTATTCCAAAGCGTGTGATTAAAACACGCTTCGAGTTGAATGAACTGTCATTCGAGGACGAATTCATCGTCCTCGATTTAGATGACAAGTTCGATGTGATACTTGGAATCCCATGGATGTCCAAGTTTAAACCTTCGATCGACCGTGGCGGACACACAGGATCTGATCACCCTGTGTGTAATCCGGCTGTATCAGAAGATACAACCGCAGCGTCGGACAGTCTGGTGGATAGCGATGGCACCACCAGGTCTGTTCCGACACGATCAGCGGAAGGTACCTCCGCTGGTGAGAGTCCAGAGGGACTACCGCACGCAACAGAAGAGTCGTTGCGTGTTGGAGAGAAACATTCCACGGGTGATAAAGACCACCGTGAGAATGAAATAGTATCCACAGTGGGAAACACCCACTGTGCGACCGAAGGTTCCAACACGATGAAAGAATTCCGTGTTGATGAGAGTGAACTCACGATCGAGTGCAATCGTGAGCACAACTCCGTGGTGGCCAGTGCCCACCACGTTGCGTTAGCCATGCACACGGGTGATAAATACCAACGTGTCGCAGAAAAGGCGGCCGATCAGACGAGCACATCTGATTGCCAAGAAAATTCCATGGTAGGCAGTGTCCACCATGATGATGAGTATTCGCACACGGTGAATCGTAATCACCGTGTAGCAGTCAATCAGACGAGTGCGTCTGATTGCATGGACAGTTCCGTCGAGACGATGAACGTCTTGACGCAAACGGAGACAGGATTATCTACCCAGTCTCTGTTGATGGAACACCCTCCGAAAGAAGGTTCGGAGGTGATGGCTCTTCCAGCGCTAAGCTGGAAGAAGTTTATGAAGAACTTTCACGATGATCAAATCGAACAGATCTGTATCATCGTTGCAACAGATGATGTAGTGGATATTCGTGAACGATTATCCACATTACAAGTGGAAAACATTGGGAAAGAGGTTCCCAATGATCAAACCAAAGTTCAGCGCTTTGAAGCGCAGAGCTGGGAGTCGCTTAAAGCGAACTCCCCATTTCATGATTTACGTCTGGAATACGCTGACGTATTCCCAGAAGAAGTACCTAGCGAGATCCCTAAGGATAAGGGAACTCGTCATGAAATTGACTTCGTGCCAGGCACGAAGTATTGTTTCACGCGGCAATGGCCGTTGCCGCGTGATCAAGTAAAAGCGATCGACGAGTTTTTCGAAGCTCGTCGTAAAGCAGGCCAAGTGCGGGAGTCTATCTCACCGCACTCTACCCCCACCTTTTGTGTGAAAAAGTCCACAGGTGGGTGGAGAATCGTTCACGCTTACAACATGCTGAACGCAGCGACGGTACCGACGCAGACGCCGATACCGCGAAAGGATGTCATCATTGATGGCATGTGCGGGAGCACCATCTTTAGTGCTCTCGATCTAAGAGATGGATTTTATCTAATCCTAATGCGTGAGAAGGATATCCCTCTCACGGCGGTAAGCACCCCAAGCGGCATGCTTTGGGAGTGGCTTGTTATGCCGCAGGGGCTTCGAAACCCCCTGCTACGTTTAACAGATGCGTAACGCATCTATTACGCCGGTGCGAGAATTCGCACCGAGTTATTTCGATGACGTGTTCATCCATAGTAAGGGTGAACACGATAAAAGCGATGTAGATGTCCATAGGGAACATCTACGTCGAGCGTTAGAGCTTATGCGTAAGCATAAGCTCTATGCAAATCTAAAGAAGTGCACTTTTGTTGCACCTGAGATACCCGTTCTTGGATGCTTTGTGGGCAAGAACGGGGTGCGTCCTGATCCAGAAAAGATCAGGGTGATAGTTGAATGGCCTACGCCAAACAACGTTAAATCACTTCGAAAGTTCCTTGGGTTGGCAACATATTTGCACAAGTATTCGTGCAACAATGGGCTAATACGACCTCTTTCTCAATTGCTTAAGAAAGATGTTGAATGGCATTGGGATACCCAATGCCAAGATGCTTTTGATGCAGTTAAGCAAAGCTTGACTGAAGCGCCTGTCTTGGCTATAGCCGATAACGAGCGTCCGTTCCACGTCATTTGCGACGCGAGCGATTTCGCTATCGGCTGTGCTTTGATGCAGCGTGATCACGATGATCGTGATCGCGTAATCTGCTATCAATCGCGTCAGTTGCGCCCAGCCGAGCGCAACTATCCAGTGCATTACAAGGAACTCCTTGCCATGAAGTATGCACTGGCCAAGTTTCGGATCTATCTATTGGGAGATAGACCGTTTGTGGTTTACACGGACCATGCGTCGATACGCACGGCCGTGAATTCACCACACATTTCTCAAAGAATGGCTCGATGGCTGTCATTCTTTGCTGAATACAATTTTACGGTTGAATACAAACCCGGAAAGTTGAACGTGATAGCAGATGCGCTATCACGAAGGCCCGATTACGAGACGAAACCGTCCGTAACCGAAGGTGCCAGTGCAAACGCGATCCGTTGCACTGCCTTGTCGTCGTCAATTATACGACAAGTACGCGAGGCGTACAAAAAAGACGAGGAGACACGTCTTTTGATTGATTACTTAAGTAATCAATCAAATGAGAAGCGCGACGAACTCCCAGAGTTCCTCCGCGCTTGCGTGCATCGATACCGACTTCACAATGGTCTGCTGCTTTACAGCACAGACCAAAAAGATGAAAGTCGCATCGTCGTTCCAAACGACGATGATCTCAAACATCAAATTATGTTTGAGTATCATGATGCACCGATTTCGGGGCATCAAGGTCGTGAGAAGACATACGCTTCTCTCGCACGTGACTTTTACTGGCGAAACCAATACAAGTGGGTACGGAAATACGTACGCGCTTGCGAGATTTGCCAGATCGTTAAGCCTGCGCTGTCTGCACAGGCTCCTCTGCAATCTCTGCCGGTTCCGACAGAGTGTTGGAAGTCCATTTCAATGGACTTCGTATTCGGTCTTCCACCCGACAATAGTCGGAAGACTGGAATATTGGTCTTTGTAGACCGTTTCATTAAGATGGTAAATCTTACTGCAGTATCAGCGAACGTAACCGCCGCTCAAACAGCGAGGATATTCGTTGGTACGGTATTCCGTTTGCACGGAATGCCGGAAGACATTGTCTCGGATCGAGATCCGAGATTTACAGGACGTTTCTGGCAAGAAACGTTCTCATTGTTGGGAACCCAGTTGAAGATGTCAACTGCGGACCATCCGAAAACGGATGGGCAGACGGAACGGGTTAACCGCGTTCTCGGAGACATGTTGCGATCATACGCACATGCCTTTGAACAGTGGAGTGACTATCTGCCACTCACTGAATTCGCGATTAACAATTCGGTGCATGCTTCAACTAAGCATACACCGTTCCACGTGAATGCCTTAAAGCATCCACGAACCCCAGCTTTACTTGGCGGTACGCCAAATCTAAGTGGGGGAGGGACCCGCTCAAATTTTGAGCGAGTCGATGCGCAAGTTGCAACTGCAATTTGTGAACAAAACGATGGCCCTTCTACTGGAAGTACAGTAGAAGCGGAAGCATCTTCAAATGAACCTGAAGCTGCATATGATGAATATGTGTCTGCAGCAATGGCTGCAGACAATGAGTACAACGCACCTACTGCTGATAAAGCAGTAGATTAATTCGTATTACAGCGCCAAGCTGTAATACTCTATATAAAAGATGCACTTGCTTCTGCTTTGGATAAGCAGAAGCAAAATGCAGACAAGCAAGAAAGGAATAACAAAAACTCATTTCTGGAAAGGCGAATTGGTATTACTAAGTACTACTAATTTGCCTATACATGCAATAAGCAACTTCCCTACACGGAAGTTGCTTCCTAAGTACATTGGACCTTTCAAGGTCCAAGAGATTCGGGGGAATGCCTATACTTTAGACATTCCCACAGCAATGCGGCTCAACCCAACATAGAATGTTGGGCGGCTCAAGCCGTATCATTCGTCTTCGTCTTACGACGAGACACAGAACCACGGAAGATACCGTGCTTCTCCAAGTCTCCCAAGAGAGACTTGTAATCGGCTTCCAGCCGTTGATGAGCAGAGCGGAGATTCATTACCTCCGCCTTCGACTGCTCAAGATCAGCCTTTTGTCGATCGAGCTCTTCCTTACAGCGGGAAAGCTCGATGTACAGAAGATCATTCTTCTGCTGAAGGGCAGTGTGCGCCCCGAGGATGTCGCGGATATTTTCGCGAAGAGACCGATATGTCTTCACAGAGTGAGACATATCGCTGCTCAAGGAGGAACAACCCTCCTCGAGTTTGCGGAGCAAAGAACCATGCTCCGCAACAACAACGACGAGGGAATTCTCAACCTCCGCCACCCCTGATCGATAATTAGGGGAATAAGCGATACATTCTCGAGTGCTTGATTTCGAAGCGCTCGGTTCCTTCGAAGAAGGGGCAGCGTACCGAGTACTTAGTACGCTGTCTGGGTTACCCCCAAGAGTTCAACTCTTGGGAGCCGATTGAGGTTCTGAGGGCCGAAGCCCTATACCTTTTAACTGAGTTTGAGAAGGAGTCTCAAACTCATAATGCGAAGTAGCATCAACACTAGATGTTGATGCATTTAGGGCATAGATTAAGCCCTGAATTTCGGCGGGTACGGAAAAACCACCGTACCCCCGCAACTCCTCCTCTTACAGACGAGGAGCGCCCTGCGGACACCGCGGGCAACGAGGTGAGAACGGACACCACAGTTCAACCCTTCTTTGATGCAAGCAAAACGGAAGTATTCCATTTTGCCTGTTCGCGAGTGCTTTGAAAAGCGCTCGCGCATTACGTGAACTTTATTCACGTAATTATCTGGGCTTTTGTTGTAGTTGTCAACAAAAGCGTTCCAACTCTGAGTCAGGGCGTCTTTATCGTCCCTGTTCCTCCTTGACCCTTTCCGGATCGAATAATATCGAACCTGGAAAAAGAGGTCAATAAAGTACAGACGTCTATCGTCTGTACTTCGATCTAATCGACGTGACTGGATGTCTTCGCAGTCATCCAGCACGTTGATATCGAACAACGCATATTGGCAGTCCAGCTTACGGTGACCGCCACTGTTGGGGGCAATAGCCCATCCAGGGGTCCAAAACCCCACTTTGTACGGAACATGTGGTTCCGTACGATGATACGCTTCAGAAGCGGCAGGCGCCGCTTCTGTTCGAGCTCTTTTAGCAGGCGGAGCACCGCCTGCTTCAACACCACGCGCCGGGGTTAAACCACCCCGACGTGAAGAAGTACTTGGACCAGGTGGGGATCTGCGTTCCCGCAACCACCTGTTATAATCATTGTCGCTGTCATAGCTGCCAGAGATACCAGAGTCGTCATCGCTGTTAGGCGATGAGCACCTAGAGAGTTTCGACTCGCTAGATCCTTTAGTGGGTACAGCTGTATCCCCATCACTTTGTTCGGATTCAGAACTCCCGAACATGGCCCTCTTGGCAACACGCCATTCGGAAGTTGCCATTGTGCGAGATGTTGCATTAGCAACATCTCCCTGTTTCTTGTCAGATTCCGCCTTAGCAGCATCTGTGGTCGAAGACGGTACGTCTTCCGACGTTTGCGTAGTTGACGCTGCTAATGCAGCGTCACCGTTGTCACTCAACACCTCATCACCTAGTGCTGAGGCGGAGGAAGAAGCTCCTTCATTGTTTTTAGCAGCGCTCTTCAGAGCGCCGTCGCGTGCTTTGACCATCGAGTCGATGGTCAATCAGTTGGTAAATGATAACGACCAACAAGTGCCACCCATGATTAGCCAAAATAAGAATTATTATTGACCAACGACCTTACGTGGGGGTGATGTAATGGGGTGCCATTACATAATTGATATTCAAGTTAGAATATTACAGTTAAATTCAGACGCGTTGTCTGAAATTTAAATAAGAGATTATAAGTTATTATAATCTACGAAGGAAAAGTCGATTCGGTATAAATACCGAATCTTGCAGGTTAACTAATAGTACAGTTAGTTGAATACTTGATATTATTATATTAGTTAGGTAATTACTATACTATTAGCCGCTAACCACCCATTAAATAAACACTCTTAATTTTGCGTTCTAGAACATAAGTGAATATTTATATTTACTTTTATTATAGGATCAGTTGTTATCAACTAATCCTACCCCTCTTGTATTCCGCGCTTCCTCGCACAACACAGTGTAAGCCTGTAACAGGATCAGTCATGTTACAGCAATACCTTGGTCCTGCGCTCTTTCATGCACTCGAAGGGTTGACGCACGTTTCATTGAATTATCCGTCGCTCCTCGCGGACGCGCACGCACATGGTCCCGAAGAATCACTGATCCGACGACTTCGGGAAGCCCAAACGTGTCTGCCCAGTGTGGTCTACTAACACTCGCATGGTATTTCTTGCCTCTGCTAAAACGTTAGAGATTTGTAATTTTGCCAACGGCGTAACACAGAAGAGAAATAAAGTATTGAAAAATAAAAAAATTAACATCCTCCAGGGTGATCGATTTGATTTGTCTCCTCACACAAAAGCAGTTTACTAGCGTCTCCTACCGAGAGCTCTTGGACAGGCAGGCACAGGGTGCCCCTGTTGAGAACCTCCGCGAGGTTCCTTTCGTTCTTTCTCCGGTAGAAAGTGCTGATGATGCAGAGAAGAAGTTCCGCGCTTGGGCGGAAGGTAGAAGCTTCTCCCCAGCTTCAATGAGCTGCACGACAGCTGTAGCCGGTGCGGCTAGCGCACATAGAAAGACTCTTCCTTAAAGCGGTGCCTACCGCTACTTAGCCGATACGCCCTTATAAATGGCTTAGTAGGAGAGATCTCCTACTCGGGGCCAAGACTCCCGGGTTGGTTTACTAATTAGCCTTAACGGCTGTGTTCCCTTTACGGGATGTAAGTAAAGGGAACACAGCCGTTAAGGCTAATTAGTAAACCAACCCGGGAGTCTCGACCGGTCACGCGTGCAGTGAGTGTCGTAGGTAAGAGGGAGCCTTCCCTCAGATGGACTTGTGGTGGCAAATTACGAGAGACGCGATGCACTTGACGCTCAAGATGATGTTGACGAGCCTTCAAGCGCAACGCAATCTCCCGATTCTCTTCTTAGCGTGCACGTCGTCAACGCCAGGTGACCACGAGCGAGTCCCAGCGGATCTACGGGCGCTCTTTGAAGACGACCCGAGTGTCGCGCGCTCTTCACTGGTGCTGGAGTTCCCCGCTCCCTGCGCAAATGCGCGACGAGCGCATTTTGAACAAGTCTTTGCGTCCATTTCCAATTCAGGCTGAACATAATCCCCGATCCAAGAGTTAGCATGCACAATGCCGTTAAAAAGTCGATCTTAGATTTACCTTGGAATACACGCTCCCGCATGGATTCGACGGATTATTTATGAGAATACCTTTAGTCCTATCATCAACCAACGACTGCATTTGGTTCAAATCAATTTCCCACTTTTTTTCAGGCTGCACACACAATCTATTAATCCAAACACTCAAAGACCTTCCCAACAAACGTACCATGAGATTGTAAAATCTGCATTCAACTTGATGTGATTTGCACAGCGCTTAATACAATGGAAATCCGGGCTTTGGGAGCAAGATATTGTCGCCGGGTTCAGCAACCCTTGTAACGCAATTTCAATGGCACCCGAGCAACGACTGGCAATAATAACGTTATCCATCGTCAACGGTGCTCTTCGACTCCCAAAGCGCTGATTGATAGCCTCAAGGGCCACCTAGGAACCAGCCGAATGAATGTAGCCATTGTGTTGCATCGATCTGAACCAAAGCAAAAAGGTAGGTATACAAAGTAAACTATTGACGCCAAACCTCGATTGGTAAGTACCGCGCGTTACGGACAATGGCGTGCACCAATACATCAGGACAATGCAAGTTCCCAAACACTGTCTGGTCTCCTACAAGACCCTTGAAACGTCAGTATTTCCTTACTCTCTTCCGGATAATCCACATCCGCATTGTCACATTTGCGTACCGAGCGAAAGGGGAATCAACGTCTTGGTGGCAGTCGACGGTTTCTTGATGTTGTCGACAATTTTTCGAATCGGATTCGAACAAAGTTTGGAAAATGCAGACGGCTTGACGTTCCACTCGCATGTAGCTGGGCTTTTCGTTTCGAGCATGGGCTCATCATCGAGTGCTGTAACGGGGTTACATTCGAGTTACATTTAGTGTCGGTGTACATGAGTAAACTACGGTTGAGGTCAGTATTGACCGGTTTGAAAGGTTTTTAACCATTGGTTATTTTAACAAATCAGGGTAGGGGCCCTTGGGTGGTGGCGCGTCAGCCATCCACGTGTCGGTACACAGGTGTGTACACTACATTTTAGCTAGGTACGAATTTGGTATGTTCTACTTAGTATTACATATAGTTTACATTAGTTTAAATTAATTTAGACTAATTACATATTAAATATATATTCAGTTTACATTTCACTCTATCGTACAGACGCGCAACCTCGACCGGTCGCGCGTGTAGTGAGTGCCGTAGTGTAAAGGGATCCCTCCCTTTACCTACACCCTTAGTAAGGGAACACAGCCGTTAAGGCTAAGAAGTAAGCCAACCCGGGAATCTTGGCCCCGAGTAGGAGAGCTCTCTCCTACTACGCCCTTTATAAGGGCGTATCGGCTAAGTAGCGGTAGACGCCGCTTTAAGGAAAGTCTTCTTCTGTGCGCTAGCGCACCGTGCGTATACGCACCGGCTACATCTCGTAGCACTTGTAGTCAATCCAACACCTGTGTTGGTATACTAAGGCATCCTCTGCAAGGGATGGATCAGGAAGATTGGGATAGTTTGACCCTCGTCCAGCAGGAAGCCTTTAAAAGGCTGTTACCCTTACTGGACAAGGGTATGCAGCTCCTAGTGGAGCAGGGCCTTGAGGCCGTAAAGGCAAGTGTCAATGCCTCATCGCTCATGAGAAAGTTTTGGTGGAGGCCGTTCCACGGGGGTGTGCTATCCATTATCGGTCAAAATAAAGGAGTTCACCGGGGAGAAGGTTGACAACCTTTACGTGTGGTTGCGAGAGGTCGAAACGGCCTTCGCCACAGCGAATGTGATCGATGATCACTTGCAAGTGGGACTTGCATTGACCCATCTTACGGGCAAAGCCCGTACATGGGCGTTTACGTGTCCGGATTCGGTCACGAGCGTGTTCCCGACCTGGGAAGTCCTAAGCAAAAGCTTATGGACATGTTCGCCACGCCTGACCTGGTTTTCCAGAACCAGTTGGCGTTTTTGAGGTGCCGTCAGGGCACTAGGGACTTGGAAACGTATGTCCAAGAACTGAAGACCCTGTTGGCAGGGATGTACGCGAAAGCGTATTCGGATGACGTGTCCATCCCCGTCTTCATGGGAGGCCTGAAAGAAGGGCCAGCACGCTCAGAACTGTTCCGATGCCGACCCCAATCCCTGTAGGAGGCATTTAAGATGACGTTTAACGCCGAGAGGAACTTTCGGTTATCTAAGGTGGGTCCCAAACCCATGGACCTTAGTCAGGTCGAAGCGGAGGAGAAACCTCCCGCTAAGAGTCACACTGACTCTTTTTCGCAGAGCTTCGAGGCGGAGCTCTTAGCTATGCTGCAGCAACATGGGCCGCTGAGATGCTTCCTGTGTGGAAGCACGGATCATCTGCGGAACAGATGTCCAAAAAATCCCAGCGAGACACTCGCTACAAGGGGCCAAGAGTGGGGAAAAAGCCCTTGCCCAAGCCGTCTGGAAACGACGGCTCCCAGTAGGTTCGGGGCGCCCTACTGGGGGATACCTCAGTGCTGTTAAGCCCCAGGGTAGGGGACGACAGCACAAAGCCCCGAGGAAAACGGTGCTTGCTAGCACCGAGTTCGTGTACCAGCCAGGGTTGTGGTAGTCCTTGCGGACGTGAAAAGCTTTGATAAGCCTTGGAGAGTCTTGATAGACTCTGGAGCGTCTGACAATTATGTCAGACGAGCTTTTGTTGAGAAGAGTCGGCTGTATGCCGAGGCCCTAGAGGCACGTTCTCGTGACGTTGTTACGGTCCGTCTAGCGACGGGCGTACAGGTTTCTGTACCCAAGGTCTCGATTGACCTTAAGCTGAGGTTTGAAGACTTCGATAGCTCAGAACGCTGCCTAGTCCTGGATTTGGACTCGAGGTATGACCTCATTCTGGGCATGAAGTGGCTCGAACGCCACGAGACATGGATATACTCGAAGTCTAAGTCCATTGGCTCAACGCACCCGCGGTCGGGTGAAGCATTGGCGAGTCATGAACCCACCTTTGATCGATCGCAAAAGCGATTCTGGAGTGAGATGCCAGAGATTGGGATGTCTGAAATGATCATTCCCAATGGCGTTAAGGAAGAGTTCCTTAAAGAGGGGGATTCGGCGGTTAATCACACGCCGTTAACGGCGAGACTGGTGAGTTGCCAGTGGCAGAGGTGGATTACTCTGAGGTAACTCCAGTGGTAGGGGTAGAGACCCTGTGGTTAAGCGCGAGGCGCTTCCAGGCGAAGAGACCCGAAGTTCGTCTCTTTCGCATGTCTGAAATGATTCCGACTACGCCGTTATAAGTGAGACCGGCGAGTCACCGGTGGTAGAGGTAGAGAACTCTGTGGATAGGCGCGTGGTGTTTCCAATAGATGGGGCAATTGACTCCCCCCATCTGGGTCTCGGGATGAGTCCCGAGGCCAGTAGTCAGCAGTACTATCGGATGCTGAATAGTGTGACAGGTGTTGTCACAGAAGGCGTAAGCCTGGAACGGTTGCCTGGGGTAGGCGAACTGTTGTCGTTGGAGGAGATGTCCTTCAACGAATTTGGAACTGCTTTGAGAGCAGAAGAAATCGACGAGGTCGTCGTGATGCGTCCAGAAGAGGAGTTGAACTCCTCATCCACGATGGACGAGTCATTTTTGGTGAAAACCAAACAGGCATTAAATGCCCGAAGCGGCCTCAAGATCCCCGTGGATCCTGAGGACCCTTACCATTCCTTATTAAAGGAATTCGGAGATGTCATTAGTGACAACCCGCAGATGTGGTTACCACCGGATCGGGGAGTCCGACATGAAATTGATTTGGTTCCTGGAGCCAAATACTGCGTCACTAGGCAGTGGACTCTCCCCAAGGAACAATGCGACGTCATCGACGCATTCTTCAAGGGAAAAGAAGAGGCAGGGATGGTACGGGAGAGCAAGCCTCCCCACTCATCTCCCACTTTTTGTGTTCGTAAACCGAACGGAAAGGGGCGAATTGTGCGCGTACAACAAGCGGAATGCAGCTACCGTACCCATGCAGACTCCGATTCCTCGGAAGGATGTCCTCCAGAACAATATGGCGGGCTGTACTGTGTACAGTGCCTTAGATCTGGTGGACGGGTATTATCAGGTGCTCATGCGAGCATCCGATATTCCGCTTACAGCGATCAGCACGCCTAGCGGCATGCTGTGGGAAAGGCTTGTTATGCCACAGGGGCTTTCGAATGCGCCAGCGAATTTTAATCGCTTGGTGACTCAGCTCTTCCGCCCTCGTAGAAAGTACGCTCAGACGTACTTCGACGATATATTCGTTCATAGTCGCGCGGAAGGCGACTCTTCTGATGTTCAGACGCACCTAATACATCTTCGAGAAGTGCTCGAATGTATGCGGGAGCATAAGTTATATGCAAACGCATCCAAGTGTATCTTTGGTGCTGAGGAAATTCCTTTCCTCGGATGCTTCATCGGTTAGGATGGAGTGCTGGCGGATCCCGCGAAGGTGAAAGCCATTGTGGAGTGGCCTTCGCCTGTAAATCTTAGCGATTTACGGAAGTGGCTTGGATTAGCCAATTATCTCCACAAGTACAGCGAGAACTACGCTGAAATGGCGAAGCCATTGGCCGACCTTCTTAAGAAGGATGTTGATTGGTGTTGGAAAACTGAACACCAAAACGCTTTTGAAGCGGTAAAGGGGAGATTGTTGAAAGCTCCCGTTCTTGCTCTCCCAAACTCTGGGAAACCTTTTAGCGTCGTCTGAGACGCCTCCGATTTCGCAATCGGATGTGCTTTGTTACAAGCAGACGGCGCGGGACGGGAACGCGTGATTGCGTTTGAGTCGAGGCAGATTAAAGCTGTAGAACGGAATTATCCCGCTAATGACAAGGAGCTACTTGCAGTGAAGTATGCTCTTGTCAAATTTAGGGTTTACCTACTCGGCTCAAAGCCGTTCGTGGTTTATACTGAACACGCGTCCTTACGGACAGCGACAAAGTCGCCTCATCTCTCGCAACGGATGGCTCGTTGGCTCTCCTTCTTTGCGGAGTACAACTTTGAGGTTAAGTATAAACCTGGAAAGCAGAACGTGCTTGCAGAAGCGTTTTCGCGTCGTCCCTATTACGAGCTCGCTCACGCGACATTCGTCACCACATCTGTGGTGGATCTCATACGACAGGCGTATGATAAAGACCCACAATGTACGGCGCTTATCAGCGCTTTTGGTGAAAAGGGTCTTGGCTCGTCTGAGCCAACCCTGTCAAGTCGAGCTAAAGCTCGTTTACACCGTTACAGGTACTGTGACGGTTTGCTATATTACAGCACGAGCGCGGAGGACACTCCGCGGGTGGTAGTTCCTCATGATGAGGAACTGAAGTATAGAGTCCTCTTTGAGGCACGTGACGCCCCTAACGGGGGCCATTTGGGTCGAGATAAGACCTACAGCGCTTTAAGCGCTTTATATTGGTGGCCCAACATGTATAAGTGGGTCGGTGCGTATATACGCACTGTGCGACGTCAGAGGGTTAAATCCTCTGCAAGTTCAGCTGCGCCTTTGGCGAGCTTATCGGTTCCAACGGAGTGTTGGAAAACCATTAGCATGGGATTTTATCTTCGGTTTTCCGAAGGATAGGGCCGGGAACACCGGCATATTGGCCTTTGTAGACCGTTTGAGCAAGATGGCTCACCTGGCGGCGGTGCCAGAGTACATAGATGGACAAGGAACAGCGAAAGTGTTCCTAGACTGTGTATTTCGACAGCATGGTCTACACGATTCCGTTGTGTCGGATCGGGATCCCCGTTTTACGTGTCAATTCTAGGGAGCATTGTTTAAGGTGCTAGGCACCAAGCGCCTCATGTCCACTGCGGCTCATCCGCAGACGGACGGTCAGACGGAACGCGTTAATCGCGTTGTGGAGGATATTCTCCGGAGTTTATGTCCGGATTCTCCAGAGAGTTGGAGTGAGATTCTTCCAATGGTCGAATTTGCTATCAACAATTCGGTCCATGCATCTACGGGGTTTACCCCGTTTTACGTGAACGGATTAGTGAATCCGAGGGTTCGTTGACGCCACGTGTGTGTGTGGCCCATGGCTTGAGGGTGGAGGAATCCCCGATGTCAGCCCTGTATCCGTGCGAAATCACATCGATAAGTTTTTATCGACGCGCCTTAGTGTCTTACGACACGTCTGCGATGCCATGGCGGAAATCCAAGACAAGCAGAAAAAACAAGCTGATCGCAAGGGGCGGCGTAACAAAAGTGTGTACAAAGTAGGAGAAAGTGTTTTATTAAACGCTAAAAATCTTCCTACACATGCAGTTTCAAACGTGTTACGAAATAAACTGCGCCCCAGGTTTGTGGGGCCCTTTAAGGTACTAGCCCGAAAGGGCTTGTCGTATACCTTGGATATCCCGAAGGCGATGCGTACGCATCCAACCTTCTATGTGGGTATGCTTAAGCCATACCAGAACCCGTAGGCGGGTCCCCTCTTGGTTGGATGGGAAGTCGGATAGCCGAAAGGTACGACAGGTCGGAACATCTCCGACAGCGTTGAAATACGACCCTGAAGCTCCGCAACGAGATACTCGAGAGAGGCAAGCCGCCCCTCGATGCGTTCATTCGCACTTCCTTCGTTGAGGAGTCCCTCCTGAGCATCTTGTATTCGACGGCTGTGCCGATCACAGCGCTCGTGGAACTCACGTCGCAATAGCGCGACCCCCTCCTCCAGTGCTCGATACGGAGGGTACTACATATTACCATGTGGAACGCCTGATGGCACGACGCCATCACCGGGGTGATACCCAGTATCGGGTAAAGTGGAAAGGGTATCCACATTCCTAGAGCTCGTGGGAGTACGAGACTCCCCTGCGGCAGGATTGCCGTGACGTCGTTGACGCTTTCGATCGGGAGAATCCCACTGAGAGTCAACGACCAAAGGGGAGGAAGAATCCCCTTCACTCCCAGTAGCTGGGAGTTCGCCGGAGTCAGATGCTGTGATTGGATTGCTCTCCGGCACCACATGGAGAGCGGAGCGCGTGTAATAAGAGGCAGGTAATTGCCCTTGCGCTTTAGCCTGGGCATAGGCCAAGCGTAGCGCCCTCTCTACCCGAACGTCGTGTTCGGAAAAGCTGTTATACAGCGCATCGAAACTAGGAAGGCGTTTCTCCCCTTCCGCCCAAGCGCGGAATGACTGTTCTGCGTCTTCGACGCTTTCGTCCCGCAAGAAAACAAAGGGAATATCGCGAATGATATCCACGAGGGCGCCGCGTGCCTGCTTCCCGAGACGCGTCCGGTAGGACTTAACAGCAAAATGTTTGGGCGTTAGTAGTAGGGCCCGGAGTTGGTTCCGACGCGCAATTTCACGCGGCAGTATAGCCGCTGAAACAGGGGTATAGGAGGATAAACCCCTCTTGACCGCGTTCTTAGCCCTCTTTTGAGGGTCGCGAGGTCCCTTCCGTGCCCGTACGGCACGTCGAGCCTCATGAACCGAGGACGGTTCATTGGTGGTGGTCGCCTGTGGCGACCTGGAGGTATCGCCCCTAGCGGGTAACGGTGGCGCACGAGTTACTGCGTTTTCCCCACGCGTGGGGAATGGGTTGGACGACCGACAGCGCCGTTCGGCGCTGTCAGCGTGACCAGACGTGGGGGAACCTCCCCATGGGCATCCACTTCCGAGTTATCGGAATTTTTTTCTTCCATAACACCACTAAATGTGTTCATGGATAGCCAGATGTACTGGCGTTGGACTTCTACAACAAAAATTGATTTATTGCGTAAGCAATAGTCTTGATGGGGGAGGATATAATGGATTTACATTCGAGCTACATTTAGTGTCGGTGTACATGAGTACACTACGGTTGAGGTCAGTATTGACCGGTTTGAAAGGTTTTGAACCATTGGTTATTTTAACAAATCAGGGTAGGGGCCCTTGGGTGGTG
>CM047582.1:16226973-16243788 GCA_026184515.1 Peronosclerospora sorghi | reverse complement strand
TTCACACCCTTAATACCCTGATAGGTTTCTCTTCGTGCGATCTCACTTATACAGATTCCACATCTTATTCTTAATTCACTGCTCACTTATACACTTGATTTCATTATCAGTCGTCAACTTAAACACGCTGCTCAATGAACGCTAGCCTGCAACTTATTTACTCCACATTCTCAAACAAATTCCAGTTCTCGTGTAAACATGTATCTTTGTTTTTATTTTTTTTTGCTTTTTTTCTATGCCCCCCAATGCAACTAACTTGGGTCAGCATTCTACTTATCACAACCAACATGGGTCCGTGATTGGGATGTACTACATCTTCTGGGGCCTTATATTTCTTATTTTTTCTGTCTTGTTCTCTTGTTATTTTCTTGAATATCTTGACGCTTTCGTCTCTTGTTTCTTATTTCATGAGAAGTCTACAGTTCAGCCTCTGTAGTGTCCTCTTCTGCTGTCTGAGCTGCGTAATGCCGATTCTCCCAAGCTCATTGAGCATCAAACTCATACAATAAAACGGTGCATGAATGATTGTCTTCTGGCTCCCAAGTCATCTCATCGGTATCCTTCCACTTGACATAATACTCCTTTGTTCGACGTCCATTCTTTGTTCGCTGTTTGACCCGACAATCCACAATCGGTTCTACTTTCCACTCATCATCTGACCTGGTTCATACCACGAGTCCTCAGGGAGTAACGCCTCATCCAATTCAAGTGTGTCCTCAACCTGAAGTCTCTCCCGAGGTCATCTCAGTTTATTGATATATGGTTTTAACCTGCCAATGTGCACAAGCGGGAATATTCGACTTTCACCAGTAGGTATCACTAGCCGATACACCATGCCGTTTATCCGTTCATCTACTACATATGGTCCATGCCATAAATGCGCCAACTTCCTGACCAACCCTGGTTTAACCAGATCATGATACAGCCAAACTAATTCACCTGGTTGATACGCCATTTTGGTGGTTGACTATACTTTAGTCGCTACTGCGTCATTATGACGTTGGGCTCTATCTTTCATTATCTGTTCCTGGATAATAGCATCCTGCGCCTGCGCTCTCATATGCTTCTCAGTTGTAGCCAACCTCCACTCTAATGCATTTCTTTCAGTGATTGACGTATCTTTGGGTCGTATCATTGCTTCAAATGTATTTATGGGCTCCCAGCCATGTACCAAGTAAAATGGAGTTTGATGATGCTGAAGATCCACTGATGTATTCAATGCAAACTCCAAAGGAGCGGCATATTCATCCCAATCTCTCTGCTCCGGATCCGTGATGTAACATTTTATTGCCTTGATCACTGTATGCACAGATCGTTCCTGTTTTCCATTGGACTGTGGCCGATATGCTAACGTAGGTCTCTGCTTTTGTTTTAGCATTCGATTGAATCTTCTGAAAACCGAACTCATGAATTTTGGGTCTCTATCATGTCTCAACATTTCTTGGGCTCCAAATCTCTTATAAACTCCCACCATATACGCTTCTGCTACATCTTGCGCAGTGGTGGTGCTCATTGTAATTAGGATCACATACCCAGAGAACAGACATATAAAGCACAACAACGCTTCATGCCCCATTGCAGTTTGTGGTAATGGCAATGCGAAATCCATCTAAAATCTGAAATGCTCTTGACGCTATGATGTTTCCACTTGTGCGCCCCTGGTATCTTGGCCTCCCTTTTGCGGTTGCACAATCTTCACACGCTGCAATATAGTTTTCAATGTGGGCATACATCCCTCGCCAATAATATTTGAGCCTCAACCGAGCATAAACCTTTCCGACTCCTTGATGTGCTCCACTTCCGATCTCCACATGATATGCATGTAATACATCCTCTTGTAATATGATCGGTACCACCAATCTCCACACATATTCTTCGGGTTTATCTTGAGCTTTCGAGACATAGTAAAGGAAACCTTTATTATCCAACACGTAAGTGAGCGCATGTCGAGCTATTTTTTCCACTCACTGGCGGAATTTATCTGATCATCATCTCCTCGTTGATACGCCATGACTTTGCTACACCACTCATCCTGTATCTGGGCTGTTCCAATCCGTTCAATTCGGATAGCTGTGGCATTTTCATATGGATCATTATCTACTTCATCCTGAGGTTCTTCGGATATAGCCACATCATTGTCCACTGAGTGTAAATCACCATTAGTGTCCGCCCCTTGTCCAAAAGTGACATTCTTTTGGTGTTGGGGCTGCCCAATACGAGCGTTTACCATACTTCGCGTGAGAACAAACACTTGTGGTGATTCATAATCATCGTTCACCCATATATCATTCGACTTCGTTTCAATATGCTCCCCATTATTAGAAGTGGTGCCATAATCACAGGGTGGTTTCTCAGTATGCTCTTGAGCATCATCTGCAGTGGCATACAACAAGTCTGGTAGACGATTCAACAGCTGCAGATCCGTTTTCCTCTCCTCTCCCTGCCCGCTGCTCTTTCATTGCACATTGAGTCAAAAAATCAGCTGCTTGGTTATACTTGCGAGCCACGTGTATCAGGCTGACTGCTTCGAATTTCTCTATCAGTGAACGCACTCTGCCCAACCAAACCAATAGTGATGCATAATTGCAGCGTAGATCTCCATTGACTTGTTCAATAACCAATCTAGAATCCCCACACACAATTTCTTTCGTTACATTATGGTCTTGTGCGAGCTGTAATACATGGATTAGTCCGTGATATTCACTCTCATTCACGATAAGGTTATCTTGAATCCCATATTCTGCTGCCACTACTTCCCAGGTTGGTAACTCCCACACTATCATGCCAAATGCTCCTTTCGGGTCATTTTTAAGACGCACTGCACCATCAAACGATAAAACATATCCAGTGCTATGACGTTGTAGACTAGGAATTGGCTTAATGATCGGCACATCTTTCAACGATTTTAACGGAGCAATATCTTCTAGCACTTCATTCATCTTTTCTGCGGGCACAATGGACGCGGCTAATAAAGCAGGTAATTCTACAGCTTCATGATTCGTTCGTATGATTTCCAACGACCACGGAGACAACATTACTGCCCATTGGATTCCTCTGCCTGTTAGACTTTTCGATGTGAACAGCCATCGCATTGTAGAATATCTTGCATACACTGTTATATGCTGTCCAAAACATGTGACTGGCATTATGTAACGTTTTTAGCTAGCACCTCTTGTTCCACCCCTGTATATCTCGTTTCAGCATCTTTGAAAACCTTGCTAACGTAACGCACTTGGTGCAGTATCCCATCATAATTTTGACACACTGTTGCTCCGAACGCCCACGAGTTGGTATATAGCACTATACTCACTGGTTTGGATCGTTCAATATGTCGTAACAAAGGTGCATTCACCAGAAGATCCTTAAGCAACGAAAACGACTTTTCAGCGTGCTTCAGTTGTATACCATCCTTTAACTGTAGTTCGGTTAACTCATACAGAGATGCAGCTAGTGTTGCAAAATTATCAATAAACCGTAGGTAGTATATCAAACTTACAGTGAATCTTTGAACTCCTTTTAATGTTGGTGGGAACGCCATTTTGACAATCGAGTCCAAATTGCGGGGGGATGCTTTAATTCCTTCTGCAGATATACGATGGCTCAAAAACTCCAAACTATGCTTGCCAAACGCACTCTTCGGTAAACTTATATTGATCCGCCAATATTTAAATTATTCCAGGAGATTCATAACCATGATGCACAATGTATCCCAACTGCTTGCACCAAAGGTAATATCATCGATATACGACCGCCTGCCGATAATGGGTTGTTCATCAGTCATCACTACTTGGCCGTTATGAAAGACGTCTTGTGTGATGGACACATCTGTTTCCAACACATGTACCTCTTCGTTGTCATTATCCATGTCTAACTTGCCGCCTAGCAGTTTGCATTTTACCCCCATCTGTTGTGACCGCCGTACCATTGTCCACAAAGCGTTATCCACTATACGCTGATATATTTGAGGAGCGTTCTTAAGCCCTTGAGGCATCCGAAGCCATTCGAAATGTCCTAAGGGGCAAATAAATGCTGTAATCAACCGAGCTCTCTTGTTCATCGGTATAGCCCAATACCCACTCGCATTATCCACACAACCATTTTACTCCCTCAAAATTGTCCAGTAAATCATCAATTAACGGCATAGCATACACCATCAATCTCGTCTTCTCATTCACCGACCGATAATCAATACACAGCCGTATGTCGGTTTTGTTCTTTTTTAACACTATGACGATCGGTGATGCCCAAGCAGATTCCGAATACCGGATTAGTCCTGCCTGTAATAAACTCGTATCAATTCATACAACTTAGGTAACAGTGTACGGGGTACTCTTCGTGCTCTTTGTGCAATAGGTGTATTGTCACCAACATCCACGTCACAAACTACACCTTTAGCTGGAGGTGTTAGCGCATTACCAGAACTTATAAAACCATCGGCATACTCAGACAACAAGACACGTAGATTATCTTCTTGTTCTTTAGTAGTAACCCCTGGTTCTCCTATGTCTGCAGTAGTTATATCTGGTGGTTCAATTGGACTTTTATCTACTTCTGGAATGAGTGATAGCTGTTCCTCCATAGCTTCAGCCGACATCTCAACTCCTTCATGCAAGTACACCTCTCTTTCCAATTTTGTCTGATCCAACTTCATTGGATCTATTGCATCCATTACATACACAGCAGGAGGTTTATCTCCAACAGTTCTCACTGCGTGCACGTTAGTCCAATTGATCGGACTTTAGATCTGCTTGCGTCATCAGCGGCAATGGTTCTTCCCTGGGAATCTGACAACTTTGGTCTTTCATGTTCAAAATTACACCCTCCTTGACCAAAAAGTATGTACCCAGTATCGCTAGCGCATGTGTATCAATACTAGCGACCCACATATCACATGTAGCCGGTGCGTACACGCACGGTGCGGCAAGCGCACAGAGGAAGACTTTCCTTTAAGCGGCGTATCCGCTACTTAGCTGCTACGCCCTTATAAAAGGGCATAGTAAGAGAGAGCTCTCTTACTCGGGGCCAAGATTTCCACTTTGGTTTACTATTAGATTTCGCTAATGCCTTAACACAAGGCACCACCAGGCACGCGCCTCTTCCGTCTTCTTCTCTTTGACTACTGGGGGCGCAACCAACGGTTCGTCCACAAACACTCCACTGGTAACCCCTGGCTATGGGCCATTTATTCGCTTTTGATGTTGGGTAAAATTGGCTGGTGGTGCACGTGCATCATCGGATGAGTTAGCCTGTCCGCCTGCGTATCCTTTCTTTTTGGATCAAAGAGGACATTTTCTCCTAAAGTGACCCGGTTCGCCGCACTTACGGCACAATCGAGGGGCCGTAGGGGCACCAGTCTCTCCACTCGGGTTAGCTACATGCTTATCCGTGCTCTTCTGACCTTAAGTCAAATTTCTCCCGTCACTGTTTGCGCTTGCATGTCCTCCTCCGCGGCCGCCACGCTTCTTGTTTCCTGTCCCGTTCCCGCCGCTGTGGCTGCCCGTGTACCTTGCTTGGCGCACACCCGGCTCAGAGGCAAACGCCCGCAATCCGTCTTCCGTTTGACTTTGCAGCATACCATACTAAGCTGAAGTACGCAGTTGTTCGAATTCATACTGCCGAGGCAGACAGTTGATCAAGAATTCTTTCATGTCAATATCTTTTACTTGATAACCATAACTCACACGTTCCGTACGGTAGTGAAAGAACTTTGCCGAGAACACTTCGAAATCACCACTGGAAGCACACTTGAGCGTTCTCATCTCGTCCTGTAGTCGCGGCATAACGCCCTGCTTGATCATCGGGTTTATTCGTTTTTTATAGATATCACATTGCGCCACCCACATCTCGGATCCCGTCTCGTACATGTCCACGAGCCGGAGCTTTTCCGTAGGGATTGTGGTGCCAATCATGCGCATGATCTTGATCTCTTGCTTATCAAAATATTTCTTTCCGTCATCGTCCAGATCCTCTCGTTTTTATCTCTTCTCTACGACGTCGAGAAGTCCATCCTAACGGAAGATAGTCCTCATCTTCCATTTGTACGAACGCCAGTCCTTGCCGTCCCATCCGTAAAAGAGCCCTTCTGTCTTGACTTGACGCTCCCACTCGGCACTCGTATCATTGTAATTCATGGTACTCTTCTACATCTTCGACATAGCTTTTGGTCTCATAACCATGTTGGAAGGGTAAGGGCGCTACTGGTGCTTTTTAGGACTGTTTTTCATAAAACTACTCCTAGTCTCTCCCTGTGGAGAGATCTTTCTATGAAGTAGCACAATGTGGTGAAGTAGCCTTTTGGCCTCAATTATGGAGGACATTGATATGAGTCAATTATTGATAGAGCTCAGTCAGTACAGAGATAGCTGTTAAGTATTGGAGTTTCCGGCGAAGAGTTTCAGCCAATCGGATTTGGATATGGACGGCCGACTCACGACGGCCAACTCACGATTGATCGGATTCTGGGGGTTTAAGTATGGGTGGTGTGATTTTGGAGTTTCGGGCGAAGGGTTTCAGCCAATTGGATGTGGCTATGGACGTCCAACTCACGCCGGACAACTCACTCCGGCCGACTCACGATTAATCAGATTCTGCGGGTTTAAGAATGGGTGGTGTGATGTTGGAGTCAGCACTGAAGTAACCAAGAAGTAGTAGGTGAAAGAAGTGTTTGACTTATATATAGGATTTGGTAATACTTAATAGCTTCGATTCCCTTGAGCCTCAACAGTCTCTGGCGGCCTTCTAGAAATCCTTCTTTACTGTTCCTATACAAAAAAACAAGTCTAATACAAAAAGGTCGTTGAGTGAGCACCCAAGCAAGAGAAGCAACGGCTTTCTGAAGCTAGCTAAAGTTGGGGCAGCCTGAAACTCTCTGAGAAGTGTATTCTTAGTGTGTTTGGTTAACTTGTGGTTCGGGCGGTAGTATTAATAACCCGGGAAGCTAAGCAAGAAGGACGTAATATTACCTTCTTGTGTTGTATTTTGAGTGGAAACACTAAAATTTTAAGTTCCTTCACGACACAAGACAGTATGAAGGATAAGCTGTAAGTAAGTACACTCACAAGGTGCGCACTCTACATTCACTAGTTGATGATTAGATGGTTTCTGACTTTAGGAACCGACAATTGACGCCCACGGATACATTACTCCACCCTTACATTACGTAATATCGCACCAACAATGAATATAACGCATTTAAATTCATATTTGAAGCCATAATAGCATCTTCTCTGTCCTGTATCACCCCATGAGAGATTAAGATCGTTGAACGATCAATTTTGTGGATTTCAATTCGAAGTGGCGAGATCGAAAGCTGTTGCTGCCAAGATGTTTGAGTACTATCTGACACTTTTTGAGAGACAATTTATACTGCAAGGTGCATTTCCTGAGGACGGACAGAGACTGCAAATTAACAAAACCTGGACAACTTTTGTAAGAGCAGTGACAATTCAATGAGGCAACGATCAATAAAGAAATGGATAATCACGTAACAATGCCTACCAACATGACAATGGTCCTCTTCCCATGAGCTCAATGGCATGGATAATGATTATAACTGTCGAAGGTTTCCCAAAGGCGCCTGAAGAAATAATATAAAGAGAATAATTTGGTGCAGGACCGTGATCCCAGCGGATCAATCTGGCCACAACAATGCCTGAAGTGAGGCACATGCGGGCATGTTCGATTAATTAAATTGAAATACCAGATTAGCTCTCACCACGGAATATATTCGAAAGTACACGTTTCAGTACCCACATTTACCAATATTAACCTCTTCGAACTGCGTCTAGACTAACAGGGCTCAGTTACGCCACAGCAAGTACCAATAACATCAGCAGCAGAATAGTTGGGACAGCTCTGAGATAGTTGCGCAACATAGAGGGATGCGGTGTACAATCAGAGCCGCGACAACCAGACGTACTGCCGGCGAGAGAATGGGATTTAAGTCAGCACACATAATCCCATTTACAGTACTCTGAACATCCAGCCTCAGCGTCTTAGTTCAGTAACAAACCTCGGCAAGAGACAAATGGATCAGGATCCAGCATCAGAAACAAAACTATGCGCGGATACTTATGTGGTGGTGTAGCCGGTGCGTACACGCACGGTGCGGCTAGCGCACAGAAGAAGACTTTCCTAAATCGGCGATGTGCCGCTACTAGCCGATACGCCCTTATAAAAGGGCTTAGTAAGAGAGAACTCTCTTACTCGGGGACAAGATTCCACTTTGGTTTACTAGTTAGCACAAGCTAACGCCTTGACACAAGGCTCTCTTAATAAGGGGGTAGCTAAGGGAAGAACTTCCCTTACGCTACACCACTCACTACGCGCGCGACCGGTCGAGGTCGAGCGTCCTGTAGTCTTTGAGTAAAATGTAAACTGAATGTATATTTAATATGTAATTCGCCTAAATTAATTTAAACTAATGTAAACTATATGTAATACTAAGTAGAACTTACTAAATTCTTACCTAGCTAAAATGTAGTGTACACCACCTGTGTACTAATGTGGTGAAGTGTACCACAAATTTGGTCACTTTTGGTCAAGGTAGTTGGTCGATTTTCCGATTGGTCTAAACAAGGGGGCTTTTTAGCCTATCAGATTCAAGGAGTATCAAGAACGCAGGTCTTGGGTGAGTCACCTGACATTGGGTATTTTACATAATTTTGCGTGGGTTAATTAGGGACCATAGGGAGGTAGTATTATTGGTTAGTTGTGGTTTTTCCAAGTAAAAGTCTTTTGGTTACGGATTTTTCCAAGTAAAGGTTTTTGGTCTAGGAATAAGTGGCAAAAACCTCTTCTGGTCTTGTTCTACACCACAACTAGGGGTCGCCGTTCTTCCCTTTTAGTACACTAGTCGCCTCCGCCTGCCGCGGAGTGTTTGGGGGCAGAGGGTTGAATTACCCCCTCTCGTCTATTATACCTGGTCTGGACGCGCCGCACGCGCACTTTGGCCACCGGAAGTCCCTCGACGGGAGTACGATTTGGTGATCTCGACACTTTAAGTCAAGTACGTTTAGAACGTGCTATTCACTGGATTGGTCTTTACGTGGAGATATCGTTTGTGGCGTTTCACGGGCATATTGGGTCTTCACGTGGACATATTGGCTCATTGTAACATTGGTTGGAGTTTAGACCGGTTTTGGTCTTCTCTCATATTGGTCCGGGGCTAGACCGGTTGATTGGTCTACCCTCTATTATTTCGTATTGGTCAGGTCTAGATCGTTTGGGTGATCGACCTATTGGAATTTATCATTTGGAAGTGTTTCTGGTCTGTACGTACCTGGGGTGAAGAGTTCCGCCCCAGGTACACCTAGCCAGCACGGTCTCATATTCAAGACCGAATCAGATCGATCTGCGGTCCCGATCCACCGAGTGTGTAACTAGCCCATTCCATCGGGTACACAAGGTGAGATGAACTTAAGAGAATCGGACCAAGTGTCTTTGGATGATGACCGGTCGTCTGCCAGCAGCGGACGATCGGACCAGATTTCGAATGGAGGTCCACGGGGTACCCCCCCCGTAAGTTGGAAGGCTGGGCACGATGGTGGTGGTCAGGTTGTCGATACAAATTTATACGATTTCGAACTTGACTCCACCACAAATGGTGCGCGTGCCCGGATCACTTGGTGATCGTGGATATCACCGCGAGGTGTCATCAAAGATTGAATTTGAAGATTTGAATTTGGAATCGTTCTGGAGAGGGCGTAAGGAAAGGCTATCACCTTACGTCTTCGTTCTCGATAAAGATGGATATGTCCGGTCTGGCCTGGTGGAGGACCAGATCGGGATTAATAATTTTTTCCTCCCCAAAAGGCTCCCACCGGAGACGATCGGGAATATAGCAAGTCCTGCTATAGTCCCGGAAAGGATCAGGACCTTGCTGATCCTATGTATTTGCATAAAAAAGTTGATGGAAAATTAAAAGACGAAAAATACTTGAAGGCTGATAAGAACGATCAGACCGACCTCCCCAAGGTCCCCAAGATTCCCAAGAAAGGATTGGGAATGCCGGCCGACGAAGACGACATTGAAGAAAAGTCGCAGGTCGGAGATGGAGGCATCACTGAAGAAGACCTAAACAAGATGTATTACATTTTTGAGCTGAAACGATTTGTTCGCTTTGACGTGGTCTTTCGGGTGTTGAACCTCCAGATCCCCGACCATCTTCTCGGTCCCACTACCGAGCCGATCCAGAGTGATCGACCATTACTGCTCGTCAAGAATTTGGTGGCGATGTTGGCGGAGGTTGGCATTAAAATGCAGAACCCCGCCGGTGTCAATAAATTGTTTGAATTGGATGCTTGGAGACTGGAGGCGTCGATGTCAGACCTCCACGACTGTTTGGTGCAACTGGTGGGGGCTGTTCGCCGCCCAACTCCCACCACGGCAATGAAGGTCGCCGAAGCCTCCACAGAGCTTGTTGACATTGGTTCCGATGATGAATGGATCTACCAGTCTCCACCGGCTTCTAACATCTCATCAGAGTTGGATACCGGTGTCAAGCGGATGACCATGGGGGTGGACCATGCCCGGTCTGAACAAAAAAGGGACATGCGGCAGCAAAGGGCTGCTTGCCAGTCGGGGCTCCAGCAAGCCCCACAGGCCTCAGTTCCGCAAAAGGAGGGTATCAACACGTTGCCCATAACGCCAGCCAACGTCCAAGCCATGTTTGAGACGATGATGCTACGTTTCATGGAAGAACGGGTTAGACCACCTATGCGCCCACATGTCCAAGACCGGTCTACCTGTCAAGGTGTCAATGTTTTCAAAGATGTGGATATGGAATCAGTAACATCTATGGATAAGCCTATTAGAAGTGATAAACCAACCGGCAAGGGAAGGCGCAAGCCGCAACCGGCAAGACCGCGTAGACCAAGCAAGACAAGTGACTGTGATATGGAGTCGGTCGGCGGTCTTGACGACCATGGTGGGTCAGATGGTACAGGCGCAGGCAAGGTGCGCAAGGCTAACCTAGCCTCCACTACTGCCTACGACTTTGGATCTGCTGCGATTCCGCGCATCCGTATGGCCGCGACGACCGACCTCAAGGACTTCACCGGCAAGGATGCTGATGAAGACCAGGCCCGGTCTTGGTTCAGTCGGGTCAAGTCTGCGTTCCTGCGAGACCAGACCCCAAAAAGCGAACGTTATTTAATCTTCCGGGATTTATTAAAAGGACCGGCTCCGAACTGGATTCAACAGTTGGGTCGGGGCGTCCGGTCTGACAGGGACCTGTTATGTGCGGAGTTTGAATGTCAATATTGTAGCTCCGGATTTTCAAGCGCCCGTAAGTACTACCATATGCAGAAGCGTGTCGACGAAACACCGATCGAGTATTTGCATCGGTTGAACGTGGCTGCACTTCGCGCCGGCATAACAATCAAAGAGAATAACCCTCCGAACGGTGCCGCCTTAGAACATGTGGGTCACTATATTAGTACCCTTGACGATCAAGAACTGGCAGACCAGCTTACTCTACTGCGTCTTAAGGATGCGGGCGAAGTTGAACAGACCCTGCGGACGTTGCAACAGTTGCGTAGTATGAGAGCGAAGACCGCTGGTGGATCAGGTCGCTATCGTTCCAAGACCCAGAGCGATCCGGTCAAGAGACCTTGGACCAGACCGACCCGAGCGGTCAAGGCAATTGTATCTGATGACAGCACGGGGTCAGAAGGGGAAAGTGGAAGTCCATCCAGCTAGTAGTCATCGGATGAAGACCAGTATCATTACGTCTATGTTGCGGGACCTGCCCCAAAGACCAAGTCGAATTCCGACCAGGTGGACCGGAAGGGAAGGAACGGAAGCAAGTCCAATCCAGACCGACCTCTTCAGAAGTGCTCCCACTGTGGGTCGAGCAAACATGATGGTCCAAACTGCTGGAAGAAGATGGTGTGCAAGAAGTGCGAGAGACGCGGCCAACCGACAGACCACTGCCTCTTCGTATGCAAGTCATGTGGAGAGATCCACGAGGCCGGCCACTGCAAGATTGAAGAATTTTTTAACATGATGCGCAAGTGGTACGTGCCGGACAAGCACGCGGGGATGCTGCCGCCGGACGCAGAAAAGATGTTAAACTAGAACGCTCGCCAGGTTGGAATCTGGATCGAGCCGAGCGTTCTACGGTTCACATCTATGCATATGTCGGCAAGGAGGATAAGACCGACAATACACGTTCTATTCCAAATTGCGTCGACCGATACCATCCGGTCTACATTCTGAAGACCGATGAGTACTCCCGGACCAAGGTTTTAATGCAGTTGGACTTGCTGCCTGGACAATCCCGCGGATACTGGAAGTATCACGCGCCTGATAAATGGTTCAAGCAGGCGAAAGCCTGTGGCAAGATTAATAACCAGAAAGCGACGATGTTGTTCGACGCTGGAGGTGAATTCTCGATAACCGACTCCGCCTTTGCTCGTAAGGTCGGATGTCGTATAGACGATACCCAGAGACAAGAATGCGTCGGGATCGGTGAAAACTCTTATATGACCGAAGGAAGAACGCGTGTGAAAATTACTTTGTCGGGATCGCTGGTCTACTTTTTCAGCGCTTGGGTTGGCAAGTTGGCTGGTCAGGACGCTTTACTAGGTATGGATTTCATGGTCCCAGCTGGTATTCGCCTAGACCTGTCACATGGAGTGCTTACACTCCCGGATGAGGTCCAGGTCCAGTTGGCTGGTCGAAGACCTCTGTATGGTTTGTATACCGATCTGGTCCGGTGGGACCAAGACCTCACTATCCCAGTCGGTCGGTCTGCCGATACCCCGGGTGAGAAAGGTTTTCGTTCGAGGAAGTTATGGTTGACCAGGGGCGATCGGTGGATTCCGACCTTCGTAAAGAGTGCTGGTCGACGTGATTTTGTCCGTGTTAGCAATATCGGTGACAAGCCGCTGACACTGGACAATAACACTATTGTCGGTATGTGGTTATCAGAAGGACAGGTACCAAGGAAGATGGGGTTCGTCTCGATTGGATCGAGGCGGTATGTCGAGTGGCAAAACCTGGCGTACCAATCTACCGCCGATCTTATCAGCGATGATGGGTCGGTGGAAGTGGATACCTCACCTTTAGTGGAAAGACCAAGTTATGTCACCCCAAAAAAGATGTTGGTCCGAAGAAAGGCGCCGAAGTCACCAGGAACGGTGGACCATCAAGTAGACGAGCCAAGGTTAGTAAACGTGTTCAGCACAAGACAGGCGACAGCGGAACAAAAATCGTAAGAAGGGGAACATGAAGTTGCTAGGTCGGACCATGACGGTGTTCCTAATCAGACCGATATCAGTGAAGGACAGCCCGTCGATCAAGACCAGGGGCGTTCAGCCGGTCCAGATGGTCTAGGTGATATCGCCCCAGAAGATGAACAAGTCTGTATACATGAAGGCGGGTAACAGTACATTCAGGAGCTGGAAAGCCAAATGGCAGTCCTCCCTGAAGTGTCTGCCGACTCGCCCGAAGTTACAAGGGATGATTTACAAGTGGGTGATCAAGAACTTAATAGTCCAGACCAGATCTAGCAGTTGAAGAATATCATATGGAAGAAAAGACATCTGCTGATCGGAAAGGGCAATGCCTTACCACCTGCAGCCCGTGGTGCGATTTGCGATATCGACGTGGGAGATGCCAAGCCGATTGCTCAGCGATGGCGACGCGTGGCGCCACAGTACCGTGAAAAGCTTTCTGATATCATTAAAGTACTGTTGGTCACCAAGATTATTAGACCGTCGACCTCGCCATGGGCCTCGCCGATCGTAATTGTTATCAAGAAGAACGGCGTTGACATTAGAATGTGCATCGACTATCGGCTGGTAAATGGGTTGACTAAACTCATGATGTACCCGATGCCGCTGATTAATGATTTGTTGGAAGACCTCGACAAGACCTTGTGGTATTGTTCGCTAGATATGGCAAGCGGATTTTGGGTGGTCTCGATGACTGATCGAGCCCGTGAGATTTCCGCACTTGTGACGCCGTCTGGTCTTTTCGAGTGGAATCGTATGCCGTTAGGTCTGAAGAACGCGCCCCAGATCTATCAAAGGCTGATAGACAACGTGTACGGACACTTCAAGATCAAGACCGATCGGGACCCTGTTGAAAATTATGATGTGTTTAGAGAGGGTGAACCCGATCGGGAAAGAGGACCGTCCGTTCTAGGGAGGCGGTCGTACATCGACGACATTCTGATACCTGCCTCGTCATGGAACGATCTGTGTGAGAAGGTTGAACGATTGTTGGAGACATGCGACCGCTGGAACCTGTCTATCAGTGCCGTGAAAAGTTTTTGGGGTATGTCCAAGGTCGTCTATTTAGGCCATATGGTCTCGAACAATGGTCTAGAGGCTAATCCCAAGGACCTGGATTCGCTGAGTAATCTCCCGTTCCCCAGATCGCTGAAGGCAATGCAGTCCTTCCTGGGAAGCTTGAATTATTATAGCCGATTCATTGAAGACTTTGCTATCTACGCGGCTGTGCTGTACGAGCTCCGGGAAGTTGACTATCATATGTTGCGCGAAGGAGATCGGGTAACTTTACAGGAGGGCGCCGACTCTGGTCTTGCTGCAGTTTGTCCGCAAGTGGAGGCCGAAGATCATACGAAGCGTGCACAGTTTGCCTTTGGTATGTTGAAGGTTAAGATGGCGACGGCACCGATTCTCAAGCATTTCGCTCCCGAAAAAGTGCCGACCATTATTGTATATGCCAGTAAGTGGGCTATCTCGGCCACTTTAGTGCAAGATCACGATGGTGTGTATCATCCAGTCACTTTTAAAGCCGGACGCTAAAAACAAATGAAGTGAACTATGGAATTGTCGAGAAAGAAGTTCTGGCGTTGCTACGAATTCTGGATGTGTGTTACAACCTGCTGGTCGGCCGACCTATAAAGGTCCTGTCAAGACGGTCTACTTTGGCCTGGCTATTATCAGCCAATGGAATGGACGGACGTCTAGGCAGATGGTCGGCGGTCTTGTCGCAGTGGATTCTCGAGGTCGTTAAGTGCACCGGGGGCGAGGAAGAGATATTGGGCACATTAGCTGCCAGTATCACCCCTCGGTCTGAAGTGGACGAGACATTGATAGCGATTGCCCCAAGGAAGCAACCTCGGCAGTCAGTTTCGAGACCGCCACCGACCGTCGACCATGATGAAGAGCTCTTGGTCTTAAGTTTTGACGGATCGGCAAGAGTGAAGAAGAAGGTCGGCGCCTATAGTGCTATAGTGTGGAAGTTGCCACAATGCTCTATAGTTGCAGCCGCTGCCGATTTCACGACGGATATTACTGTTAACGAGGCGGAGTACCGAGGTCTACTTCTATGTCTGGACCTGCTGTCGTCGCAAGAGAAGGGGCGAGTTATAATATGTGGTGACTCCAACCTAGTGATCAGGCAGATCACCGGAGAGATCGACTGCAAGGCTCCACGACTAATGACGCTAAATGATCGAGTAATGAAGGCATTGAAGGACCACCCCAACCACGAGCTATTGCACGTGAAACGGGACTGGAACAGAAGCGCCGACTACCTCGCGACCAAGGCCATGCAAGACCAGACCGGGGCTACGATCACCGAGAAGGCAATTCTGGATTGATTGGTGAATATAAACAGGGTCACTCCTCATCCACGATGGACGAGTCAGTTTTGGTGCAAACCAGGCTCCCAGAGGTGATCGGACCCAAGAACGCCCCAGTCCAGGTGCATGTGATGATCGCGACTAGATCGAAAGCTCAGAAGTCTCTCCGACCGTCCCCGAAGGAAAGTTTGAACGAATATGCAGTGCAACAGTTAAGGATGGAACGGATCCTCAAGGCGCAGGACGAAGAAGAATGGATTATGAACCTGAAGACCTACCTGCGTGGTGAACTGTACAAGTTGACGAACGATCAAGCGAAAGAGTGCATCAAGATCGCGGATAGCTACGAAGTGGATGATAATGGATTATTATATTACTGCCGCGATGCCGACCAAGACAGTGCATACCGGGACCGACTGGCGAAATTGGTGATCCCCGAGTTGCTGCAGCCGGATGTCCTTCATCACTATCACGTGAGTCTAGAAGAGGGACATCAAGGCATAGGCAGGACCTATCACGAGATCAGGTCCCACTTTCACTGGAGAGGTCTTTTTCGAAGTGTACAGAAATATGTGGGTTGTTGTACGGATTGCGAGACCTGGAAAGGGTAGGTAGCTTCGATATTTCCGGGCGATCGCCCCTTGATTACCGGTCTACCCTTTCCGGTCTCGCAATCCGTACAACAACCCACATATTTCTGTACACTTCGGAAAAGACCTCTCCAGTGAAAGTGGGACCTGATCTTGTGATACGTTCTGCCTATGCCCTGATGTCCCCCTTCTAGACTCACATGGTAGTGATGGAGGACATCCGGCTGCAGCAACTCAGGTATCACCAATTTCGCCAATCGGTCCCGGTCTGCACTGTCTTGGTCGGCATCGCGGCAGTAATATAGTAAACCATCCTCATCCACTTCGTAACTGTCTGCGATCTTGGCACATTCTTTCGCTTGACCATTCGTCAACTTAGACAATTCACCGCGCAGGTAGGTCTTCAAATTCACAATCCATTCTTCTTCGTCCTGCGCCTTGAGGATCCGTTCTGCCCTTAGTCGTTGCACAACAGATTCACTCAACCGTTCCTTTGGGAACGGTTGGTGGGACTTCCGAGCTTTCGGTCTAGTCGCGACCATCACATGCACCTGGTCCGGAGCGTTCTTGGGTCCGATCACCTCGGGGAGCCTGTTTATATTCATCAATTCATCAAGAACGGCCTCCTCGGTGATCGTAGCCCCGGTCTGGTCTCGCATGGCCTTG
>CM047582.1:16215209-16226277 GCA_026184515.1 Peronosclerospora sorghi | reverse complement strand
CGAAGTGTACAGAAATATGTGGGTTGTTGTACGGATTGCGAGACCGGAAAGGGTAGACCGGTAATCAAGGGGCGATCGCCCGGAAATATCGAAGCTACCTACCCTTTCCAGGTCATAGCGATGGACCATATACCGTCGCTGCCTAAATCGACATATGGCAATACTGAGTTGTTGATCTGGGTATACCTGTTCACCTGTCTAGTTATTGCGAACGCAAGTGCGTCCCGGTCCGCCGAGCAGATCGCCAAAAGTTACGAAGAATGCGTGTTCCGAAGGTTCGGCGCCAGCGAGGTCATCAGACACGACCGAGAACCCGGTTTCATGGCCGAGGTGTTCCGGTCGTTTAACAATATGCTGGGCCAGAAACAGAGCGCGACGATGGCATATCGTCCGCAAGCGAATGGATCGGCAGAACGTATGGTACAAACTATTACAAGAGCAATCAAGATGTACGTTGCCGATCCAGACCAGCGCGATTGGGACAAATACGCAGAAAGGCTGGCGTTTGCACTCAGCCCGTCGACCTATCGGGTCCGAGGAGAAACGCCTTTTTATCTTGCGTATGGATGGGACCCCCGGTCCACTCTTGAAGCCGCAATACCTATTGGCTGCACTCGGAACCGCGATCGTGATGCTCGACGTTGGCGCATACAGGTCCAGAAACATTACCAGCATGCAAGAGAATTGTCAACGAAAAGTTACGTCAATCTACACAAGACCGGGCAGACCGGAACAACGACCAGGTCCAACCCCACGGTATAGAACCAGGGGCGAGGGTATGGTTGTACCTAGACCGAGTCAAGGAGAGCTATGCGAAGAAGCTATCTCACATGTGGCACGGTCCTTTCCGTGTTGCCGAGCTGATTGGTGAACACGCTGCCCGTCTAGTAACAACCGGCACGGACTACAAGGTCTTCCCGATCGTACATGTGTCCAAGTTAAAACTGGTCCGAGAATTTCCTGATCGTCCCAAAATGCCCTGTCTAGTAGACGAAGCAGAACGGTTTGATTTCGATGAAGCATTACTGCCGGAGGACAGTTGGGAACGACCGCTGGAGAAGGAATAATTTGAAGTGGAAAAGGTCTTTGATGTCCGATCGGTCAAGAAGACCAGGTTCGGCCGGACCCACCGAGAATATCTGGTCCGATGGAAGGACCATGATGAAACAACTTGGATCGATGAGTCCGACCTGAACTGTGGAGCACTACTACGAGAATTCGAACGGGACCGACTCAGTCGGAACCGTTTCGCAGTGATGCAGACCCATGAAGACCAAGACCAAGACATGCAGTAGCATCGGTATTCCCGACCGATGTGAAGAGGTGGAAGGTCTTGTGCCTCGTGTATTGTGTATTGTGAATATGTGACGAATTCGAATAGTGGAGTGACGAACGTGGGTTGTTTTTTCGCGATGTAAGTGGAACGGTTGGTGATAACGTGTCTAGTGCAACTCTGGAGAAAGTGGTGGAATTAGCTAAAGTGATTTGATGACCGAACATGTGAAATAGAACGATGATATATATTAAGTGTTATCTGGTCGATTTCTTACGACCTCACTCGCCATCACCCCACAGACGGCTGACGGTCAGCGACGGATGCTTTTGAACTTGTCCTGGTACTGGTTACGCCAAGGTTCTTGTTGGTCTAGTTGGACCAAAGCATCCTTGAGGTCCAAGACCGGTGTAATGCACCCAAGACCGGGGTACCATGTGCCACCGTCAGCCAGCAGCCGGGTCCTCTCGAAGAGACGCCGCGGCATTTGAAGTACAACTGGATATAAGAACACATCGACGTCGCACTCGTGGGCCAGCATCCCGTCCAAAACATATTGGCACAGGGACTGCCAGGCCTCACCCGCACTGATCCGACGCCGCATGCGCTTGTTCTGGATGGTCGCCAAGCCAGGGTCTTGCCGAACTCGTTCAGGGGGAAGCACCAGATAGTGGGATGCCTCCCAGATGGCTTGAGCGTGAGTCTTGTTAAAATATTTCACCCGACTCATGAAAGCATTGGCCCACGGAGTCGAGTGGAAGATGAACCCCAGCTTGGGATGCTCGAAAATCTTCCACGGCTCGTCAGCGTACAAGCAGGAGATCTGTGCCGACGTGATCAAGTCCGGCCGCCATTCCGACGCGGCAGGAACTTTCTTATCCGGCGGGAAAAGCCAATGGTCTGGACGAGAGAAAGACCGGGCCAGGAGCTGCTTGGTCAGGGTGGACCGGCGTAAACAACCGATCTGCCCTGGCGACCACGGCAAAGTATCCTCACGCGCTCGTGGCGGAAGGGAAGAACTGTCGATTGCCACGTTAGCCAACAAAGCATCTTTGTGGAGCTTGGACGTCCCAGGCAAGACCGTAGGTGTTGACTTTGTCGACGCATGAGGTGGTGAAACGCCACCATGCGGACCGGTCTTCTTGGTCTGCTCCGAAGTCGATGCAACTTGAACAAAACTTTCATGTGGACTTGTTCGCGAATTGGTTGGGATGGATACAGCAAACTCCGAATCACCGTAGTCTTCGCCGGAGTCATCCCAGGACGAGACCTCTGAATACTTGGCACGGTCAGCACCAGCGGTCGAGGGCGCTTGATTTTTGGAGATGTTACTGTCGTCATCCTCGTCCAAGCTTGGGCCCACGAGGGGCGCCTGTATCTTGGCTCGCTTACGAGGCACCGCACGCTTCCCTTCGAGTTCAGGGTCGCGCGCTGTGCCCCGCGCCCTCGAGGGACTCGGCGCGTACGCGCGCTTCTTAGATTTTTGACGAATTTTGGGCTGGGGAATTTCGGCCAATGAACGGCCTTGGTCTTGGTCCCGGTGTAGGTCCACCAGGGCGGCCGAAGCAGACCGGTCTACGCTGGAGGCAGCAACCGGATGCCGACGAGGACGCAACAGGTCAACCAAGCGCTGATGACATTCTTTTAATACCGCCCGACGACCGTTCGCTGCCTGCGTCCAATCGTTCGACTTGCGTTCACAAGACTGGACCTCCCTTGGTCTGGTCTTGAATCAAAATTCGGAGCTCAGTGAGACGCCTCTCGAGGTCGTCGCTTTGAATGCTCAACGTGGTCTGGTCAAGCGGGTCTTCTGCTTCCTGCTGTTGGACCAGCACAAGCTGCTCCCGAAGATGAAGCTGATGAGCCTCCAAGCGGGTCAACCTATTGCGCGCGTTTATTAGTCCGGTTAAAAATCTGACGCAGCTGGAGGTCATGCATGTTCGACTGCCGATCGGCGGCAAGCAGGGCATTGATCGCCTTGCTGATGCCAGGAGGTATACGGGCTGGAGGTATACGGGCTGCAGACAAACGAAGGTTAGAACAGGTCCAAGGTGAAGACCGGACATGCATGCTTACGTTGTGTCGCCTGTTGAGCAATCTGCTCCTGGAGACGTGAGATCTCTTCAAGTGCGTCTTTCAACTGCGCGTCGATCCCGGTATGATGCCCTGCCGATGTCTGAGGTGCAGTAGAACGATGGGGGCTGCCAGACCGGACCGACCGGACGGGCGAAATGACATGCGATGACGTGGTATGCGAGGTGCCTACAAGAACGGTCGTTAAGGAAATACAAGAAGGTCAAGTCCAGCAGTGCAAGTACCTGGAACGGATGAAGAAGATGGTTGATCCATGTCGGAAAAGTCTGAATGACCAAGGTTCAACTGAATTTGATGGACGAGGTCAGACCGTTGTCGTTGTGCGACACGGTCTGACTCAGGGGCGGCTGTGGAGAAGCGTGCCCAAAATTTGGCACACTTCTGGTCAAGTTTTGTCAAGGCATTTGGTCTAATTTCGGATTGGTTTAAACAAGGGGGGCTTTTCAGCCTATCAGACTCAAGAAGTGTCAAGAACGCAAGTTTTGGTGAGTCACCCGACTTTGGGTATTTTACATATTTTTGTGGGGGTACATTTAGGGACTATAGGGTAGTAGTATTTTAGGTGTGGTTTTACCTTTTAGGACAGAGGTTATACCTTTAAGTAAGGAAATCTTTTAGCTTTCGGATAAGTGGCTGAAACCTCTTCTGGTCTTGGTTCACACCACAGCTAGGGGTCGCCGTTCTACCCTTTTCGTACACTAGTCGCCTCCGCCCGCCGCGGAGTGTTTGGGGGCAGAGGGTCGAATTATCCCCTCTCGCCCATTATACCCGGTCTGGACGCACCCCACGCGCACTTTGGCCCACCGGAAGTCCCTCGACGGGAGTACGATTTGGCGATCTCAACACCTCAACTCAAGTACGTTTGGAACGTGCTATTCACTGGATTGGTCTTGGCGTGGAGATATCGTTTGTGGAGTTTCACGAGCATATTGGGTCTTTACGCGGACATATTGGCTTGTTTTAATATTGGTTGGAAACTAGACCGGTTTTGGTCTTATTTAGTATTGGCCAGGGGCTAGACCGGAACGGTCGGTCTACCCTCTATTATTTCGTATTGGTCAGGTCTTGATCGTTTGGACGATCGACCTATTGGAAGTTATCTCTTGGAAGTTTTTTTGGTCTGTTTGTGTCTGGGGTGAAGAGTTCCGCCCCAGAGATACCTACCCAGATCAGTCTTCTATATTCAAGACCGGTTCGATCCAATCTGCGATCCCGATCCACCGAGTGTGTAACTAGCCCATTCCATCGGGTACACAATGTGAGATGGACACTAAACAATCGGACCAAGTGGGTTCTGATGACGACCGGTCGTCTGCTTGCAGCGGACGATCGGACCAGATCTTGAGTGGTGGTCCGCGGAGTACCCCCTCCGAAAGTTGGAAGGCTGGGCGCGATGGTGGTAGTCAGGTTATCGATGCTAATGTTTTCGATTTCGAGCTTGCCTCCACCACACCATCCCCTAGTACAGTATGATTGATAATTAAAACGATATCCATTCGTTTAATACAACTTTTTATACCAATAATGTTAGCAATTTTCGATTAAGAAAAAGGTTTATATGGATAGATGATCAAGTGGTTTAAGGTGTCAGTCTTAGAATAGTATATATAAGGGTTTGATGGAGTGGTGATTTCATCCGTTTCATAAAATTGTTGATTGAACAAGTAGGTCTTGGCCAATGCTGTTTCCTTTCTCCCTCTTGACTTGATCTTCGGAGTGTATGTGCAGAAGATAGCGTATAGTGATTGGTTTCACCAGCTACCATGACCTTGTTTGGCCCAATAATTTGGTTGAGAAGCATCTCAAGAGATTACACAGTGCTTTTGCACACCCTAACACATTGACCTTCCAACTTCTCCAGTGCTGGTCGTTCTGCACGACAGCCAAACCGGCCAAGATAAGTGCAAATTAAGAATTATCAAAACACACCAACCTCTCTTTCCCCCTTTTCGACAGTCTGAGTAGCTTTATAAGCGCCGTAGACTGGACCTTAATTTTATCCTTCCCGTCGGGTAGATTGAATCAAATAGTTGCCGAATTTATTCAGACCAAGTATGTGTCTGTGGAGATCTTGTTCTGGTCTCTTTTAAACCTTTTTAAGTTTCATAGAAAGCTTTTCCAGCATTATCAACTCTCATTGGGAATTTTTGAGCGGTGGGCGCTCCCCCATAGAGCTGTCTTATTGCTGCTTATCCAAGAGTGACTTTTAAGGTCAAAATTGATTACCACGATCGAGTGCCTGAGTTCTGGGGAGTCCAAAGACTCAAATGCCTTGAAAACTATTGCATCTGTCAGTAACAGCGGATTGCCTTTATCGTTTAAATTGTGCCATTCGAGGCGTATTTAACTTTGCCCTAGAATGTGGTGGCCAGCCCCGGGATACTCGTTTTTTTAATGTAAGGTAGTTCAGATCCCGCCCAACTTCATTTACGTTGGGGGAGGCGCTTGTGCAAGAAATCTGACTTCCTCTCTATTATATAAGTTCCTAATTAAGTGCTAGTTATTGAAGTAGGAAAAAATCCTTGAGATTTCAATAGAAGTCTACCCGGTAAAAAACTCACATTTTGTTTCTATCCTGAAGTGTGGCTTCCTCACGCAACACAGTGTAAACCTGTAACAGCACTTCTTGTAGGAAGTTGACACGAGTTGGGGTCAAGGCCAATCGTTGAACTTAGTCTTTTCGAATCGTTTATCCCGTCCATTTCGAGATGATATACCGCCATACGCTGACGGCTGTTGGACACCCCCACACAATATGTGTGACCCCTTTCCCGGTGCCGAACACCTTATTGTCTACTGGACAATACGTACTGACACCGCTGTCCATAGTAAACGTATTAAGTCGGATAGTCGCCACTCGATAGTTCACCCATAGTTGGTAATCAGTCAGCACGTGACAATGTTCCCATAATTGCTTCGGACTTTGTGTCTGAACCGCGGATATCCAGTGATCTGCTCGACACTTTTCTTTCATGTTTTCATAACAGGTTCCAATTTTCGAGAAATGTCTTCATGGTATATCCGCTTGAAAGCCCGTCGTACTTGGGAGGGCATCTTCCTGATAGGCGTTCCTTCGCATGGTCGCCAGGGTATACCATGTAATGCCGGGTGTGGTAAGAAAAACCCAGCTGATCATATATTGTATCACTTGTAGTATTCCATAATAACCCTTTGTTTGATTGCTTGAAAGTCTCTAATGTCGTTCCATCGCTGTCATATCCCCATATTAAACCTTCCGCTATCTTCTTCCACACCAAATCAATATAATCACTTGTAGACTCATACATCCGTATAGGGGGAAAATTCCCGATACACTGACCATCTTCCACCCTTGGAGAGCACACTATAATCCAGTACATCCAATCAAAAATGATTCGTCGTACGTGACTGCTCTCTTCATTCGCTTGGACCCGCCACTCATATACTGCTCCAGAAATACGGCGAATCTGCATTTGATTGATAGATCCGTGACGTATCTTCTTGTATCTGGTCGCCAGCAACATGTCCCCTTTTCCATCTGTAATCCAGGGGTTAGAGTGTCATGCAAACTCCCCCAAAAAGTTTCCTGCGCAGGCGGGAAACTAGTGTGCATCGGCTGATCCGCTAGATCTAAAGTTAGCATAATCCGGCTTTCATTTTGTAGGCCTTTCCTGATGTCCGTTCAACCTCTGTCCCAAGTCGACTCAAATTTTAGTGATGGTCGCTGGACGTACCGCTGCAGTTGGGTGTTTTGATCGTCATCTGGACCCATCCACTGTCCGAGCTCCTGACAAAGGTCTGCCCATTTGCCTCTTGAGGTTGCGCTATAACCTAGTCTCCTCCTCCGTGTGTGGGGAGTGAGGTTCCTAAATTGAAAGAAAAGTGTATTATGTAAGGTTATCTAAACAAATATAACCATACAAAGTGCCATATACAAAGTGTAACGTGAAAATGTACCTACCCATTTCAGCCAATAAGTTTTCACCATCTTGGAGAGGCTCAGAAGGCAAAATGGCCTCAAATAAACCTAGCAATATCGTATGATCAGACCTGAGTAATAGTGGCAATTGCCACTATTGCGGATATTATGCTAATAGTGGCATCGAAGTGGCACTATACAATCTGCCAGTTTCCTACACTAAAAAACAACACCATCACTTTTTAATTGTGATCTTCAGAAGATTCTTGTGCTGCTGGGCATGGGGAACAGTTTCTAAACCGAAATCAGACAGACTCTGCCTGAAAATATCCTTCTCACGCCTTAACCTGGAGAAATATACATCGACCGTAGAAGTGCCTAGAAAGACTGATGCCAATCCTCCTGCAAATTCAAATAGCGCCAGGAATTGCGACCCAAGAAGACCCCAACCGTCCCTAAACGACGTCCTGTGATCATAGGCATCGATTTCAAGCTGCAGGTTCCTCTTGGCATGGTAGCATCAAATCAGCTCCCCATGTTCTTCTTCGATGGCTTCGATCTGCTGTGGCGTAAACTTGGCTACCTGCAATCGTAGAATGTGCTTGCGAACGGTGGCACAAAGTTGTGACCTTCCATATTTAACAATTTCATGTGTAATCACTGAGTAAAGCTGATCGGTAGCAGCTGCGGCCTCATTTGAATTGTTTTGCTCTGCAGTGATCGATGTAAGCTGCAAATCTGCTGAAAGAAACGCCTAACCAACGAGTCGGAGAACTTGAAGCCGTGCGCCGTTCTAGGCAGGAATCTCGTCGATATTGTTAGATACGAAGGTTCCAATCCCCCTAACGAACTGCTCAACGCTCGAAAAGGAGCTGCAAATCCCCCAGTCTCAACATGACCACCAAAATCAGCTGCAGCGTCTGCCATGGCTTGCAACTCGGACTGCAGCAATGGCCCTTTGGCCCCACCACCGGCAGAACTTTTGCGATAGTTTGGACAATTATATCACTTGCTTGGACACCAATGTAGTAATGCCCTTGAAGCGCATGAACACCATTGACGCTTCTCGAGCAAGCGAATGAACTCACATCATAAGCACCCACCAGGCTGCAGATGTAAGGCATGGCGGGAGCTTCTGGTCTAAGTAGGCAAGAACAGCGATCCTATGCGTCTTGAACCAGGTCATGACCTTGATCATAGAAAAGCCAGCGTGTAATGGCAACCTTCGGGTACTTCGTATTCATCTCAGCAATTATATTTTGCTGGTGTCGCAAGTAGCCAATAAGGGCCACAAGAATAGAATAGAAATCATATTGAACCAATTTTTGATAGACGTCAGCCATGATGAGGTCAAGCTGGTGCGCACCACACCAGACTCTGATAAAGTTGGGTCCAGTGGAATTGTCCAAAAAGGTCAGCAGACCGACGTGCCGTCCAGTCATGTTCCTTGCTCCATCGCTCGCAACGCCAATCAAGGAGTCATTCCAGTCGGGACAAATCACATCCAACACTTTCTTGACCATGCCGAATATTGATCGCCCCGTGTGGCGCTCGTTCATGGGCAGAGCCAGCAAGTGGAAATTGTGAAGGTCTTTGACGGCCCAAAAGCGAACCCGAATGTCAAGGTAGGATGTGCTTTGGTGTGTAGCTCCATCCAATGCCAGAGAGAAAACCCAGCAATTGGCAAGAAGGTCAGAAAGCATCTTCAGGTTCAATGTGCACATCACTCGAAGGAACGCGGAGACCTTGAGAGTGCTGCAACCAGAATAGCAAGCCATTCCGGTCAGTTCCTTTGTCGACTGAGCAAGACGAGCAGTGAGGCGAAACGATGATCCAAGGGAAGTGAACTCAACGACCAAGTCAAACAAGGACCCGTTCTTGATCATTACCCTATACGCAGCCACAGGAGTATTGTCAGAAAAGTCCTGCACCGGTACAAAGATACTCAAAGCCCTCTTGCGGATTTCGGAAGGGGTCAGATCTGGACGGCGGCTGTCATCTCTGCAGGGAGCGACCTCAACTTCGTCTGTTTCTTCATCCGAATCAGATTCATCGTCAACATCGAAATACATTGTGCTAGTAATCATTTCGACAACGCCTGTATCAATTTCGAAGAGTCGCTGTGTAGATTGAAGCGTGAAGTGGCTGAGGAGGGTGCTCTTGATAGGTACGACTCCGTCGAAGAAGCTTCCCTTCTGGTCATCAAAAAGTGTTTGATACTCCTTCCATTTGGATGGTGTTGTGCCTCGTTATGCTTGCGATAGCTTTCCGGCCGAAACGGCGCGGTGTAGTACTAAACGTTCCGAGTAGCCTTTTGCTTCCGCCAAAACTGTTCTTCCCTTCCAAAGATCTCGCAAAAACGGAAAGCAACACTACGGACCGACTTCGTCTTGGGATCAACATCGCTCAACCGAAGCCCGTAAACCAGCTCGAGGCCTTCCTGGAAAGGCGTGCATCGCTTCGGTGGCATCGGTATTGATACAGCGTCAATCAATACCGCGTCGGAGTTGCGCCACGATCCTCCTAATAGTCGCAAGCTGTTGTAATTTGATGAGCGGTATGCAAAAAACCGTGATACTTGATATGATATCGAAACTCCTTGAATCGAAGATGGTATGATAGACCACCAGTAAGCGAGAGCGATATGCCGAGCTTAATCAGATGAAGTGCTGATAGATGTCAATATATTCTATCAATTTTTTGGGATGTATTTTCTATATAGCTTGCGGAGACTGGGTTCCTCTCTTTTTATACTCATTTCCCTCACCTCAGCGTCTTTTCATGCCAAAGAGGGCTATTCTATGCTTCTAGGATATCTACCCTATCTCCTTAGCTTTCGCCATTCTGGACCCACGATGGAGCAGAGGCTCTGCAGTAGAATTGGTTCTTGGTGTCTGCAGTCAAGAAGCTCGACAGCGGGCACGGCTGGCAAACACCGCAAGACACGAGTCGGGGTTACAAATGAGGTCCGGAAGTGTGGACGGACTAAGCCCACTTGCTTCTAATCCTAATCCGTCGGAGTCGACGTCGACATGTGTCGGAGTATGCTGATGAGGGAATATTACCATACTAATAGTGGAAAACCTGCGAGTACTAATAGTGGCATTAGGTGGCATTTTTACCGCAACTGCCACTATTACTCAGGCCTTCGTATGATACAAGGGCTCCTGCAGATCGACCGATGGTATCTACAGTACATGTGTTGTGAAGGGGTTAAAAATTATTATAATTCCACTTAATTAACAACACAAAGAGGTAATAAGCCAGTCCTTCTTGTTTTACTTCCCGGGTACTTAGTACTTCCGTACGAACCAACAAATCAATCAATTACACTTGGGGTACACTTCAAAAGGTTGTTCCAGGCTGCCCCCAACACTAGCGCGCTTCAAACGGCTGCTGCTCCACTTGCTAGGGCGTTCGCTGAACGACTTCCTTGTATTACACTTGGTTTTTGTATGGGATCAAAAAAGAATGTTTTTTACGGCCGCCAGAGATCTGCGCACTTCAAGGGAAATTTCGTTCTATTAAGTATTACTACCTCCTACATCAACGTCACTTTTTTTACCCACTACTTTGTGGTTACTTCAGCGCTGACTTCAATACGTGGCAGTTATCGCTGAGGCCCTCTGTAACCTGATTGATCATCGTTGAGAGCTACCACTGATTCCCTCTGTAACCTGATTGATCATCTTTGACAGTTACTTCAGAAAACCTTTGTAATCTGAATGAGCGAGTTGGCCGTCGTGAGTTGGCCGTCGCGAGGTCACTCCTGATTGGTCAAAAATTCCACTTATTTTTCCACA
>CM047582.1:16198006-16215109 GCA_026184515.1 Peronosclerospora sorghi | reverse complement strand
CCGTTGTCGTTGTGCGACACGGTCTGACCTCGTCCATCAAATTCAGTTGAACCTTGGTCATTCAGACTTTTCCGACATGGATCAACCATCTTCTTCATCCGTTCCAGGTACTTGCACTGCTGGACTTGACCTTCTTGTATTTCCTTAACGACCGTTCTTGTAGGCACCTCGCATACCACGTCATCGCATGTCATTTCGCCCGTCCGGTCGGTCCGGTCTGGCAGCCCCCATCGTTCTACTGCACCTCAGACATCGGCAGGGCATCATACCGGGATCGACGCGCAGTTGAAAGACGCACTTGAAGAGATCTCACGTCTCCAGGAGCAGATTGCTCAACAGGCGACACAACGTAAGCATGCATGTCCGGTCTTCACCTTGGACCTGTTCTAACCTTCGTTTGTCTTCAGCCCGTATACCTCCAGCCCGTATACCTCCTGGCATCAGCAAGGCGATCAATGCCCTGCTTGCCGCCGATCGGCAGTCGAACATGCATGACCTCCAGCTGCGTCAGATTTTTAACCGGACTAATAAACGCGCGCAATAGGTTGACCCGCTTGGAGGCTCATCAGCTTCATCTTCGGGAGCAGCTTGTGCTGGTCCAACAGCAGGAAGCAGAAGACCCGCTTGACCAGACCACGTTGAGCATTCAAAGCGACGACCTCGAGAGGCGTCTCACTGAGCTCCGAATTTTGATTCAAGACCAGACCAAGGGAGGTCCAGTCTTGTGAACGCAAGTCGAACGATTGGACGCAGGCAGCGAACGGTCGTCGGGCGGTATTAAAAGAATGTCATCAGCGCTTGGTTGACCTGTTGCGTCCTCGTCGGCATCCGGTTGCTGCCTCCAGCGTAGACCGGTCTGCTTCGGCCGCCCTGGTGGACCTACACCGGGACCAAGACCAAGGCCGTTCATTGGCCGAAATTCCCCAGCCCAAAATTCGTCAAAAATCTAAGAAGCGCGCGTACGCGCCGAGTCCCTCGAGGGCGCGGGGCACAGCGCGCGACCCTGAACTCGAAGGGAAGCGTGCGGTGCCTCGTAAGCGAGCCAAGATACAGGCGCCCCTCGTGGGCCCAAGCTTGGACGAGGATGACGACAGTAACATCTCCAAAAATCAAGCGCCCTCGACCGCTGGTGCTGACCGTGCCAAGTATTCAGAGGTCTCGTCCTGGGATGACTCCGGCGAAGACTACGGTGATTCGGAGTTTGCTGTATCCATCCCAACCAATTCGCGAACAAGTCCACATGAAAGTTTTGTTCAAGTTGCATCGACTTCGGAGCAGACCAAGAAGACCGGTCCGCATGGTGGCGTTTCACCACCTCATGCGTCGACAAAGTCAACACCTACGGTCTTGCCTGGGACGTCCAAGCTCCACAAAGATGCTTTGTTGGCTAACGTGGCAATCGACAGTTCTTCCCTTCCGCCACGAGCGCGTGAGGATACTTTGCCGTGGTCGCCAGGGCAGATCGGTTGTTTACGCCGGTCCACCCTGACCAAGCAGCTCCTGGCCCGGTCTTTCTCTCGTCCAGACCATTGGCTTTTCCCGCCGGCGAAGAAAGTTCCTGCCGCGTCGGAATGGCGGCCGGACTTGATCACGTCGGCACAGATCTCCTGCTTGTACGCTGACGAGCCGTGGAAGATTTTCGAGCATCCCAAGCTGGGGTTCATCTTCCACTCGACTCCGTGGGCCAATGCTTTCATGAGTCGGGTGAAATATTTTAACAAGACTCACGCTCAAGCCATCTGGGAGGCATCCCACTATCTGGTGCTTCCCCCTGAACGAGTTCGGCAAGACCCTGGCTTGGCGACCATCCAGAACAAGCGCATGCGGCGTCGGATCAGTGCGGGTGAGGCCTGGCAGTCCCTGTGCCAATATGTTTTGGACGGGATGCTGGCCCACGAGTGCGACGTCGATGTGTTCTTATATCCAGTTGTACTTCAAATGCCGCGGCGTCTCTTCGAGAGGACCCGGCTGCTGGCTGACGGTGGCACATGGTACCCCGGTCTTGGGTGCATTACACCGGTCTTGGACCTCAAGGATGCTTTGGTCCAACTAGACCAACAAGAACCTTGGCGTAACCAGTACCAGGACAAGTTCAAAAGCATCCGTCGCTGACCGTCAGCCGTCTGTGGGGTGATGGCGAGTGAGGTCGTAAGAAATCGACCAGATAACACTTAATATATATCATCGTTCTATTTCACATGTTCGGTCATCAAATCACTTTAGCTAATTCCACCACTTTCTCCAGAGTTGCACTAGACACGTTATCACCAACCGTTCCACTTACATCGCGAAAAAACAACCCACGTTCGTCACTCCACTATTCGAATTCGTCACATATTCACAATACACAATACACGAGGCACAAGACCTTCCACCTCTTCACATCGGTCGGGAATACCGATGCTACTGCATGTCTTGGTCTTGGTCTTCATGGGTCTGCATCACTGCGAAACGGTTCCGACTGAGTCGGTCCCGTTCGAATTCTCGTAGTAGTGCTCCACAGTTCAGGTCGGACTCATCGATCCAAGTTGTTTCATCATGGTCCTTCCATCGGACCAGATATTCTCGGTGGGTCCGGCCGAACCTGGTCTTCTTGACCGATCGGACATCAAAGACCTTTTCCACTTCAAATTATTCCTTCTCCAGCGGTCGTTCCCAACTGTCCTCCGGCAGTAATGCTTCATCGAAATCAAACCGTTCTGCTTCGTCTACTAGACAGGGCATTTTGGGACGATCAGGAAATTCTCGGACCAGTTTTAACTTGGACACATGTACGATCGGGAAGACCTTGTAGTCCGTGCCGGTTGTTACTAGACGGGCAGCGTGTTCACCAATCAGCTCGGCAACACGGAAAGGACCGTGCCACATGTGAGATAGCTTCTTCGCATAGCTCTCCTTGACTCGGTCTAGGTACAACCATACCCTCGCCCCTGGTTCTATACCGTGGGGTTGGACCTGGTCGTTGTTCCGGTCTGCCCGGTCTTGTGTAGATTGACGTAACTTTTCGTTGACAATTCTCTTGCATGCTGGTAATGTTTCTGGACCTGTATGCGCCAACGTCGAGCATCACGATCGCGGTTCCGAGTGCAGCCAATAGGTATTGCGGCTTCAAGAGTGGACCGGGGGTCCCATCCATACGCAAGATAAAAAGGCGTTTCTCCTCGGACCCGATAGGTCGACGGGCTGAGTGCAAACGCCAGCCTTTCTGCGTATTTGTCCCAATCGCGCTGGTCTGGATCGGCAACGTACATCTTGATTGCTCTTGTAATAGTTTGTACCATACGTTCTGCCGATCCATTCGCTTGCGGACGATATGCCATCGTCGCGCTCTGTTTCTGGCCCAGCATATTGTTAAACGACCGGAACACCTCGGCCATGAAACCGGGTTCTCGGTCGTGTCTGATGACCTCGCTGGCGCCGAACCTTCGGAACACGCATTCTTCGTAACTTTTGGCGATCTGCTCGGCGGACCGGGACGCACTTGCGTTCGCAATAACTAGACAGGTGAACAGGTATACCCAGATCAACAACTCAGTATTGCCATATGTCGATTTAGGCAGCGACGGTATATGGTCCATCGCTATGACCTGGAAAGGGTAGGTAGCTTCGATATTTCCGGGCGATCGCCCCTTGATTACCGGTCTACCCTTTCCGGTCTCGCAATCCGTACAACAACCCACATATTTCTGTACACTTCGTAAAAGACCTCTCCAGTGAAAGTGGTACCTGATCTTGTGATACGTTCTGCCTATGCCCTGATGTCCCCCTTCTAGACTCACATGGTAGTGATGGAGGAAATCCGGCTGCAGCAACTCAGGTATCACCAATTTCGCCAATCGGTCCCGGTCTGCACTGTCTTGGTCGGCATCGCGGCAGTAATATAGTAAACCATTCTCATCCACTTCGTAACTGTCTGCGATCTTGGCATATTCTTTCGCTTGACCATTCGTCAACTTAGACAATTCACCGCGCAGATAGGTCTTCAAATTCATAATCCATTCTTCTTCGTCCTGTGCCTTGAGGATCCGTTCTGCCCTTAGTCGTTGCACAACAGATTCACTCAACCGTTCCTTTGGGAACGGTTGGTGGGACTTCCGAGCTTTCGGTCTAGTCGCGACCATCACATGCACCTGGTCCGGAGCGTTCTTGGGTACGATCACCTCGGGAAGTCTGTTTATATTCATCAATTCATCAAGAACGGCCTCCTAGGTGATCGTAGACCCGGTCTGGTATCGCATGGCCTTGGTAGCGAGGTAGTCGACGCTTCTGTTCCAGTCCCGTTTCACGTGCAACAGCTCGTGGTTGGGATGGTCGTTCAATGCCTTCATTACCCGATCATTTAACGACCTCAGCCGTGGAGCCTTGCAGTCGATCTCTCCGGTGATCTGCCTGATCACTAGGTTGGAGTCACCACATATGATGACTCTCCCCTTCTCTTGCGACGACAGCAGGTCCAGACATAGAAGTAGACCTCGGTACTCCGCCTCGTTAACAGTAATATCCGTCGTGAAATCGGCAGCGGCTGCAACTATAGACCATTGTGGCAACTTCCACAATATGGCACTATATGCGCCGACCTTCTTCTTCACGCTTGCTGATCCGTCAAAACTTAAGACCAAGAGCTCTTCATCATGGTCGACGGTCGGTGGCGGTCTTGAAACTGACTGCCGAGGTTGCTTCCTCGGGGCAATCGCTATCAATGCCTCGTCCACTTCAGACCGAGGGGTGATACTGGCAGCTAATGTGCCCAATATCTCTTCCTCGCCCCTGGTGCACTTAACGACCTCGAGGGTCTACTGCGACAAGACCGCCGACCATCTGCCTAGACGTCCGTCCATCCCATTGGCTGATAATAGCCAGGCCAAAGTAGACCGCCTTGACAGAAGCTTTATAGGTAGGCCGACCAGCAGGTTGTAACACACATCCAGAATTCGTAGCAACGCCAGAACTTCTTTCTCGACAATTCCATAGTTCACTTCATTTGGCTTCAGCGTTCTGCTCGTGAACGTGACCAGATGGTACACACCATCATGATCTTGTACTAGAGTGGCCGAAATGGCCCACTGACTAGCATATACAATAATGTTCGGGACCTTTTCGGGATCGAAATGCTTCAAAATCGGTGCCGTCACCATCTTAGCCTTCAACATACCAAAAGAAAACTTTTGCACGCTTCATATGGTCTTCGGCCTCCACTTGCGGACAATCTGCAGCAAGACCAGAGTCGGCGCCCCCATGTAAAGTTGCCCGGTCTTCTTCGCGCATCATATGGTAGTCCACTTCCCGGAGCTCATAAAACACAGCCGAGTAGATAGCAAAATATTCGATGAAGCGGCTGTAGTAGTTTAAACTTCCTAGGAAGGACTACATTGCCTTCAGAGACTTGGGAAACGGGAGGTTGCTTAACGAATCCAGGTCCTTAGGATTAGCCTCTAGACAATTGTTCGAGACCATATGACCTAAATAGGCGACCTTGGACATACCCCAAAAACTTTTTATGGCGCTGATAGATAGGTTCCAGCGGTCGCATGTCTCCAACAATCGTTCAACCTTATCGCACAGATCGTTCCATGACGAGGCAGGTATCAGAATGTCGTCGATGTACGACCGCCTCCCTAGAACGGACGGTCTTCTTTCCCGAACGGGTTCACCCTCTGTAAGCACATCATAACTTTCGGCAGGGTCCCGATCGGTCTTGATTTTGAAGTTTCCGTACAGTGCGTTGTCTATCAACCTTTGATAGATCTGGGGTGCGTTCTTCAGACCGAACGGCATACGGTTCCACTCGAAAAGACCAAACGGTGTCACAAATGCGGAAATCTCACGGGCTCGATCAGTCATCGAGACCACCCAAAATCCACTTGCCATGTACAGCGAACAATACCACAAGGTCTTGTCCAGGTCTTCCAACAAATCATTAATCAGCGGCATCGGGTACACCATAAGTTTAGTTAACCGATTTACCAGCCGATAGTAGATGCACAACCTAATGTCGACGCCGTTCTTCTTGATAACAGTTACGATCGGCGAGGCCCATGGAGAGGTCGACGGTCTAATAACTTGGTAGCCAACAGTCCTTTGATAAGATCAGAAAGCTTTTTCCGGTACTGTGGCGCCACGCGTCGACATCGCTGAGCAATCGGCTTGGCATCTCCAACGTCAATATCGCAAATCGCACCACGGGCTGTAGGTGGTAAAGCATTGCCCTTTCCGATCAGCAGATGTCTTTTCTTCCATATGATATTCTTCAACTGATCGATCTGGTCTGGACTGTTAAGGTCTTGATCACCCACCTGTAAATCATTCATTGTAACTTCGGGAGAGTCGGCAGACACTTCAGGGAGGACTGCCATTTGGCTTTCCAGCTCCTGAATGCACTGTTACCCGCCTTCATGTATACATACTTGTTCATCTTCTGGGGTTATATCACCTAGACCATCTGGACCGGCTGAACTCCCCTGGTCTTGATCGACGGGCTGTCCTTCACTGATATCGGTCTGATTAGGAACACCGTCATGGTCCGACCTAGCAATTTCATGTTCCCCTTCTTCCGTTTTTTGTTCCGCTGTCGCCTGTCTTGTGCTGACACCACGTTTACTAACCTTGGCTCGTCTACTTGATGGTCCACCGTTCCTGGTGACTGCGGCGCCTTTCTTCGGACCAACATCTTTTTTGGGGTGACATAACTTGGTCTTTCCACTAAAGGTGAGGTATCCTCTTCCACCGACCCATCATCGCTGATAAGATCGGCGGTAGATTGGTACGCCAGGTTTTGCCACTCGACATACCGCCTCGATCCAATCGAGACGAACCCCATCTTCCTTGGTATCTTCCTTTCTGCTAACCACATGCCGACAATAGTGTTATTGTCCAGTGTCAGCGGCTTGTCACCGATATTGGTAACACGGACAAAATCACGTCGACCAGCACTCTTTACGAAGGTCGAGACCCACCGATCGCCCCTGGTCAACCACAACTTCCTCGAACGAAAACCTTTCTCAACCGGGGTATCGGCAGACCGACCAACTGGGATAGTGAGGTCTTGGTCCCACCGGACCAGATCGGTATACGAACCATACAGAGGTCTTCGACCAGCCAACTGGACCTGGACCTCATCCGGGAGCGTAAGCACTCCATGTGACAGGTCTAGGCGAATACCAGCTGGGACCATGAAATCCATTCCTAGTAAAGCGTCTTGACCAGCCAACTTGCCAACCCAAGCGCTGAAAAAGTAGACCAGCGATACCGACAAAGTAATTTTCACACGCGTTCTTCCTTCGGTCATATACGAGTTTTCGCCGATCCCGACGCATTCTTGTCTCTGGGTATCGTCTATACGACATCCGACCTTACGAGCAAAGGCGGAGTCGATTATCGATACTTCAGCTCCAGAGTCGAACAACAACGTCGCTTTCTGGTTATTAATCTTGCCACAGGCTTTCGCCTGCTTGAACCATTTATCAGGCGCGTGATACTTCCAGTATCCGCGGGATTCTCCAGGCAGCAAGTCCAACTGCATACCACCTTATTCCGGGAGTACTCATCGGTCTTCAGACTGTAGACCGGATGGTCTCGGTCGACGCAATTTGGAATAGAACGTGTATTGTCGGTCTTATCCTCCTTGCCGACATATGCATAGATGTGAACCGTAGAACGCTCGGCTCGATCCAGATTCCAACCTGGCGAGCGTTCTAGTTTAACATCTTTTCTGCGTCCGGCGGCAGCATCCCCGCGTGCTTGTCCGGCACGTACCACTTGCGCATCATGTTAAAAAATTCTTCGATCTTGCAGTGGCCGGCCTCGTGGATCTCTCCACATGACTTGCATACGAAGAGGCAGTGGTCTGTCGGGTGGCCGCGTCTCTCGCACTTCTTGCACACCATCTTCTTCCAGCAGTTTGGACCATCATGTTTGCTCGACCCACAGTGGGAGCACCTCTGATGAGGTCGGTCTGGATCGGACTTGCTTCCGTTCCTTCCCTTCCGGTCCACCTGGTCGGACTTCGACTTGGTCTTCGAGGCAGGTCCCGCAACATAGACGTAACGATACTGGTCTTCATTCGATGACTCCTGGCTGGATGGACTTCCACTTTCCCCTTCTGACCCCGTGCTTTCATCAGCTACAATTGCCTTGACCGCTCGGGTCGGTCTGGTCCAAGGTCTCTTGAGAGGATCGGTCTGGGTCTTGGAACGATAGCGACCTGATCCACCAGCGGTCTTCGCTCTCATACTACGCGCCTGTTGTAACGTCCGCAGGGTCTGTTCGACTTCGCCCGCATCCTTAAGACGCAGTAGAGTAAACTGGTCCGCCAGTTCTTGATCTTCAAGGGTACTAATATAGTGACCCACATGTTCTAAGGCGGCACCGTTTGGCGGGTTATTCTCTTTGATTTTTATGCCGGCGCGAAGTGCAGCCACGTTCAACCGATGCAAATACTCGATCGGTGTTTCGTCGGCCCGCTTCTACATATGGTGGTACTTACGGGCGCTTGAAAATCCTGAGTTACAATATTGACCTTCAAACTCCGCACATAACAGGTCCCAGTCAGACCGAACGCCCCGACCCAACTGTTGAATCCAGTTCGCAGCCGGTCCTTTTAATAAATCCCGGAAGATTAAATAACGTTCGCTTTTTGTGGTCTGGTCTCGCAGGAACACAGACTTGACCCGACTGAACCAAGACCGGGCCTGGTATTCATCAGCATCCTTGCCGGTGAAGTCCTTGAGGTCGGTCGTCGCGGCCATACGGATGCGCGGAATCGCAGCAGATACAAAGTCGTAGGCAGTAATGGAGGCTAGGTTAGCCTTGCGCACCTTGCCTGCGCCTGTACCATCTGACCCACCATGGTCGTCAAGACCGCCGACCGACTCCATATCACAGTCACTTATCTTGCTTGGTCTACGCGGTCTTTCCGGTTGCGGCTTGCGCATTCCCTTGCCGGTTGGTTTATCACTTCTAATAGTCTTATCCATAGATGTTACCGATTCCATATCCACATCTTTGCAAACATTGACACCTTGACAGGTAGACCGGTCTTGGACATGTGGGCGCATAGGTGGTCTAACCCGTTCTTCCATGAAACGTTGCATCATCGTCTCAAACATGGCTTGGACGTTGGCTGGCGTCATGGGCAACGTGTTGATACCCTCCTTTTGCGGAACTGAGGCCTGTGGGCTTGCTGGAGCCCCGACTAGCAAGCAGCCCCTTGCTGCCGCATGTCCCTTTTTTGTTCAGACCGGGCATGGTCCACCCCCATGGTCATCCGCTCGACACCGGTCTCCAACTCTGATGAGATGTTAGAAGCCGGTGGAGACTGGTAGATCGATTCATCATCAGAACCAATGTCAACAAGCTCTGTGGAGGCTTTGGCGACCTTCATTGCCGTGGTGGGAGTTGGGCGGCGAACCGCCCCCACCAGTGGCACCAAACGGTCGTGGAGGTCCGACATCGACGCCTCCAGTCTCCAAGCATCAAATTCAAACAATTTATTGACACCGGCGGGGTTCTGAATTTTAATGCCAACCTCCGCCAACATTGCCACCAAATTCTTGACGAGCAGTAATGGTCGATCACTCTGGATCGGCTCGGTAGTGGGACCGAGAAGACGGTCGGGGATATGGAGGTCCAACACCCGAAAGACCTGGTTTTGGCGAACAAATTGCTTCAATTCAAAAACATAATACATCTTGTCCAGGTCTTGTTCGGTGATAGCCTCATCCCCGACCTTCGACTTTTCTTCGAAGTCGTCTTCGTCGGGGGCATTCTCAGCCCTTTTCTGGGCACCTTGGGTACCTTGGGGACTTTAGGGAGGTAGACCGGATCGTTCCAGTCAGCCTCCAAGTAATTTTCATCTTTTAGTTTTCCATCAATTTTTTCATTCATACACATAGGATCAGGACCAAGGTCCTGATCCTTTCCGGAACTATAGCAAGACCTGCTATAGTCCCGATCGGCTCCGGTAGGAGCCTTTTGGGGAGGAAAAAACTTATTAATACCGATCTGGTCCTCCGCCAGGCCAGATCGGACATCGCCAACTTTATCAACAACGAGAACGTAAGGCGATAGCCTTTCCTTACGTCCTCTCCAGAACGACACCATATTCAAATCATTCAAATCTTCGAACCCAATTTTTGATGGAATATCAGCACGGTGATATCCACGATCACCAAGTGATCCGGGCAAGCGCACCATTGTGGTGGAGTCAAGTTCGAAATCGAAAACATTAGCATCGATAACCTGACTACCACCATCGCGCCCAGCCTTCCAACTTTCGGAGGGGGTACTCCGCGGACCACCACTCAAGATCTGGTCCGATCGTCCGCTGCAAGCAGACGACCGGTCGTCATCAGAACCCACTTGGTCCGATTGTTTAGTGTCCATCTCACCTTGTGTACCCGATGGAATGGGCTAGTTACACACTCGGTGGATAGGGATCGCAGATTGGATCGAACCGGTCTTGAATATAGAAGACTGATCTGGGTAGGTATCTCTGGGGCGGAACTCTTCACCCCAGACACAAACAGACCAAAAACACTTCCAAGAGATAACTTCCAATAGGTCGATCGTCCAAACGATCAAGACCTGACCAATACGAAATAATAGAGGGTAGACCGACCGTTCCGGTCTAGCCCCTGGCCAATACTAAATAAGACCAAAACCGGTCTAGTTTCCAACCAATATTAAAACAAGCCAATATGTCCGCGTAAAGACCCAATATGCTCGTGAAACTCCACAAACGATATCTCCACGCCAAGACCAATCCAGTGAATAGCACGTTCCAAACGTACTTGAGTTGAGGTGTTGAGATCGCCAAATCGTACTCCCGTCGAGGGACTTCCGGTGGGCCAAAGTGCGCGTGCAGCGCGTCCAGACCGGGTATAATGGGCGAGAGGGGATAATTCGACCCTCTGCCCCCAAACACTCCGCGGCGGGCGGAGGCGACTAGAGTACGAAAAGGGTAGAACGGCGACCCCTAGCTGTGGTGTGAACCAAGACCAGAAGAGGTTTCAGCCACTTATCCGAAAGCTAAAAGATTTCCTTACTTAAAGGTATAACCTCTGTCCTAAAAGGTAAAACCACAACTAAAATAATACTACCCTATAGTCCCGAAATGTACCCCCACAAAAATATGTAAAATACCCAAAGTCGGGTGACTCACCAAAACTTGCGTTCTTGACACTTCTTGAGTCTGATAGGCTGAAAAGCCCCCCTTGTTTAAACCAATCCGAAATTAGACCAAATGCCTTGACAAAACTTGACCAGAAGTGTGCCAAATTTTGGGCACGCTTCTCCACAATGGTAACGGTCGTTCCGACGAACTGTTTCACTTAAATTTCATTGAAACCACTGTATATCTACATTTACTTTGAAACAAAAAGAAAAGAGATCATTTTTTTATGTTAACGACTGCTTGTGCAATCTCGGATATTGACAGATACCACCATTCCGAGATTTTGTAACCTCATTCAACGTAGTGCTTCATAATAAACGACGTAACGCATTAGTCGTCGTTATATACGTTCGCGATCGGAGATGCTGCCGTCATAACTATCTACCACAATTTTGGCGCCGACCTTGTTGTGTGTTGTACCTCCTTTGCTCGTTCGATTGCAGACAAGGCAGACGGAGTTCCAGATCCACCACCTTATCCCCCTCCATCCGCTCCTGCACCTGTCGTTAAACTGCACGTACAGGTTTTTCTGTTCGAGCATGGCCTTAAGTTCCCCCATGATGTGCGCATCCAGATGCGGAAAGACATTCATGTGGCCACCAAGCGCCAAGCTGCTGTAATTGATATACAACTGCTAGAACTTTCTTGGTTGACCGGGCTCCAGCAACAGCGATCCTATTCGGTACCTTGGTTGTCGACAGGTGTACACCCCTTCTTGCATGAATCGTTCATCCAGCTTCGCACCCAGGGATGTGAACGACAGCGCGCTGTTGTACGCCCTGGTGTTCGTGCAGAACGCACGGACAATAAGCGTTTGATCCCGTTGCAGACTCCGTAGAGGCTTTGGTGGCTGTACCAATGATGGGACGTTGGACACATCACCACGGTCCCGGCACATGGTGATACTTGGGCGTGCAAGGGTTGCTCCAGGACCTTTCACGCGCTCCTCAATCCAATGGAGTGCCCCGCAGTTGTGGAGACGTTAGCCTGGTTGATCATAAAGCGCAGCGAGGCATATTTTGCAGGTATATCCTGACGTGCAAGGGGTAACTTCGCCGCACCAGCGTGCAAGCAGTCTTCCAGTAGCAGCCGTTCAAGCTGAGCACGAATTGCCGCCGCATGAGCTTGGCGTCGCTGTACTTTTTCTTCTTTTAGATCAACGGTACTTTTTCCAGCATGCCGCTCCCGACCAGTTGGATTCGTTGTTATTGTTCTTCGTGCGTCTCAATTGTTCGTTATATAGCACCTTGCTCCTGATACAGTCGGATTCGTTGTTTTTGTTTTTCTGGAGCCTCGAGAGCCATTCCGCTCCCAAGAAAGTCGGTTTTCGCCGTGACCACTGACCCTAAGCTTGCGGTGGCATTGGGGGTTGTTCTTGCGTCTCCACAGCACGTTGTCGAGCATGCTACTAACAAGCAGTCGGTTTCGCCGTCAACGCGGACTGTCTGCTTGCAATGGCATTGGGGAGCGGTAAACTAATGCGGAAACAGGCAGGGTGTGCTATAAGACCCGTAGTTACACATGATATTTCTATAAGCGCTATTTTCAATTACCAATGATAAAGTCCAATTCAATTATATGCTAATTATAGTATAGTTCGAACTCGATTAAGTACGGTATCGCGACCATCTTTCTGCTGTATACATAGATGGAGATATTCGAGTAGAATACTGCTGGTGAATGTTGCAACTTATCCATCTTTAAAGTCTCGTGAGCTAAGTATACCATTAAGAAGAGATACAAATATTTTTTCAAATTGATTATACGTAGTTGACCTCAAAACGCTTAGCATTTTGCTCCTTTAACCATGCCGTATTCGCATCATCGCTCAAGAAGATATTGAAACATGCGGCGATATAGTCGAAAAAAAGCTTTAATTGCAGGAGGCTCGCTGAATCTCGAGTCTTTGACGCAAAAATTTCGAGCGCTCCTCCAGGACCCCGTATACAACGCAGACTGACTGCTTGAAGGATCAATTTCCACATTAAAGGGCACCATCGACAAAAATGTAGCAGCGTCGGGACGATGAACGGCTCGAACCATAATATCCATGACTGATCTGCGCAAAAAGCTACGGGTAGACAGCACTAACCACATATTTGCAAAATCTGGAGCAAGTGTGCCAAACGTCTGGGAAGTTTTGCACTAATGTAAGGACAGCGTTCCACATGGCGTCGTGATTAGCTGGACATTTGTCAGGAATTGTGCCGAGAACCACCTTACCCTAAGCTTCCCATTGGGGAAATTTCATATCTTAATTTATCAAAAATGGATAAAAACACTCCATTATCCAAACTTGCTTCAATAGCAGCGGACACTGTATTTTTATTAAAAATGAGAGAGATTAATAATGTTTGCTTAGGAAAGTTTGTTTTGTGAGAGATGGCGTTAATGTAGCCTTAAATCATGGAGTACGTGAATATTTAAAATTAAAAGGTAAACAATTTTCGGATTATTTGCATCTACTATTCATAACAGATACTGCAAAGCAGCAAATTGCTAGTTTTGCGGAAAATTTTGTAGCAAAAGAATTTGGCATACAGGCTAATATTGAAGGACTCAATATACCTAAGGTATAAGTTATTTATAATGCCTGAATTCTTGCGCTCCGAATGCCAAATAGATGACAAATAAAAATCAGAAAGCCATAAACCTAACTTCTTATTTCTTAAATCGTTATATATTCCAACATTAAACCATGCCAGCTAGTTCTATTGATCCTTTTAAATAGTCATTAATTGCTGCATTTTTACTTGAGATATTGTGCGGCAACAATCGCCTTCACATTTGTACTTAGCGTCCCAAATCCCATATACATCGCTCTTCTTACAATATTACGTGAGAAGATCGGTTGTTTGGACGGCGCAATTGCAAGGTGTGAAAATTTATCGGACAATACTACCGAGGCAACAGTAAAGCTTGCATTTTCGTCACTCAATACCTACAGCATTTGTTGTTCTGTAAAAAGTTTGACCACGGCATCGATACTTAGCACGGAGGAAGCGATGCACCCTTCATACATCTCTTCCTTCACATTAGACTGCAGCGGGATTCCATCAAACGTGTCTGGTGTTTTCCTAAAAAAGTCTTGAACTCTTTCATCATGGCCGCTAAATTTTCTTGTAACACGCTCTACTGCATGCTTTCCTCCAGAAACAAACTATTAAAAGATTCTTTGGCGAGAAACGCGACATCTGCAGTGGCATCGTGTAAGGCCAAGTACCAGTAGGGCAATAATCGTTGTAGATGCGGGACAAATTCTCTAGGTCTCATCTTCGCAGTCAATGCAGCCAATAACTCATTGAGTGGCTGACAAACGCTACGGTCGTTTGGTCCCTCATTTTAGACGTAAAAGTTGCGTAAAATGGCCGAGCATCGGGCTGATCTCGACCGGCGTGCGAAAGGGCAGAACCTCGTGAAAGAACATTTGAAGCATCTTTACTTTGGTCACAACATCTTTTTTAGCCAACATTTTAAGCGCTAGTGCGATCTGGTGGTCCGAGCCGTTGTAGATGCTCTGCATCACCGGCTTGACATCTGTTTCGCAGTTTCCTTAGGCTTCAAGTGCGCAAAACTCGAGAAACCAATGAATCCACAGAAGGCGCTGCTAGTAGAATGTAAAGATTGCTTTGCTCGTGCACTTGAGGACGCGCTGCTCTTCTCCTGCTTCTCGCGCTGCTTATTTTTCTTGGGAGGCATATTGAGCTTTTATCGAGAATGTAAGCGCTATTTCTAACAAATGATTAAGTCGAATAGTTTTTTACTTCACTGTAAAAGCGCCATTATTAACCAATTATAAATTCGAATTCAATAATGTACGAGTTATAATATAGTTCGAATTAGATTAGGTACGGGATAGTGACCATCATTCTGTTGTATAAATATATCGAGATATTCGCTTTGGTACGGGATCATCGATGACGACATGAATTTTGTTATTATATAGACTAGGGGATAGTACCCGTCGTTCCGACGAATTATTTCATTGAACTTACAGTATATTCATGATATCTGTTATTATATAGATTATATTATATATGTAGATAGATAGAAACGGGTGTACCCATCCAGTTTGAAATGGTGCGCTTCCCTGAGGCAGTGAACATCCCAACTCTTGAGCTTATGGAACAGGATCCTGCCGAACTAATCAGTACTTTGAACAGTTTTGATTCCCAGCGTCACAGGGTGAACACATAAGTAAGTAAACGAATCGTTGAAATTTTCCCTCGAGGAGTGGAATTGGTAAAGGTGACTCGATGGATACTTGATCGTGGCATTCAAAATGTCTCTAACATCGATGGAGGATACACTGACTACGCATAAATGGATGGTGTTTGGACCCTACGTTTCCAACGTAGTAAGCAAAATTGACACATACTTTTTGAGCAGTGGTCATGTATGATTGCAGCATAATCTGACAACAAAAATGTCCTAGAAAGCAAGCCTTCGTGCATCAAAAGGTACTTGACAACAGGACGCTCACGACAACTGCGCTTCTTCTTGATCAATTTCTCCAAACATTTGTCAGGTAGAGCCGTCACAGAAGTCAGCAATGGTGGATCTACTACGCTTTCGAAACACTCGCGCGTAACCCTCATCCTGAGTCTCTGGATCTTCCTCATCGTTGTTTTCTCCTTCGTCATCGAGTTCTTTGTATATACTTTCTATGACCTCAATCGTCTCGTCATCTCTACTGCCTTCGTCCTTTCCAGCAAGAAAATAGCTCGTTAACTGACGATAGTCCACGTCGTTTCGTTTGCGCTTGCTTCAGTTCATCGGTTCCATGGAGTCCTCGGATCCATCCCTTTGCTTGGTCACGGGTACGATTCGCTTGATCAATTGCGTACTGAATCATGCTGCGTGTCAGTAGTTCTGAACTCCCATCACGATAGTTAAAGCGCCAGAGCAAGTACTTTCCTTTAGCTGGTGGATTTAGCTCAGCCGTGTTCTCGTATGTCGTCCCAAACACCGAATTGGTTGACTCTAAACACTCAAAGACGGCAGGACAAACGTCCCAAAACCAAGTATCATGACCAACCGGAGGGTAACAGTCAGCACAATTGGAGTCTAACACTTCTCATGCTACGCTCGAGGATGTAGGGGCTGTCATAGAGCAAGATATCGTTGTCCGGCTAGATTTTTGGACGTCCACGCTTGAACAATGCACCTCTTCGAAGAGTGCATGCAGTGGGACGTAGTTCCGTTCGTCGTCATGGAGTGCTTTCCACTTACATCTACCATCAATATAGTACCCGATTTCTTTTTGCAATCGTTACATGTTCCGCTTCAAGTTTCCTTGTTTGGTTTCATCTCGTCTTTGTTCGCTTTCCGTCATCCGTCAGCTTCCTAAGATTCCAGGAAGGTTAATGAGTATTGCAGAGGATGTGCCTGTACATAAATACAAATATAGTACAGTTCGATTCGATTAGGCATGGGATCTCGTACTTAATCGAATTCTTACATAGTTCAAGATAATTCGCTTAGGTACGGGATCGCGTACTTAATCGAATTCTATACATAGATGAAGATATTCTCTTAGGTACGGAGACGACATGAATTCTGTTATTATATGCATAGATTATAATATAGAAGATTTATGTAGGTGTAGGTCAGAAAATATCTACTTCAGTCAACTCCCTCTATAACAGCCGCCGGTATAACAGCATTCCCGTATAGCAGCCCTGAAAACAACCATACGGATCTCCAACAGCCAAAATCCGCCCTCTATAGCTGTAACAGGACTGATCCTGTTACTGGCTTACACTGTATCTTGCGAGGAAGCGCGCAATACAATTAGGGCAGTATTAGTTGGTAACAACTAATCCTATAGTAAAAGTAAATATAAATATTTACTTAGTTTCTAGAACGCAAAAAGGGTGTTTATTTAATGGGTGGTTTAGAGGCTAATAGTATAGTAACTAACTAATTAATAT
>CM047582.1:16151415-16184248 GCA_026184515.1 Peronosclerospora sorghi | reverse complement strand
ATATTAATTAGTTAGTTACTATACTATTAGCCTCTAAACCACCCATTCTAGAAACTAAGTAAATATTTATATTTACTTTTACTATAGTATTAGTTGTTACCAACTAATCCTGCCCTAATTGTATTGCGCGCTTCCTCGCAAGATACAGTGTAAGCCAGTAACAGGATCAGTCCTGTTACATATTCTGTACAGTGTTTGTTGAAATTGTGGATTTGAATTTGTTTGGTGAAAAAAAACTCAAATTTGGATTAAAATTAAGCAATATAATAACGGTATCTAATAATTATTTTTGCTGTTTTTAGGGTCCTTATATTTGGGGTGTGTGTGCTAATAGAAAAGTTGGGGTGTGCGAATAGCAATTCCCAGTTTATATTGGTATATCGCCGATCGGTTTGAAGCGGTCGGGTTGGTTAAAAGGGAAGGGGCTTTTAAGCCAATCAGTATCAAGTATACAGTTCTAGGTAAGTCACACGATGTTTCATGTAGTTTACATATTAGTTTTTTAATTGATATAAATACAGTGTGTGTTTTTCTTGGTTACAAGTTACTACTTACACTTAAGTCACCCCCGCCTGCCGCGGAGTGTTTGGGAGCGGAGGGTTAACAGGGTCCTCTTCGTCTCAACTTGCCCGGCCGGGACGCGTTACAGACTCACTTGGCCCTCCGGAAGTCCGTCGACGGTAACGCGTACTTGGCTCATCACTCACTTCAGATCGCACACGTTTGGAACGTGTTTCTTACATCAATTGGAAGGTTTACGTGGAGATCTCGTTTGTTGAAACCTCAAGCTTTTGGATACGTTTGCTTGGTTGATCTCGATTGGATTATTGATCTCTCGTTTTTGTTGGGCTCTGCGATTGGCTATACGTGATCTGCCCTGGAGGTATACTGAAACTAAGTATATTTCATATATTCACGTATTTAGGGTGACGATTTCCGCCCTAGGTACACCCTCCCCAGAAGTGGATCGTTACATATCGATCCCTAACAAATTAATATTGCGCGACGGTCCACCGAGTGTGTAACCACACAACCCAATGGGTACACAAGGTGGGAAACGTGAACGAAGATCGGACTAGGCGTCCTACAGCGCGATCGGTCGTAAGATAGCGACAGTCGATCCGATCGGAGCTTAGGCGGAGGTTCGTGGGGTACCCCCCCCCGTAAGTTGGTCGGCTGGGCACGATGGTGGTCGGGTCAATATACTTCGGTGTTCGAATTTGAACTTGACTCCACCACATTGATCTGATCCGATCGGTCTATCTCCTGCTTGATTGGCCCAGCTGGATCAGCACTTTCCCGATCGGCGTTTAACTCCAAACAAGAGCCTCATCATGGACGCAAACGTCGTTTGGATAAGTTCCGATACATTAGAACGCGTCGTATTTTGGGCGTTAATCCAGTTTCAGCTTTAAAGGTCCTAGCGTACAGCGTATACTGCCATCAGTTGAGTGTGAACCAACGGTTGGATTTGTATGAAGACGATTCCTAAAGTACGCTATCGTCGGCTTCTGATCGGCGATCGGTGATCTCTTCTCTATCGGCTGGTTTGAAGGGGTAGATTGAGGGCACACCCACAGGATCAGCAGCGTAGCCTTGCTTCCTTACTGATTTATCGATCCAAATCAATCAATTCCGTCGGATCGCAGGTGCCCGGGGATATCACAACCCCCTTCATCGGGCCGAATCAGCCTCGGATTCGATATAGGTGGTTGTCGATCATAAATTTCGCTATGGTTTATCCCTCCAATTTGCTGAGAATCTTGGGGTAAACGATCTTCATCACTGGTTTGTCCTTCAAAAGTCTCTCCATCTCGCATGGTAGAAAAAATCCTGAGTCGGTATCGCCCCTACGTTCTCGGGAGCTGTTTTCTCCTCGTCTTCGTCAACATCCCACATTCTATGTCCGACCTTGGCGGGCCCCGTTGAAAGATTGTATCCATCTCGCCCATCAGTTTATTTCTTTTCCGGTGTGTATATGCTGTGATGGTTATATGGAACAGTCTGGAATTGAAGGGAAATGTGGAGTTAACAGACATAACACTAATGGCATATTGAAAGAGGAAAGGGAAGTTTGGTGAGAGAGACAGTACAGTACAAAAAAATTGCTCTAAAAGTGGGGATGTTCGGAGTCAATCATTTCGTTCTGCGTACTCGCACACGCGCGTTCCTATGCACTCAGTAAGTACTATCGCTAGCTTTTCCACTAGGGAACGACAGCAACAGAAGAAAACGTAATGCCAACAATAAAACTCAAATAACTTCTATTATCCACGTTATATCCAATCAATCCACTACGTAACTTGACGAGAAACTGTAACGTAATCCACAATCCACGTGATATTCCACAGAAACTTCCGCCTACAAACACGGCGTACTTCGGTCCACAGTAATCACTTGACGGAATTAAATCAAAAGTGATTTTATAAGTGTTACGTTATAGACTTAAACTAATAATATGCATATATGTAATTTGCTGTACTTAACCTAAGTTATGTACAGACACCAGGCTTTCGTCCAAAAGTCACAAAACAAACACGATTCATGCGACGCCAGGTGCCGCAGGAATTGCGCGCCCTTCCAACAGGGGAGAACTAGGAGACCGGGAGGTTTCGCGGGATCTGCACGATACTAATTCCTCCAAGTCTTCATCATGTCCGTCCTGGTCAAAGCGTCGCTCAAGGTCGTGGTCAGCTCCTCGTTGTCCACCAGTTGTCATCACCACAGGGAAGTCCTTTCTTCTCGATCTTTGATAGACCATGTGCAGCATCAAGTATTAAGGAATAGGTTCAGGTCGTAGTGGCCTGCTCTGATTCCAGTTACTATAAAATCTGCTGAGTCTTCCCACCCTTCACCTACCCGGGTGCGGTGGGACTTCGATGCTACCTGGTAATTGACCATATATTGTTTAAGCGGACCTGACAGAAACAAAGTGGGTCGACTATCAAAGATCCTGAGCGTGTTGCTGTGCGAAAAGGTTCGTGCTTCGCTTGGAACGCCACAAAACCCAGCCGTAATCGGGAGACCTTATCACGCTTCTAGGTCAGCAGAACCTTCCAAGGGGTCGACGCAAGCAGGGAAGCTAGAGCGTCACAAGTGACAATTTCAGGATGTCAGTCCATACAAAGGAGAGTCTGATAAGCTTCGGGGAAGATCCAGAAAGACGGAGGTTAAACGAATGGAATGTTAATAGAAACGCGAAGTCACCGCCCTTTGATGCTGGCGCCTAAGGCGTCTGACCGCATTACGCAAGGGCTTAGCGGGAGGAAACTTGTCAGCCTTTGAGCGACGGCGCCTTTGGCGCACTAGTAAGTGCACATAAAGCTGAAAGAACTGCTGCCAAAGGATGGGAAAAATATGCGGTCTCAGTTTCATCAAACTCTGCTTCCTCTTTTTCTCATGTCCTCGTTTCTATCCTCATCGTGAAGGGCGGTAGCTACGCCTGGTATCGATAATACGACGGTCGCGTTGACGTCCCAATGGAGGAGGAGTTGTAAATCAATGACCTGCCCGGGAGAGGGAGGCTCTTCGGATACGTATCGGGAGCGACAGGGAGAAGCCCTAGAAGAAATAGACTGCCCGAGTATATATCTTCATCTTCCTGTTTATCATCCGGCACTAGCTCTTCATTGTCCGGCACTGGATTCTCCGAGGCCTCGGAATCCAGTGACAAGCCTGGAGAAGCTGCTCGTGGACACGGCTCCAAGTCTCCAAATTGCGATGGTAGACGCTGAAATCTGTCTACGCAGTTCTTTGGAATCGTGTCGCCCAGTGGGATTTTGCATATAAAGCTCAAGTGAAATGAAGTAAGATGGTGTTTCGGGAGCCTTTATCTGACCCTAGCTCATAGAAACTGTTCAGTGTACCACGCGCTTTTCTTCTACAGTCCACATCATGCCTGATGACGTATGACAAACGATGGCAAGCCGACGACGTTGGTGTTGTCCAAGATAATGACTTGATGGAGGTCAACATTGAGAAGTTGACGATTGGATTGAAAGCACCCTGTTCCATTCGTACTGCTGAGTTAAAACTGCTCCAATTGGAGAAGGACACAACGTGTGCATGTCGAGGAACGCGAGCAATCGGTTCGTGCTGAACTGGTTGATGCTGGAGCAGGTGATTCAGGGACTCCACAAGTGCGCTCCAAGAGAAATGGTCGCTGTCTCGATGCTTCCGAGGCCTTGGTTGGAGGTATCGTTTGCATGTATCGCTGCAGGAACGAGGTTAACCAAAAGTGGACGTATGAGAGTTCGACCGGCAAGCTCAAATATGTGCAAAATCAGTGTTTCTGTCTTGGCTTGAACCCTGCACAGAACAAGAAGGTGCAGTTGCAAGGATACTAACTCGCCAATGTACGCCAGCAATGGATGATCCTTGACCTCGCTGCCATTTAGATGTGTTCTCAAGCTCCCACCATCGCTACGCCTAACTACTGATTACTGATTTCTCTTACGGTCCCTGGTACTCTCAAAAGGTGGCACTGCATACGGATCTACTTTCCTACACAAGTTGGCTTAACTGTTGTACGTTTGAGCTCATGTCAGAGCCATGTGTTGAACTACGCGCTCATTCGATTGAGTTGTCAGGTGATCAGATTAGTTAGCATGCTTTATAGAGAGAAACGTGCTGCGATGCCATCGTAGAAGGGGCGGCCGGATGTACAGGAAGCAAGAACGAAGTTTGGATTGTGTCTGTATCAAAAGTATTCGAGGAGTGGCACAGACGCTTGCCTAGCGAGTACGCAGCGACAAGGTGATTGCTTTGCACATTCTTAAGTGGCACTTTATTGAGAGTAGTTGAAACACCTTCGTTCAGCTGTACACGCTACAGCTTGGGAGAAACGATACTACTTACTTCAGCCAAAAAAACCTCCAACATTTATTCCCTCAAAGGTGATCGGGGTAAGGGAGAGACCTTCATCTAGTTCCCGCCGAGCCCTTGCCATAATCTCACTTCCTAGAGCCATTGAACGAAGGAACCCAGGCGGGATTCCTCTTTGTACAAAATTTTGGACTAACAACCGAAACTTATAGATTGCCGTCGCAGGTTCGATATTATTTTTTTCGAGAATGGCCCCCAACCTCGCTTCTTCCTTCGCGGGCGTTGTAAGTAGATGGGAGTCACTGGAAAGTGTGAAAGGATGTTGTTTGAAATAGGCGTCCCCAAGAGCCATCCAAACGAGATCCCCAGGTCGATAACTTACGGGAGGCACGATTTGTAGTATCACGAAAAAGCTCTCGTTAACATCAGATACTTCAACATTGAATGTACCCAGTACATTCAGATTATGAAGTGCGTGGAGTTGGTCGACACTAAACCCGAGTGGATAACGTTGCACCAGGTCCTTAAGATGGGCCATAGTTACCCACATTCTTTCATCATCGGTCACATCTGGAAACTTTTCACGAAGGTTTCGTTTCTCGCTGCTGTCCACTCCATTGCTTGGATCGAAAATTAGAGCAGCAGCGTCGGTGGATGGGATTGCAGCCCGAACCGACGCAGCAGTGAAGCTGGCAATTAATGCGAGGACATGGGGCTTCAACATTACAGGTTTGTTGGTGGTGACGTGGGCGAGAAAATTGAAAAATGGGATTCGAAAGGCTTTTGTCAGAGAGATTGCGCACAAGTTGGCTCGTAAAAAGCCGACGCCCGTACCTATTGGAGTTTTTACCAAGAGGATGTGAAAGGGCTTTTGTCAGAAAGATGCGTACATGTGGGCACGTAAAAAACAGAAGCACTTACCTATTGGCGTTTTCTCAAATGATATGTGGATCACATCTATCCAACTTTTTAAATTCACAGAAACCCACGCTTTTTTCAAAATGAACAAGACCCATGTTTTTTACGCTTCGTATTCTTCGCAAGAAGACAACGAAAGAAATGTATGATTCTTATCTATCTATATATATATATATAAAAGAATACCATGTCGTTAAAGGACAATTGGGTCGCATTTTAGTAAAATTTCCCATTCGACACTTTAGGCAATTGATATCCGTATCCCCCCCTCAATTATAGGCGTATCCCCCCAAAACTGGAATATCTTATTTGGCACGCCGTAATTTGTCTCTTGTCTCCTTCACCTTAGATAGTGTAAATGGTTTGACATGTTTATTTAACTGAATAGGACTCATATAGGTTGACTGCGTGGTTAATCTAATTGCCTGGGACGAGCACCGGAATGTACTTTTAGTTCTGAAAGCCATAAAGCAGACGCAATTCTTGGGAAAACGCGTGAGTAACGTGTGTCAAAACGCCAATGGACCTTTTCCACTTTTGGCAATTGCCAACGTGCTGCTGTTGCGCGGACAGTTGTCGCTTGAGGGGAGTATTGCGCCTCCCGGTTTTATAAGCGCTTAGAATTTGATGCGAATCGTACACTGTAGACTGTTGGATACAAAACCACCCGTGCGTTACGCTCAATAATGCAAAACATATTGGAGAAGCACAATAAAGTGAGTGATGTTGTTGTATGTAGCTGAAAAATGCGAGCGAATTGCAACGTCTGACGCAGGAAAAGACGCTGAAAGATGTTGAGCTACTCTTTCCGAGTATGTTGGTAGGATTGGACGTCAACGTGCGCTTTCATAGGTGAGATTTCAAGCTTTGAAAAAAAAAATCGTTAGGGATGCAAATAATGCTAGTTTGTTGCTGCTATTACAGAATTACGGACTTTGAGTATACAGTGGCATGTGCAGTGTTCGATATGCTGGATATTGTTCTCGAGAATGGCTGGATGCTGGATGATCAAGATCATTCGACGGTTGGCTCGAGATAGAGAAATGCAATGAAACGTCTGCTAACACGGAGTCATGAATGCGGATATTAGATGAGAGTGGTGGGAAACAAATCGTATAATGAGCTGATATCGTGGTGGGGGATGAAATCTAACAGAATATACGCGTTAATGTTGTGGTGGAGTCAAGTTCGAAATCGAAAACATTAGCATCGATAACCTGACTACCACCATCGCGCCCAGCCTTCCAACTTTCGGAGGGGGTACACCGCGGACCACCACTCGAGATCTGGTTCGATCGTCCGCTGCAAGCAGACGACCGGTCGTCATCAGAACCCACTTGGTCCGATTGTTTAGTGCCCATCTCACCTTGTGTACCCGATGGAATGGGCTAGTTACACACTCGGTGGATCGGGATCGCAGATTGGATCGAAGCGGTCTTGAATATAGAAGACCGATCTGGATAGGTATCTCTGGGGCGGAACTCTTCACCCCAGACAAAAACAGACCAAAAACACTTCCAAGAGATAACTTCCAATAGGTCGATTGTCCAAACGATCAAGACCTGACCAATACGAAATAATAGAGGGTAGACCGACCGTTCCGGTCTAGCCCCTGACCAATACGAAATAAGACCAAAACCGGTCTAGTTTCCAACCAATATTAAAACAAGCCAATATGTCCGCGTAAAGACCCAATATGCTCGTGAAACTCCACAAACGATATCTCCACGCCAAGACCAATCCAGTGAATAGCACGTTCCAAACGTACTTGAGTTGAGGTGTTGAGATCGACAAATCGTACTCCCGTCGAGGACTTCCAGTGGGCCAAAGTGCGCGTGCGGCGCGTCCAGACCGGGTATAATGGGCGAGAGGGGATAATTCGACCATCTGCCCCCAAACACTCCGCGGCGGGCGGAGGCGACTAGTGTACGAAAAGGGAAGAACGGCGACCCCTAGCTGTGGTATGAACCAAGACCAGAAGAGGTTTCAGCCACTTATCCTAAAGCTAAAAGATTTCCTTACTTAAAGGTATAACCTCTGTCCTAAAAGGTAAAACCACAACTAAAATACTACTACCCTATAGTCCCTAAATGTGCCCCCACAAAAATATGTAAAATACCCAAAGTCGGGTGACTCACCAAAACTTGCGTTCTTGACACTTCTTGAGTCTGATAGGCTGAAAATTCCCCCTTGTTTAAACCAATCCGAAATTAGACCAAATGCCTTGACGAAAATTGACCAAAAGTGTGACAAATTTTGGGCACGCTTCTCCACATCCGCCCCTGAGTCAGACCGTGTCGCACAACGACAACGGTCTGACCTCTTCCATCAAATTCAGTTGAACCTTGGTCATTCAGACTTTTCCGACATGGAGCAACCATCTTCTTCATCCGTTCCAGGTACTTGCACTACTGGACTTGACCTTCTTGTATTTCCTTGACTACCGTTCTTGTAGACACCTCGCATACCACGTCATCGCATGTCACTTCGCTCGTCCGGTCGGTCCGGTCTGGCCGCCCCCATCGTTCTACTGCACCTCAGACATCGGCAGGGCATCAGACAGGGATCGACGCGCAGTTGCAAGACGCACTTGAAGAGATCGCACGTCTCCAGGAGCAGATTGCTCAACAGGCGCCACAACCTAAGCATGCATGTCCGGTCTTCACCTTGGACCTGTTCTAACCTTCGTTTGTCTTCAGCCCGTATACCTCCTGGCATCAGCAAGGCGATCAATGCCCTGCTTGCCGCCGATCGGCAGTCGAACATGCATGACCTCCAGCTGCGTCAGATTTTTAACCGGACTAATAAACGCGCGCAATAGGTTGACCCGCTTGGAGGCTCATCAGCTTCATCTTCGGGAGCAGCTTGTGCTGGTCCAACAGCAGCAAGCAGAAGACCTTCTTGACCAGACCACGTTGAGCATTCAAAGCGACGACCTCGAGAGAGGTCTCACTGAGCTTCGAATTTTGATTCAAGACCAGACCGAGGGAGGTCCAGTCTTGTGAACGCAAGTCGAACGATTAGACGCAGGCAGCGAACGGTCGTCGGGCGGTATTAAAAGAATGTCATCAGCGCTTGGTTGACCTGTTGTGTCCTCGTCGGAATCCGGTTTCTTCCTCCAGCGTAGACCGGTCTGCGTCGGCCGCCTTGGTGGACCTACACCGGGACCAAGACCAAGGCCGTTCATTGGCCGAAATTCCCCAGCCCAAAATTCGTCAAAAGTCTAAGAAGCGCGCAGACGCGCCGAGTCCCTCGAGGGCGCGGGGCACAGCGCGCGACCCTGAACTCGAAGGGAAGCGTGCGGTGCCTCGTAAGCGAGCCAAGATACAGGCTCCCCTCGTGGGCCCAAGCTTGGACGAGGATGACGACAGTAACATCTCCAAAAATCAAGCGCCCTCGACCGCTGGTGCTGACCGTGCCAAGTATTCAGAGGTCTCGTCCTGGGATGACTCCGGCGAAGACTCCGGTGATTCGGAGTTTGCTGTATCCATCCCAACCAATTCGCGAACAAGTCCACATGAAAGTTTTTTTCAAGTTGCATCGACTTCGGAGCAGACCAAGAAGACCGGTCCGCATGATGGCGTTCCACCACCTCATGCGTCGACAAAGTCAACACCTACGGTCTTGCCTGGGACGTCCAAGCTCCAAAAAGATGCTTTGTTGGTCAACGTGGCAATCGACAGTTCTTCCCTTCCGCCACGAACGCGTGAGGATACTTTGCCGTGGTCGCCAGGGCAGATCGGTTGTTTACGCCGGTCCACCCTGACCAAGCAGCTCCTGGCCCGGTCTTTCTCTCGTCCAGACCATTGGCTTTTCCCGCCGGCGAAGAAAGTTCCTGCCGTGTCGGAATGGCGGCCGGACTTGATCACGTCGGCACAGATCTCCTGCTTGTACGCTGACGAGCCGTGGAAGATTTTCGAGCATCCCAAGCTGGGGTTCATCTTCCACTCGACTCCGTGGGCCAATGCTTTCATGAGTCGGGTGAAATATTTTAACAAGACTCACGCTCAAGCCATCTGGGAGGCATCCCACTATCTGGTGCTTCCCCCTGAACGAGTTCGGCAAGACCCTGGCTTGGCGACCATCCAGAACAAGCGCATGCGGCGTCGGATCAGTGCGGGTGAGGCCTGGCAGTCCCTGTGCCAATATGTTTTGGACGGGATGCTGGCCCACGAGTGCGACGTCGATGTGTTCTTATATCCAGTTGTACTTCAAATGCCGCGGCGTCTCTTCGAGAGGACCCGGCTGCTGGCTGACGGTGGCACATGGTACCCCGGTCTTGGGTGCATTACACCGGTCTTGGACCTCAAGGATGCTTTGGTCCAACTAGACCAACAAGAACCTTGGCGTAACCAGTACCAGGACAAGTTCAAAAGCATCCGTCGCTGACCGTCAGCCGTCTGTGGGGTGATGGCGAGTGAGGTCGTAAGAAATCGACCAGATAACACTTAATATATATCATCGTTCTATTTCACATGTTCGGTCATCAAATCACTTTAGCTAATTCCACCACTTTCTCCAGAGTTGCACTAGACACGTTATCACCAACCGTTCCACTTACATCGCGAAAAAACAACCCACGTTCGTCACTCCACTATTCCAATTCGTCACATATTCACAATACACAATACACGAGGCACAAGACCTTCCACCTCTTCACATCGGTCGGGAAGACCGATGCTACTGCATGTCTTGGTCTTGGTCTTCATGGGTCTGCATCACTGCGAAACGGTTCCGACTGACTCGGTCCCGTTCGAATTCTCGTAGTAGTGCTCCACAGTTCAGGTCGGACTCATCGATCCAAGTTGTTTCATCATGGTCCTTCCATCGGACCAGATATTCTCGGTGGGTCCGGCCGAACCTGGTCTTCTTGACCGATCGGACATCTAAGACCTTTTCCACTTCAAATTATTCCTTCTCCAGCGGTCGTTCCCAACTGTCCTCCGGCAGTAATGCTTTATCGAAATCAAACCGTTCTGCCTCGTCTACTAGACAGGGCATTTTGGGACGATCAGGAAATTCTCGGACCAGTTTTAACTTGGACACATGTACGATCGGGAAGACCTTGTAGTCCGTGCCGGTTGTTACTAGACGGGCAGCGTGTTCACCAATCAGCTCGGCAACACGGAAAGGACCGTGCCACATGTGATCCAGCTTCTTCGCATAGCCCTCCTTCACTCGGTCTAGGTACAACCATACCCTCGCCCCTGGTTCTATACCGTGGGGTTGGACCTGGTCGTTGTTCCGGTCTGCCCGGTCTTGTGTAGCTTGACGTAACTTTTCGTTGACAATTTCTCTTGCATGCTGGTAATGTTTCTGGACCTGCATGCGCCAACGTCGAGCATCACGATCGTGGGTCCGAGTGCAGCCAATATATATCGTGTGGTGGAGCGGCTGATCGAAGTTTTTGAGACTTGATCAGGCGGTACCACGGCGCCCAGACTGCCGACTAACGAAGGGGGTCCTCCGGATGTATTAGACTGCTTGTGTTCTTGCTCACCTTGTGTACCCGACGGCTAGGCGTGGGTCGCTCCTCAGGTGACGGGGACAGCGCACAGCGAATTCTTGGTGCAAGATTGAATTAACTAACTTGTGACGATACAACCGATGCGATCAGGCTTGATCACGTGCGATCAGGTGCTTAAACCACGTCAATTAACCGCGATCAGTCTTGATCAAGTTTGGGCTGATGCTAATAACCGACGATCAGCAGTATTCCGTCTTGATCGCAAGTGCGATCAGGCGGCAGTCCGATGCGATCAGGCGCTGAAACGAAGCCAATCGGTCGTGATCAGGCGCGATCAGGCTTTGGCTGACGTTAATAACCGTCGATCAACAATATTCTGTCTTGATCGCAGATGCGATCAGGATCAGGTGTCTTGATCGCAAGTGCGATCAGGTACTGAAAGGCTCGATCAGGGGCTAAAAGCTGCTGCCCAGTCGTAATATACCTTGATCAGACTTGATCAAGCACCGGAAGTCGTTCAAGTAGCAGTTGGCGCGATTTGCGATCAGCGATCACGATCACGATTTGCAAAAAGTGTCGATCAGGTGTTGATCGGTAGGGGGGGGACTTGATCAGGCAGCGGAAGTCTTCACTGCCTGATCGCGGAGCCTCTAAGCCGTCAAACAGCTAAGGAACGCCCAAATCAATGCTCTCCTAGCCTAGACGATACGAGGAATAGGTATTTATATTAAAATCCACCTAGAGTTCCCGTGGGGCGCTTAAAGCAGCCGAACACTAGGGGCCAAACGTTAATTTCGCGGGGAAGAGGTGAGAGCACTGCTCGATCACGTTCCCAAAACCAAAAACCTTTAAACGAAGAACCACAGACACTGCGGGCGGAGTTGTGGAGTGAGTTCCCAACACTCTACGTCTTCCTGTGGGCCAAAAATGCACTAAGTGCTCCCGCCCGGGACGTAGAGGTATATACTAGTGAGGGAGGCGCAAAGTTGCCGTCCCTAAAACGATCTGCTAGATCGAACGCAAAAGGAGAAATTTATTAGCAATTAAACCCTTAGATCTACCCTGTTCCTACTTTCAACCAATCCGCACCGTCCGTTCGAAACGCCTTCCGTCCATCAGTCGACCTGATTTTTCCGCTTGTTCCTTGTTTGTTCGCTGGTGTTCGCCGCGTACCTGTAAGTAATCCGCACATCTTCCGTGTCCCTTCTATATCCTGTCTATGTACACCACGGTGGTACGTGCTACTGTACCCAACGTGGTACACATGACGGTACCTAATTATGTACTACTGTATCCACTATCTGCGTCCACTATCAGGCCCCTAATTTAGGTCCTAATATTAGTCATAATATTAGGCCTGCTATGGGCCTAATAAAATGTCCAACATTAGGCCCTATTTTTGCCTAATTAAAAAGTCCGCTTTACGACAATCGCGGCTTCAAGAGTGGACCGGGGGTCCCATCCATACGCAGGATAAAAAGGCGTTTCTCCTCGGACCCGATCGGTCGACGAGTTGAGTGCAAACACCAGCCTTTCTGCGTATTCGTCCCAATCGCGCTGGTCTGGATCGGCAACGTACATCTTGATTGTTCTTGTAATAGTTTGTACCATACGTTCTGCCGATCCATTCGCTTGCGGACGATATGCCATCGTCGCGCTCTGTTTCTGGCCCAGCATATTGTTAAACGACCGGAACACCTCGGCCATGAAACCGGGTTCTCGGTCGTGTCTGATGACCTCGCTGGCGCCGAACCTTTGGAACACGCATTCTTAGTAACTTTTGGCGATCTGCTCGGCAGACCGGGACGCACTTGCCTTCGCAATAACTAGACCGGCGAACAGGTCTACCCAGATCAACAACTCAGTATTGCCATATGTCGATTTAGGCAGCGACGGTATATGGTCCATCGCTATGACCTGGAAAGGGTAGATAGCTTCCATATTTCCGGGCGATTGCCCCTTGATTACCGTTCTACACTTTCCGGTCTCGCAATCCATACAACAACCCACATATTTCTGTACACTTCGGAAAAGACCTCTCCAGTGAAAGTGGGACCTGATCTTGTGATACGTTCTGCCTATGCCCTGATGTCCCCCTTCTAGACTCACATGGTAGTGATGGAGGACATCCGGCTGCAGCAACTCAGGTATCACTTATTTCGCCAATCGGTCCCGGTCTGCACTGTCTTGGTCGGCATCGCGGCAGTAATATAGTAAACCATTCTCATCCACTTCGTAACTGTCTGCGATCTTGGCACATTCTTTCGCTTGACCATTCGTCATCTTAGACAATTCACCGCGCAGGTAGGTCTTCAAATTCACAATCCATTCTTCTTCGTCCTGCGCCTTGAGGATCCGTTCTGCCCTTAGTCGTTGCACAACAGATTCACTCAACCGTTCCTTCGGGAACGGTTGGTGGGACTTCTGAGCTTTCGGTCTAGTCGCGACCATCACATGAACCTGGTCCGGAGCGTTCTTGGGTCCGATAACCTCGGGGAGACTGTTTATATTCATCAATTCATCAAGAACGGCCTCCTCGGTGATCGTAGCCCCGGTCTGGTCTCGCATGGCCTTGGTCGCGAGGTAGTCGGCGCTTCTGTTCCAGTCCCGTTTCACGTGTAACAGCTCGTGGTTGGGATGGTCGTTCAATGCCTTCATTACCCGATCATTTAACGACCTCAGCCGTGGAGCCTTGCAGTCGATCTCTCCGGTGACCTGCCTGATCACTAGGTTGGAGTCACCACATATGATGACTCGCCCCTTCTCTTGCGACGACAGCAGGTCCAGACATAGAAGTAGACCTCGGTACTCCGCCTCGTTAACAGAAATATTCGTCGTGAAATCGGCAGCGGCTGCAACTATAGACCATTGTGGCAACTTCCACAATATGGCACTATAGGCGCCGACCTTCTTCTTCACGCTTGCTGATCCGTCAAAACTTAAGACCAAGAGCTCTTCATCATGGTCGACGGTCGGTGGCGGTCTCGAAACTGACTGCCGAGGTTGCTTCCTCGGGGCAATCGCTATCAATGCCTCGTCCACTTCAGACCGAGGGGTGATACTGGCAGCTAATGTGCCCAATATCTCTTCCTCGCCCCTGGTGCACTTAAGACCTCGAGGGTCCACTGCGACAAGACAAGACCGCCGACCATCTGCCTAGACGTCCGTCCATCCCATTGGCTGATAATAGCCAGACCAAAGTAGACCGCCTTGACAGGACCTTTATAGGTCGGCCGACCAGCAGGTTGTAACACACATCCAGAATTCGTAGCAACGCCAGAACTTCTTTCTCGACAATTCCATAGTTCACTTCATTTGGCTTCATCGTTATCCTCGTGAACGTGACCGGATGGTACACACCATCATGATCTTGTACTAGAGTGGCCGAAATGGCCTACTGACTAGCATATACAATAATGGTCGGGACCTTTTCGGGATCGAAATGCTTCAAAATCGGTGCCGTCACCATCTTAGCCTTCAATATACCAAAAGAAAACTTTGCACGCTTGATATGGTCTTCGGCCTCCACTTGCGGACAATCTGCAGCAAGACCAGAGTCGGCACCCCCATGTAAAGTTGCCTGGTCTTCTTCGCGCAACATATGGTAGTCCACTTCCCGGAGCTCATACAACACAGCCGCGTAGATAGCAAAATCTTTGATGAAGCGGCTGTAGTAGTTTAAACTTCCTAGGAAGGACTGCATTGCCTTCAGAGACTTGGGAAACGGGAGGTTGCTTAACGAATCCAGGTCCTTAGGATTAGCTTCTAGACCATTGTTCGAGACCATATGGCCTAAATAGGCGACCTTGGACATACCCCAAAAACTTTTCACGGCACTGATAGATAGGTTCCAGCGGTCGCATGTCTCCAACAATCGTTCAACCTTCTCGCACAGATCGTTCCATGACGAGGCAGGTATCAGAATGTCGTCGATGTACGACCGCCTCCCTAGAACGGACGGTCTTCTTTCTCGATCGGGTTCACCTTCTGTAAACACATCATAACTTTCGGCAGGGTCCCGATCGGTCTTGATTTTGAAGTGTCCATACAGTGCGCTGTCTATAAAACTTTGATAGATCTGGGGTGCGTTCTTCAGACCGAACGGCATACGGTTCCACTCGAAAAGACCAAACGGTGTCACAAATGCGGAAATCTCACGGGCTCGATCAGTCATCGAGACCACCCAAAATCCACTTGCCATGTCCAGCGAACAATACCACAAGGTCTTTTCCAGGTCTTCCAACAAATCATTAATCAGCGGCATCGGGTACACCATAAGTTTAGTTAACCGATTTACCAGCCGATAGTAGATGCACAACCTAATGTCGACGCCGTTCTTCTTGATAACAGTTACGATCGGCGAGGCCCATGGAGAGGTCGACGGTCTAATAACTTGGTAGCCAACAGTCATTTGATAAGATCAGAAAGCTTTTTCCGGTACTGTGGCGCCACGCGTCGACATCGCTGAGCAATCGGCTTGGCATCTCCAACGTCAATATCGCAAATCGCACCACGGGCTGTAGGTGGTAAAGCATTGCCCTTTCCGATCAGCAGATGTCTTTTCTTCCATATGATATTCTTCAACTGATCGATCTGGTCTGGACTGTTAAGGTCTTGATCACCCACCTGTAAATCATTCATTGTAACTTCGGGAGAGTCGGCAGACACTTCAGGGAGGACTGCCATTTGGCTTTCCAGCTCCTGAATGCACTGTTACCCGCCTTCATGTATACATACTTGTTCATCTTCTGGGGTTATATCACCTAGACCATCTGGACCGGCTGAACTCCCCTGGTCTTGATCGACGGGCTGTCCTTCACTGATATCGGTCTGATTAGGAACACCGTCATGGTCCGACCTAGCAATTTCATGTTCCCCTTCTTCCGTTTTTTGTTCCGCTGTCGCCTGTCTTGTGCTGACACCACGTTTACTAACCTTGGCTCGTCTACTTGATGGTCCACCGTTCCTGGTGACTGCGGCGCCTTTCTTCGGACCAACATATTTTTTGGGGTGACATAACTTGGTCTTTCCACTAAAGGTGAGGTATCCTCTTCCACCGACCCATCATCGCTGATAAGATCGGCGGTAGATTGGTACGCCAGGTTTTGCCACTCGACATACCGCCTCGATCCAATCGAGACGAACCCCATCTTCCTTGGTACCTTCCTTTCTGCTAACCACATGCCGACAATAGTGTTATTGTCCAGTGTCAGCGGCTTGTCACCGATATTGGTAACACGGACAAAATCACGTCGACCAGCACTCTTTACGAAGGTCGAGACCCACCGATCGCCCCTGGTCAACCACAACTTCCTCGAACGAAAACCTTTCTCAACCGGGGTATCGGCAGACCGACCAACTGGGATAGTGAGGTCTTGTTCCCACCGGACCAGATCGGTATACGAACCATACAGAGGTCTTCGACCAGCCAACTGGACCTGGACCTCATCCGGGAGCGTAAGCACTCCATGTGACAGGTCTAGGCGAATACCAGCTGGGACCATGAAATCCATTCCTAGTAAAGCGTCTTGACCAGCCAACTTGCCAACCCAAGCGCTGAAAAAGTAGACCAGCGATCCCGACAAAGTAATTTTCACACGCGTTCTTCCTTCGGTCATATACGAGTTTTCGCCGATCCCGACGCATTCTTGTCTCTGGGTATCGTCTATACGACATCCGACCTTACGAGCAAAGGCGGAGTCGATTATCGATACTTCAGCTCCAGAGTCGAACAACATCGTCGCTTTCTGGTTATTAATCTTGCCACAGGCTTTCGCCTGCTTGAACCATTTATCAGGCGCGTGATACTTCCAGTATCCGCGGGATTCTCCAGGCAGCAAGTCCAACTGCATAACCACCTTAGTCCGGGAGTACTCATCGGTCTTCAGACTATAGACCGGATGGTCTCGGTCGACGCAATTTGGAATAGAACGTGTATTGTCGGTCTTATCCTCCTTGCCGACATATGCATAGATGTGAACCGTAGAACGCTCGGCTCTATCCAGATTCCAACCTAGCGAGCGTTCTAGTTTAACATCTTTTCTGCGTCCGGCGGCAGCATCCCCGCGTGCTTGTCCGGCACGTACCACTTGTGCATCATGTTGAAAAATTCTTCAATCTTGCAGTGGCCGGCCTCGTGGATCTCTCCACATGACTTTCATACGAAGAGGCAGTGGTCCGTCGGGTGGCCGCGTCTCTCGCACTTCTTGCACACCATCTTCTTCCAGAAGTTTGGACCGTCATGTTTGCTCGACCCACAGTGGGAGCACTTCTGACGAGGTCGGTCTGGGTCGGACTTGCTTCCGTTCCTTCCCTTCTGGTCCACCTGGTCGGACTTCGACTTGGTCTTCGGGGCAGGTCCCGCAACATAGACGTAACGATACTGGTCTTCATCCGATGACTCCTGTCTGGATGGACTTCCACTTTCCCCTTCTGACCCCGTGCTGTCATCAGCTACAATTGCCTTGACCGCTCGGGTCGGTCTGGTCCAAGGTCTCTTGACCGGATCGGTCTGGGTCTTGGAACGATAGCAACCTGATCCACCAGCGGTATTCGCTCTCATACTACGCGACTGTTGTAAAGTCCGCAGGGTCTGTTCGACTTCGCCCGCATCCTTAAGACGCAGTAGAGTAAGCTGGTCCGCCAGTTCTTGATCGTCAAGGGTACTAATATAGTGACCCACATGTTCTTAGGCGGCACCGTTCGGCGGGTTATTCTCTTTGATTGTTATGCCGGCGCGAAGTGCAGCCACGTTCAATCGATGCAAATACTCGATCGGTGTTTTGTCGGCCCGCTTCTGCATATGGTGGTACTTACGGGCGCTTGAAAATCCGGTTACAATATTGACCTTCAAACTCCGCACATAACAGGTCCCAGTCAGACCGGACGCACCGACCCAACTGTTGAATCCAGTTCGCAGCCGGTCCTTTTAACAAATCCCGGAATATTAAACAACGTTCGCCTTTTGGGGTCTGGTCTCGCAGGAACGCAGACTTGACCCGACTGAACCAAGACCGGGCCTGGTCTTCATCAGCATCCTTGCCAGTGAAGTCCTTGAGGTCGGTCGTCGCGGCCATACGGATGCGCGGAGTCGCAGCAGATCCAAAGTCGTAGGCAGTAGTGGAGGCTAGGTTAGCCTTGCGCACCTTGCCTGCGCCTGTACAATCTGACCCACCATGGTCGTCAAGACCGCCGACCGACTCCATATCACAGTCACTGTCTTGCTTGGTCTACGCGGTCTTGCCGGTTGCGGCTTGCGCCTCCACTTGCCGGTTGGTTTATCACTTCTAATAGTCTTATCCATAGATGTTACCGATTCCATATCCACATCTTTGCAAACATTGACACCTTGACAGGTAGACCGGTCCTGGACATGTGGGCGCATAGGTGGTCTAACCCGTTCTTCCATGAAACGTTGCATCATCATCTCAAACATGGCTTGGACGTTGGCTGGCGTCATGGGCAACGTGTTGATACCCTCCTTTTGCGGAACTGAGGCCTGTGGGGCTTGCTGGAGCCCCGACTGGCAAGCAGCCCTTTGCTGCCGCATGTCCCTTTTTTGTTCAGACCGGGCATGGTCCACCCCCATGGTCATCCGCTCGACACCAGTCTCCAACTCTGATGAGATGTTAGAAGCCGGTGGAGACTTGTAGATCGATTCATCATCGGAACCAATGTCAACAAGCTCTGTGGAGGCTTTGGCGACCTTCATTGCCGTGGTGGGAGTTGGGCGGCGAACCGCCCCCACCAGTGGCACCAAACGGTCGTGGAGGTCCGACATCGACGCCTCCAGTCTCCAAGCATCAAATTCAAACAATTTATTGACACCGGCGGGGTTCTGCATTTTAATGCCAACCTCCGCCGACATCGCCACCAAATTCTTGACGAGCAGTAATGGTCGATCACTCTGGATCGGCTCGGTAGTGGGACCGAGAAGACGGTCGGGGATATGGAGGTCCAACACCCGAAAGACCTGGTTTTGGCGAACAAATCGCTTCAATTCGAAAACATAATACATCTTGTCCAGGTCTTGTTCGGTGATAGCCTCATCCACGACCTTCTAATTTTCTTCGAAGTCGTCTTCGTCGGGTGGCATTCCCAGCCCTTTTCTGTGCACCTTGGGTACCTTGGGGACTTTAGGGAGGTAAACCGTATCGTTCCAGTCAGCCTCCAAGTAATTTTCATCTTTTAGTTTTCCATCAATTTTTTCATTCATACACATAGGATCAGGACCAAGGTCCTGATCCTTTCCGGAACTATAGCAAGACCTGCTATAGTCCCGATCGGCGCCTTTTGGGGAGGAAAAAACTTATTAATCACGATCTGGTACTCCGCCAGGCCAGATCGGACATCGCCATCTTTATCAACAACGAGAACGTAAGGCGATAGCCTTTCCTTACGTCCTCTCCAGAACGACCATATTCAAATCATTCAAATCTTCGAATCCAATTTTTGATGGAATATCAGCACGGTGATATCCACGATCACCAAGTGATCCGGGCACGCGCACCATTGTGGTGGAGTCAAGTTCGAAATCGAAAACATTAGCATCGATAACCTGACTACCACCATCGTGCCCAGCCTTCCAACTTTCGGAGGGGGTACTCCGCAGACCACCACTCGAGATCTGGTCCGATCTTCCGCTGCAACCAGACGACCGGTCGTCATCAGAACCCAGTTTGTCCGATTGTTTAGTGTCCATCTCACCTTGTGTACCCGATGGAATGGGCTAGTTACACACTCGGTGGATCGGGATCGCAGATTGGATCGAAGCGGTCTTGAATATAGAAGACCGATCTGGATAGGTATCTCTGGGGCGGAACTCTTCACCCCAGACAAAAACAGACCAAAAACACTTCCAAGAGATAACTTCCAATAGGTCGATTGTCCAAACGATTAAGACCTGACCAATACGAAATAATAGAGGGTAGACCGACCGTTCCGGTCTAGCCCCTGACCAATACGAAATAAGACCAAAACCGGTCTAGTTTCCAACCAATATTAAAACAAGCCAATATGTCCGCGTAAAGACCCAATATGCTCGTGAAACTCCACAAACGATATCTCCACGCCAAGACCAATCCAGTGAATAGCACGTTCCAAACGTACTTGAGTTGAGGTGTTGAGATCGCCAAATCGTACTCCCGTCGAGGAAATTCCGGTGGGCCAAAGTGCGCGTGCGGCGCGTCCAGACCGGGTATAATGGGCGAGAGGGGATAATTCGACCATCTGCCCCCAAACACTCCGCGGCGGGCGGAGGCGACTAGTGTACGAAAAGGGAAGAACGGCGACCCCTAGCTGTGGTATGAACCAAGACCAGAAGAGGTTTCAGCCACTTATCCTAAAGCTAAAAGATTTCCTTACTTAAAGGTATAACCTCTGTCCTAAAAGGTAAAACCACAACTAAAATACTACTACCCTATAGTCCCTAAATGTACCCCCACAAAAATATGTAAAATACCCAAAGTCGGGTGAGTCACCAAAACTTGCGTTCTTGACACTTCTTGAGTCTGATAGGCTGAAAAGCCCCCCTTGTTTAAACCAATCCGAAATTAGACCAAATGCCTTGACGAAACTTGACCAGAAGTGTGCCAAATTTTGGGCACGCTTCTCCACAATGTGCTCAAATACTAGAAAATCGAGTAATCATCCACTTTAGATCTATCTAATGACGGTAGCCACTTCCAAAGTATTCTTTAAACACAATGCCAGCGTGATGACTGAGCTGTCCAAAGCCATAGAACAAATCTTTTAGTCGCTCCTGATGGACGGGGTGGTGACTGGTCTCCCCATCAGTATTCGCAATTAACAAAGAATACGCAGCGGATACCGAGCAGGCAACGATGAACTGCAAATTCTCGCCCAATTGAGAGATGCCCCACGAACCGCTATACACCCAAAGAATAACACTGCATCCTGGCAACACCTCACATATAGCTTAAAAATCCAGATAAGTTTTTGTGTAAAAGGGATTTAGACATACCTCCACTCGAGAACGCTAGGATGCCGCCTATGCGGTGGCCTGAGTTTTTCCATTGCCACGTGGTCTTTTTTCCGCCAAAAGTATCAGCGAGTCCCTCCATACTCAATCAGTACCAGTGAATACCAGTGACTACATTTGTTTTAACTTACTCCAAGTAAACTGAGCGTGGCTAACGTTGCTGTCCCAGCTGCAAGCCAAGAGTGCGTGGATGTGAAGTGTTCTTTGCCAAAAGCGTTTTTCGTCATGTAAGCAGCTGCACCCCCAAGACTTAAAACAGCATTGCCACTACTTGAAAAAACATGTGCAGCTTGGATAGAAGCTCTCTGTCCATAACAACACCCCAGCTAATGATATGGATTGACATCGAAAAATCATTCCATACAATCCTAACCGTGTCTTAAAGTCCATCACACTTTTGCGCTCTTGCATCACGTAGATCCCTCTGCAGATACAAACAGTTAGAGTTTATCTGCTAAGATTACAACACTCAACGTACAGCGGGAAGCATAGCAGAAAGGCAATGGCATTTTACGCCGGGTGTAATACGAAGAGCGACGGGTTTACCGCACTCTTCAGCAAAATGATGGCGCAAGGAACGCGAAGTAGCACGGCAAGCAAAAGGAGCTCCAGAAAGTTAACCATTCAAAAACGTATAATAGTACGTAAATTTAGTCGTGATTATTAACGTAAAACAATGGGGCAACATAATGCAACTTTTGCCTTTTGATTTTCGTGACGTAGCAGGACAAGCGATTTTCCCACCAGCGACACATATGCTGCAATAATGAGTATTGTGAGCTGGAATTGTCTAGCAGGGCTAAATTTCTTGAGCCCCCACCAGCTGGTGTGGAGTCCATAAAGCATTGTCGAAACGCATCCAATATAAATGAGCACGCCTCTGATTTGGGGGGTACGCCTATAATTGAGGGGGGGATACGGGTAGTAATTTAGGGTGATTTCGTCACATTATACTTTCTGAAACCAACCAACTTGGTTTGGCCCGGGATCGAACCCGGGACCTTCCGGACCCGCAGTGAGTAGTGAACCACTCGACCACGGTCGGATTGGGGTAGTAATTTAGGGGGATACGGGTAGTAATTTAGGGGGGATACGGGTAGTAATTTGGGGGGATACGGATATCAATTGCCGACACTTTATCCGTGTCAGATTACCTAAATTTTCGCGCACGTGAAATTTACGGCCTGTAGATTAAGACGCCAGACGGATATGAGATCACTCCCGGACCAATTCATCATCATCTTCAACATAATTAAAGGCAGCGCCGAGCCATCTCCCTATAGTATACCCCCAGATCGGGTCCCCTGCCTTCCTATACAAGTACATGATCATCTTGTCCACCCATTTGAAACTATCTTTTGCGTAGAAGAGGCTAGGACCTTCCCCATATGAAGAACCAGTCTAAAAAAACGCACCACACTGTCGTCATGATCATCACTATTGGAGCTTGAAAGTGTCTTTGTCGCCTCGAGGAGATTCCTTTTGCTCTATTGCCTCCGACGCGAGCTTCAAGCCATCGTTTGAAAGTGCCACACAAGTGATTCTCCTTTAAATGGCCTCGTAAGAAGCACGGCGTGTTGTTGGTTATGTCGTTAACGAATACAGGAAGGCCAAGCGAATACATGAGATACTTGGCATTCTCTCGTGTATTGGAATATGTGCCTATATGTCTCAGTAACATTCTATACGTGACCAAGTTATTGTAGCCAAGTCCAAGTACACAAACCATCGTAACCGAGTACTCGACGGAGTTTTTAACTTTCGAGTCTCTGTCCTCGCTGGAAGGAATTGCTGTCGGTCACGTGCTAAAACGACAACTGGGGAGGAGCTTCATAATGAGAAGACACAAAAGTCGCACGTAACTTGCACGTCGTCGATTTCCAAGCTCAGGCGACTCGAGGTGGTGTTTTTTGCGTCCGTTGCGACTTTTTAAACTTTTTACGAAGGCTGCGCTTCCGACTGAAAGCATTTTGCAGCGTAGAGGAACCAGCTTCCCGAATTTTAGCAAGCACTAGACTGTTTTCAGACGATGCAATGCTCGTGACAGTACCAGCGGTCCCTGCACGTCCTGTGCGACCGATACGATGCAAAAAGGTGACCACATCACTCGCGAATTCAAATTGGACGACATGATTTACTTTGGTCGTATCAAGACCTCGTGCAGCGATATCGGTACAGATAACGACGAGATTTTGATCGTTCTCAGCTTCGCTATCGAGTCGGTCTAACAGCGCTTGACGGTGTGGACGATCAATCTCTTTGTGAAATAGTGCACAATTGGTCATGTTCTTGTCGTGGTGCAAAAAATCAAAGAGTGCATCAGCACTTGCAATCGAGTTGGCAAACACAAGAGTTTTTCCACTTGTCAACGACTTTTGGCCGTCGTCCTCCCCTGTGGATGTCAAAATCTCATACAAAAGTTCACAACGAGCCTGTTGCTTGTCCGACAAGTTTCTACGTGCCATAAAATCTTGCAAATTCTTCACACGTAACGTCAATGTCGGTAAGGTGCGATGAAAATTCTAGAACCAACAATTGAATTAAAAAACATTGACAAATACAGAGTGAAGAGAAGTTTACCTTAGTAGTAGCAAATACAGCCGACGGGAACATGTAATCGATAAAATGACGCACTGAACGTTTACCGTAATCTGGAATTGTTGCGTTTACAGCAAAAAAAAACACATTGTTAAGGACACTATCGCGTAAAGGCAACCTCCACCTTTACAAATATGCATAAAAACACAAAAGCAGCTAAACAAGGTGAAAAAGATATTGCACTTAAGATCGTCTGGGTACGCTGTCCCACGGCGAAATCCTCTGGTTGTACTGGGCGATTCGTTCTATCACCGACTTTCCATGAATTTAATTCCGATCGAAGCAACGGCTGGTTCCGAACTGTTGCGAGAATTTGCTTTGTCTGTTTTTCATAGCCACCACTCAGTAACATATCTGCTTCATCCACAATAATCATTTGCGTAAATGCAAAATCGGTGGGTTTCGTCTCTCGTAACAATGTACCAGGAGTCGCAAATACCACTGGACACGCCCGTGTTTTCAAATTTTGTCTGGATGTTGACAGATTCCCTGCAAAGTCGGCAAGGTTTGGATCAAGTTGATGCAGCACGGACAGTAATTGGCGCACTAATTCCTGGGACGTCGTGAGTACGAGCGCAGCTGGTTGACGCATGTCATGAAATGGTACAGGGATCTGACCCAAGTGTTGAATTAACGGTAAGAGGAAGGCCAGTGTTTTCCCGCCTCCTGTTTCAGCGGCTAGAACCACATCTTTACCGCTTAAGATCAATGGAATTGCCTTGGTTTGAATCAACGTGGGACGTGTAAGTCCAAGTGTTGTCAATCGATTCACTAGTGTCGGATTCAAGCCCAACGAGTGAAAACACCGAATTTTGGATAGACCTGCTACAGCTTTGACGCTTGTCTGCATTGAAAACATGCACGTGGAACGGAGTGAGCGCAGCGCAAAGACGCGGTTGGATAGCATGACTGGCACCGGAAAGTGCCCGACTCGAAATGTAAATGGTACAGTGTACCAGTTTCCCTGATCTTGGACTTTGCGAGCCTCTCGAGCGAGTCGACGTGCCTTCCTTGGGCGAAGAAATACGAATGTGTGGTATAGTCATACTCAGGGAGCCGTATCTACTCAGGGAGCCGTATCTAAGCGAAGAACTGGATGCGGTTGTCTTTAAAGCATCACACTAGGAAGCCTGGTGACATGGAAAAAAATGGGGGAAGCACCCTATTGACCTGGCCAGCTGGGTGGAGGTTGGCTTGACGTTGGAGAGCAGTTCCTGTCAACTGCACTCTCACCTGACTACGCTCATTTTGGAGCTGGGGCCTGCTCAGTATTCCGGGTCACCACCAATCCAGTCCGCCCTGAAGCGCCGACAGCTCGCTGCGTAGGTTAATCAGCTGATCATCGTTGCGACCAACGTTATTTGTATGCAGATCGGACACTTGAGACGTTTCTCTACTTGCGCTGCGCTGTTACACATATATATATTCTGTTGGATCAGACGTCGAATTTGAGCAGTGGTGCAGACGGCATCACCTGATGACGACTAGTACTGGCAGTGGCACTGGACGACGCCAGGTGGACTATCGGCTGTGGCACTGGATGGCGCCAGATGGACTAGTGACTGTGGCATCACGAAGTCTTGGGTCATCATGGGTGGAGGACAGAAGGGATGGAAATGCTGCAGAGGCAGCAGAAGAGTGCGAGCACAGGGCGACCAAGGTGCATGTGCTTTACATCAGTCAAGTAGGGTTTTTTATTATTTTTAGCGCTCTAACTAAATTTACTTTCCAACTCACCGCGTCAAGCTCAAGTGTCTTTTCACCTCCTTATAGGTCGTCGCCCTTTTTTTCATCAAGTGATTTAACAGGTTCTACCCATGACATATAGCTTGCTGGGGACGTGGAAAGATTAAACGAGACTTACGTGGGTTGGTAAAGACGAGACAAAAGTCTTCACGAACTTTCATGACATCCTTAACATGCGACTACAGATGTCGGTGTCGAATTTGGCCTATGTCATGCTCCAGAACTAATATAGCGAGCTACCTTTGCCTCTCAGCGGTGGATTTAATCACGCAGATTGGTGAATTCACTCTCGAGGTTAGTTATCCTCCCTCCGTGAGGAGACCTCAGACGACTTTCTTGTTAGGAGGGCCTTTAATGCTTCAACAATCCAGTCACGCTCCAACGGAAGACTGGCTAAATCAGGCGTCAGCCGGTCACTGGAAGAGGATCATTTGGAGCTTGGCCTGGGTTACTTCCTGCTGCTAGCACCGTTACCAGGGTGGTTTTTTGTTTAACGATCCGCCCTATTTGCGCCCTTTCGGCCGGAGAAAATTTGGCTCTAAAACTCATCAAGACGCTCATTGAAAATCATTTTAGAACTGGAGTTTTAAGTTCTCGTTCTCTTCCAGCTGATAGCGTCAAAATTAAATTTCCCGGATCTCGAACAACGCAACAGCGTAAGCTCCAAAATCCTCGATGAAACGGCTGTAGTAGTTTTGGAGGCCCAGATATGATTGTATCGATTTCAGTTTGGACAGGAACGGTATATCATGGGAGACTCTAAGTCCTTAATGATATATCCAAGTTCGTACTTGATACCCTTCGTAGGCGACCTTCGTTCGCCCTGAAAACTCTGATCGACAAGTTACAGCTTTCATAGGTGTACAAAGATCTTTCCACCTTCAAGCATAGATCTTTTGGAGGTGCACTATCGGGTGCGCAGCACTTCAAGGTATCGACGCCAGAGTAGTAGCCCATGGTAGGACATATCGAGGATTCTAGAAGGAATAGTTAGTACACTAGGTGGTAGGAAAGTCAGGTGCAGGGAGTTCTCACTTCGATATTGGTAGAGCCACTGAGGAGGCCCCCGGCGGGGGCCGAACGCGTCTTGCACGCGTTCAATCAAGAAGTCGATGCATTTGTTCGCTTTCGCTTTTCTACAGGTTATGAGCCCAAGCGGCTTGGCGTGTGCACCTCGGTGGAAGTCGGAGACACGCAAGTAGAGCTCACGCTCAAGTCGTTGCCGAAGCAACGGGCTCCGACGACAGGGTGAGCGGAACGGCAAGCGCGTTACGGACACACAGTGGCACTTTACGCCCGCGAAAGGGGAGACCGAGTTCTGCACTAAGGAGCGAGAGCGACTCACGTGGTGACGGATTGAAAGAGGTCAGTCAAGGAAGAGGACGAAGGCAAGCTGGGAAACTACGGTATAACAAGTCAAGACGGACGTAGTGCTGAACAAGGGGGATCCGGGTACCTGCAGGAGTACTCGGCAGCATGAGATGCTGACCAGTGAGCGGGGAACCCGAAGAAGACCTGTGGTGACAATCCTGGACACAGAAGCGCGAGGAGCATTGCGCAGAGGACGCATGATCACAGCGAGGCTAACGCAGGGACGCCGCAACGGATCTTTGAAGCAAGGTTAGCTGTTCACACGTGAACAAGACGGATACGACTCATGTCGTCAAGGAGGAGTGTTCGATGTGCACTAGTGGTGCGCAGCACTTCAAGGTATCGACGACAGAGTAGTAGCCCACGGTAGGGCATATCGATGATTCTAGAAGGAATAGTTAGTACAATAGGTGGTAGGAGAGCCATGTTCAGGGAGTTCTCACTTCGAGATTGGTAGAGCCACTGAGGAGACCCCCGGCGGGAGGCCGAAACGCGTCTGGCACGCGTTCAATCAAGAAGTCGATGCATGTGTTCACTTTCGCTTTTCTTCAAGATCATCCCACAAAGATACAGTGATCTAGATATGGTTTTCTACCCAAAAAACTATGGACGCTTATCCCTTTCTGGAAAACATACTGTACATCGACGGGACCTTGATTTACAGGTGTCCGTACAATCGTTGCTGATCAACCTATGGTAGATCTGGGGCGCGTTTTTCAGACTAAAAGGCATTTGGTCCATTCAATAAGCCCAATGGTGCAACAATGGTGGAGCCTTCCCTTGACCTTTATGTCACGTAACCCCCAATCTACTTGCCTACCTGAAAAACAAACCCATAGGAACATCCAATAAATCATTGACTAACGAGATCAGGTGAATCATTAATCAGGCTAATTGATTGACCATCCGATAATCGCTGCACAGTCCAATATCTACCCATTTTTGACCACAATGACAAGATATGAGGCTTAAATAGATGTCAAGGGTTGGACAATGTTCGTCCAGAATATTCCCTTGATGAGGCAGAGAACTTTTCCCGATAGTGGGAACCCGCTAGCATCGTTTTGCGATGAGCATAGCATCAAACACATCGATGCACAAATCACTCTAAATGCTCCAGGCGGTAACGCATTTGTTGACAGTGGATGAGGGTGATAAAATAGGAACTGAATATTTATTAGACTCATCTCTCTCTCTGTCTTTCTCTCTTGTGCCCCATTGGGCGTTGCGAAACTCCGGGCGGTGTCTCAACATGCACGATGGTGAAATACTGAACATATCCGGAATCTACAAACCCTCCTTGAAGCCCAAGCATTAACTTAAATCCGTTGTTGAGAACCCCATCAACTTGCACAAGGTCGCATGTCTCGACTAGTCCAATGGTTTGGTGAATGCATCGGCAGGGCTTTCTTCCCTTGACTTTCATAATTTCGATCAGGCCTAATACCTAAAGCACCTCACGAGTCAAAACTGGATCCACATCCTCACCACTGTTACCCGATAACAAGTCGATCATTGGTTCCATTGGGTTTTCGCACTTGTTGACTTCGTTAAAACCATACTTGACAAGAATTTCTCGTATATACTTATGTTGGCAAATGAGCGCACCATCATCCATTTGATCCATTTCGACACCAAGATACTCAAACAGAGACCTTGATCCTTCAGACCATAATCACGATCCAATGCCCCCAACAGGAGTCACACTTGAAACTTCTTTGTTGTTAGCACACACAACGTCATCCACGTAGACGAACAATTACACGAACGTCGGTAAATAGAAGCAAAACAGGCGACACTACAAAATTGGTCGCGGTGTAACAGCTCCAAACTAAGTCGTCTATGCTGACCTACTATTCCCACCTAGGAATAATGGGACGAACTACACGGCAGTTTTTAGTCATTATGGACGCATGGAGTCGATTTAGGACGACTCGGCTGTTGAAGGATAACTATGCCGCAACAGTAAACATGCAAAATTTAGGAATATGTTGTGCTGTCCAAGCGGGAGGTAGAATCAAGAAAACTGTACAGCATGATTTTGAAATGTCCAAAACCAAACAATTTTCTGTGCAACAGGCCTTGACCGATAAAGGAAAGGAGTCTGTAAACAAAGCATTGGTAGCACGGTACGCGACTCGTGGCGTCGAGCACATCATGGTGGGGCCTAAGAGCTCGCACTTGAATCCATGTGAGCGCACCCACCAAACTTTGATTGCAATGATCAAGGCGGGAATGCACTGGTCACGATTCTCATCGGTCACTCTGGATCTACGCATTGTAGAACAATAAGTACGTCAAAAATCGTATCTATTGCAAGGAAATCGAAGGTATTCCATACCAGCGCATGTATGGTCATTTACCACATTCTACCCTTCAGGTGCCGAGTTTTTGTGTACCCATCACACCGAAAAAGCAGAAGCATGACGCAAATGCTGTGATGGCTTTTGGGTATAGATGATACAGCTGGTTGTCTCGTCATTCCCAGTGAAATAAGGTAGAATTTGTTGTCTTAGTCCATGTGTGTGAGGAGGTCACGTACGGTGAGCGTCATCACGTTAATCAATCCTTCAATGACATTAGCTAATGGCTAAATGTCAACGGAGCCTCCGGAGGGCAGTGACGATGGAGTTTAAGCGGTCAATATCGCATCCAGGTGGAGGACATCAGGCAATCAGTATACGATGCGCATGAGAGCGATGGTGTCAGTGCCTCTGCCACATTAGAGGTCAACACGATTATTCTAGATTGATCCCATCCCGATGAAGTACGAATGTACCGCACCCGAATCCACAGGTCGTGATTGTGGTAAATCGTACCATAAAATTGGTACGTAATTATGGGTATAATTGCGGACACCACTATGGGTGCGGCTGTCGTAAAATGTACCACAAATTGTGCCGGTAAAATAGTCGGTACAACAGGTGGTACGATAGTGGGCACCACAGTTGGTACCGCAGTTGGTACATCAGTCAGTACAACTGTTGACACAACGGTGGCGGACATGGACGTGGCGTGGACGGGACATCTGAGACGATGCGAAAACTGACACAGTTACCTAACGGTAAACTGACGGTAAGCAACGAAATCAGGTCGAATGGTCGACAAAATGTGTAGGAATAGGTAGTTCTGATTGGCTGATATTAGGTTTTTGGTAGATATTAGGATATAAGCAGTAATTAAGTTCTCTTTTTGCGTCCAACTTCCAAGGACACCCAGGGACGGCACCTTTGCGCCGCCGGGAGCACCTAGTGAATTTTTGGCCCACCGGCAGGCGTAGAGTGTCAAGAACACGCCCGCGACTCCGCCCGCTGTGCCAGCGGTAGTTTTTAAAGGTTTTTTGTTGTTTGGTTTTGGGAACGTGATCGAGCAGTGCGCTCTCACCTCTTCCCCATTGGTACACGTTTGGCCCCTGGTAGTTCGGCTGCTATAGCGTCCCACGGGAACTACTAGGCGGATTTTAGTAACGCCGTCGATCAGCCGTCGCTGATCGACCCTCTTCTTGATTAAGCGTAGAATACATAGTATATTGGGTATTTTATTTGCGTATCAAGCTTAAGAGGCTCGGCGATCGGGTGGTGAAGACGTCCGCTGCCTGATCAAGTACCCCTTCGCTGATCGTCACCGAGGTCGACGATCTACGACTTGCGACCCCCGATCAACTGTTTGCAACTCGCGCCAACTCGTAAGGAATCTACTAGACCGATCAGCGGTCCCGATCAATGGTGATCAAGCCTGATCCCACCTGATCAGCACATCGGTCTATTCACTGCGAATTACCCTAATCTTGCAACAAGGAATTGCAGTGTGACATCCCCGCCACCAGGAGAGCGACCCACGCCCAAGCCGTCGGGTACACAAGGTGAGCAGGAACACAAGTCAGCCACACAAGACAACCGGAGGACCCCCTTCGTCAGTCGGCAGTCCGGGCGCCGTGGTAACGCCTGATCAAGCTTCAAAAACTTTGATCATCCACTCCACCACATGATTGCGTAGGTGATACTGAAGAAACGTCTTGAGATCGTGACGACACCATTGGTAGTTTGATAATGATGAAGGTGATCCTATCCGTATCTGCGATTCACGACCCCAAAGACTTGTTGGACTATGACGGTTTAAAGGAATATTTGACCGAGGTTTGGTAGAGGGAAACGAGATGTGAGTGACTAGAATAATTGTGGTGGAGTGAAGTTCAAAATCGAACACCGAAGTGTCCGGAACTCGACCTCCATCGTGCCCAGCCGACCAACTTACGGGGGGGGTTACCCCGCGAACCTTCGCCTATATGCCGATCGGGTGACCAATCTGCATTGCAGGACGCTTAGCTTCTGAGTTCTCACCTTGTGTACCCATTGGTATGGGTGGTAACCCACTCGGTGGACCGTCGCGCAGTATGAGTCTTGATAGGTACCGGTATGGATGGTACCACTTCTGGGGTGACTTGTACCAAAAACCAACGAAAGATAATCCAAATGATCCTATCGGAAAATGGAGCGTAAATAGTCACTCCGAATGCAAAGAAAGCTTGGGGCAGATCTCGAGCAGCAGTGTGGAGACCCAGCCAATAGAAATTTGGGGCGGACCGCGAGGCGGTTCGTAGACCCAACCATAATCTGGGGCAGATCGCCAGATGCGATGTGGGGACCCAGCCAGTACAAATGACGATAACACGTTCGGACTTGAGGGGTTAGTGAACATAGAGGATCGCTTCCCGTCGTGGGACTTCCGGAAGACTTATGTGTGTCTTGCCGGGGAAAATGAGCTAGAGGTGACTGTGTTAACCCTCTGCTCCCAATAACTCCGCGGTAGGAGCGGCGACCTATGTGAACCAAAGGAAAACGAACACTATATTTTTTTAATATCCAATTAAAATCCGATGTGTAAACTACATGCAAAACCGTGTGCCTCACGTTAAATCTGCGTACTAAATACTCCAGACACACGATTGGACCAAAATACTTCGCCCTTTGAGCCAACCCGATCGCTTCAACTTGATCACTGGTACACTGGTACATGCTAGTCAAAAAAAATCATCTGCACTTCACCACACAATCAAGTTGTAGAATCTCCAAGAGATGAAGGAGCGGCGCTCGAAGAGGCAGAAATAGCAACAGCGGCACAAATGACACCAAATATACGTCGAACACACGCAATAAGTGGTGGTCTTACCAACTGTTCCGGGACAATAATCCGCATGAGAAAACACCCTGTAAAAAAATAAGCAAAACCGAATCGGTTTGGACACGAAGGTACGACGAACGGGCCTCCGAGAATGCTCCAAGATTTGCACACCGGTTAGATTTGATTTGAGGATAATGCTTGACATGCAAACATGACTAGAAAGATTAATGGAAATAATTTCAAGGCAATTATCTTGAACATCTCCAAATTCTTAAAGAAACGTCGTGCGGAAATGCGGTCCAAGTACGTTTTGTTCTGGAGACAAGCTGAGGAAGTTGAAATATTAAGCACTGAGGACAAATGTATTGGAGGAGATCCCTATGGTCGATATGCGTACAGGTTCCCAAACCGTGCGGAAGATGTGGCCTTATGCACCCTAACGGATACACAAGGCTTCATTATAAGATTCAAGACACGCCTTGTTGCATTAGAGAACTGTCGGTATTAATTTCATCGAGACGTTATCGACAGTTGCGAAGATGTCATTGGTCAGCGATTTGGTGGCACTCGCTGTCAACCAATGACTTTGTCGTGATGATGGTGACATCAATAAGGCCTAACGCTAAAATTTGGCAGTACGTCCAATCCATCGAAAGGTTCCCATGCAATAAACCTGGACATGCACATCGTGAAGAAAGCATTGTAACTTCGAGATCAATGGTTGGCTCTTGGCTCGAGGTTTTTTCCGGTGTGCAGTAGATCCGTGTTTCTACTACTTCATTGATGGT
>CM047582.1:16046780-16150777 GCA_026184515.1 Peronosclerospora sorghi | reverse complement strand
TTTTTAATTGGATATTAAATATAGTGGTCGTTTTTCTTTGGTTTACGCAAAAGTCTCCCCCTTCCTACCACGGAGTCTTTGAGAGCGGAGGGATAACAAGGTCCCCTCTAGCTCAACTTATCCGGCCAGGACGCGTAACAGACGCACTAGGTCCATCGTAAGTCCCACGACGGGAACGCGTATCCTTAACGACACTCACCCTCAAGTCACACGTTTGGAACATGTTTTATCGTTTTATTGTCTGGGTCTACGCATCGCTACACGCGGTCCGCCCCAAATTATTGGTTGGATCTACACATCACCACGCGGTCTGCCCCAAATTATTAACGTATTTGGAGCGACGATTTCCAATCCATCTACACCCCGGAATTATTGGATTATCTATCGTTTGACATTGCCCTTTACACAAGTTGCCCCAGAAGTGGTACATTCCATATTGGTACCCACCGAAATTCATATTGCGCGACGGTCCACCGAGTGTTCTGCCACCCAAACCATTGGGTACACTAGGTGAGAACTATGAAGATAAATCCGACCAGGCGTCCTGCGGTTCAGATCGGTCACCCGATCGGGATGCAGGCGAAGGTTCGAGGGGTACGCCCCCCCCGTAAGTAGGTCGGCTTGCACAATGATGGTCGGGCTCAGGAAACTTCGGTGTTTGATTTCGAGCTCGACTCCACTAAACGTGCGTAAGCAAAACATCTGTGCCAAGTGAATATCGACATCGTCGTCTTACCACATTCATAGAGCGTAATTCATTTGACTTCTTGAGAATATGACTCACGGATTATTGCGTCAGATCGCTTTCAATAAATTTCATATATCATTTCCCAACATCTCGCTCCCAGTTTCAAGATGGTCGACCTGTTGTAACCTTGCTGGTTGTGCAGTTGTATTTCTCAGTCGCATGATAGTTAACTGCCGCCTATCAAAGGCAATTTTCCCTTCATCACTGGTGAGTTATAACCTTGTAGCTTCCGTAAAGCAATATCCTTCAGACTATTCTCGGGCCTTAGTGTGAGCAATGTCCATTCGTGTTGAAGTTTTCAAGTGATGCATACACTCTGGTAATGGGACTGTATACAAACTTCAAGCGAAGCGCGACCACAGTGGTCACTTACGATTTATACATTATTAGCTACTTTGGAAATTTAACTTATACTTGCTTTTATTAGGAATTTTAGGTTAGGTTCTTAAGTACGCATTTATAATTAGTATATTTTTACTCTTAAACAAACAACACTTACTTGCTTCCCGTGAACCCCTATCCTGATCAAGTAGGCCGCGCTTCTATCCAAGAAATTTACTCTTTAGACTGTCAGGTACTAACAGCCGGTACAGTAATTACGTATTATTGGCCGTGTCCCAACTCGTGTCAATTTCCTACACTTCGTATTTACGAAAGTCTTTTCCATCACATTCCGCGAGGAGACCTAAAATCATGATCTCGTTTGCCTCCGTGAGATGCGAGCTTCTTGTGCACTCATCTGAAGACTATGGTCGTGCTGTGATGGAGACGACATTCCGCACGCCACTCTTGGATAATAACCGTGCTGGAAATCGGAGGAGTATGGTAATGTAAGAAATGCATACACATTAGATCCAAATATCTCTCTCTTTTTCTTGTGCTTAACCCGGCGCTACGAAACCCTTGTCGGCACTTCAACATACAAGAAGGTGAAGCCGAAGCTGACCATATCTGGAATCAAACACCATAATCTAACAGCGTCTCGTTATCGAACGTCACGTAGCATCGCTTTCAAAAGATGTCACACAGTCGTTTGATCACTTCACTTCTATTGGATCACCAAACGCAGGTATTTTTTACGCACTTTCCTCGATTGTGGAAATATCTCCGAAAATAATATCGCCCGTGGTTTCTTCTTCTTAGGTGAAAAGATCTCCTTTGTGGATACTTTTGGATCTTCTTCCATACAATCGAACGTTCGTGATATATACAAAGTCTCAGCTTCTAGTTGATCAGCTTCGAGGAGGGTTGAATCCTTTTGATCACTTTGGCATTCGACTCTTGTGCTGATTTAATCAATCTAAAGCATTTAGGATAGCTGAAGATAAGGCAATATGCATTGTAGTGCGTCATGCTTTCCTGGACAAGATGGGGAATGTTAGCATATGTGTATGTGAATCTTCAAAAGCGTTTGTGTATTAGGGTTGTGGTTCGCCAGACGTTGACGCGCGGGTAGCTCAGTTGGAGGTATGTCTACTATCATAATATAATGAGTGAATTCTCAAGCTACCTACCCTATACTTACTATTGGCTAAAAGTAAATACTGATCTACAATAAATATACAATGATCAATTTCGTCCACCTAGCTGAATTCACTTAGAAACGAATCCATCCCCTCCAATAATTTACTCGAGATAACAACAAGACGTCTAAAACGGCACTAATGCCGAATCATCATCCTGCCGCTCAAAAACTATCGCGCTTTATACACTTTTATCTCACAGGAAGAAATCACACGTGTCCAGAAAACTAAACAAAAGGAAAGCATCCGTCACAGAACGAGCAACTGATTTGACTTTCTGGCGGTGGGTGCGTTTAACCAGCAACAGTCCGTTTTCCAGGGAAAAGAATCACAAAGCACGGGTGGTTTTGATCGGACGACACGATCAACAAGTGTTCCGTTTTCCATATTCAACACAAATTTTGATTGTAAATAGATGATTGCAGCCACAAACTCAAATTTGGAGCTTTAACTCTTTTGATTCTTGTGTGGTGGAGTCCAGTTCAAAATCGAACACCGAAGTGTCCGGAACTGAACCACCATCGTGCCCAGCCGACCAATTAACGGAGGGGGTACTCCGCTGACCTTCGCCTGGGTGCCGATCAGGTGATCGATCGTCACTGCAGGACGCCGAGTCCGAATAATCACGCGTCTCACCTTGTGTACCCATTGGTATGGGTGGCTACACACTTGGTGGACTGTTGCTTGGTGGAGACTTTAGAGAAGATCGATATAGATGTACCACTTCTGGGGTACTGATCCAAAATTTCAACGAAAGATAATGCGAAATGGCCGACCTGCAAACGAAGAGGAAATATTCACTCCGAATGGGATTAAATCTGGCACTTGGCCGCCCGATGCAGTGAGTAATCCGCCAATAGTAAATCCTGGCACTTGATTGCAGATCAATGAGTAATCCAGCCAATAAAAGTTTCTGGCACTTGACCGCAGATCGCGATGAGTAATCCTGCCAATTCCTGGGACTTGATCGCCGCAGCGCGATGAGTAACCCAGCCAAAAAATAGCCCGCCTCCCTTGAGATGGGCCGAACTTGAGTGGTGAGTGAACGTAACGAGTGCTACCTGTCGTGGGGCTTCTGTCGTGAAGCGGATTCAAGAATTTCAGTCACTTTGTGTCAGCGGCACGCCGATCAGCTTATCGGCGATCGGATTGGTGAAAATCAAGGAGGCTTTTAAGCCCATCGTGTGCGAGAAGTGTCAAGAACACAGATTTTGGTAAGTCACATGATATTGCGTGTACTTACATTTTTCATGTTTGTAAATATTAGGGAGATAGGATTGGTTAGTTATTTTTTGGACTTTTAACTCACAACAAGGAAGTCGTTAGCATCTTTTCTAATTACGTTAGTCGCCTCTGCACGCCGCGGAGTGTTTGGGAGCAGAGGGTCGAGTAATCCCCTCTAGCTCATTATACCCGGCCGAGACGCGTTACAGACGCACTTGGCCCGCCGGAAGTCCCTCGACGGGACTACGCATTGTTCGGCTTCGCAAGCCCAAGTCACGCACGTTTGGAACGTGTAAAGAAGTTTTTGGATTGTTACGCGGAGATATCGTTCGTGGAGTTTGTTACGTTCTCGTTTGATCTCCATATTAGAATATTGGTCTTTTGTTCTCGCATTGGTTGGGCTCTACGATCGGTTAAGCGATCTGCCCTTTGGAGTATACTTACTCTGAGTATAATTGGTCTGCCCATACCCAGGGTGAAGAGTTCCGCCGAAGGTACACTACCCAGCACGGTCTCGCATTTTAGACCCAAACCAATTCACAGCGACGATCCACCAAGTGTGTAACCAGCCCATTCCATCGGGTACACAAGGTGAGATGTAGACGCAGAAATCTGACCAGGTGTACTATGCTGATGATCGGTCGTCTGCTAGCAGCAGACGATCAGATCGGATCGTAGGCGAAGGTTCGCGGGTACCCCCCCCCCCCCGTCAGTTGGAAGGCTGGGCACGATGGTGGTCAGGTTCCCGACACTACGGTGTTCGATTTTGAGCTTGACTCCGCCACACTGGTGCGCGTGCCCGGATCACTTGGTGATCGTGGATATCACCGAGATGATATCTCGTCAAGAATTGATTATAACGAATTAAATGTGGAATCGTTCTGGAGAGGACATAAGGAACGGCTGTCGCCTTATGTTCTCGTTGTCGATAAGGATGGTGATGTCCGTTCTGGCCGGGTGGAGGACCAGATCGGGATTAATAAGTTTTTTCCTCCCCATAAGGCTCCCACCGGAGCCGATCGGTACTATAGCAAGTCTTGCTATAGTTACGGAAAGGATCAGGACTTTTGTCCTGATCCTATGCATTTGAATGAACGTTTTGATGAAAAAATAAAAGATGAAAACGACTTGGAGGCTGATAGGAACGATTAGATCCACCTTCCCGAGGTTCCCAAGCAAAGGCTGGGAATGCCACCCGATGAAGATGACTTGGAAGAAAAGTCGCACGTCGGGGATGGGGTTATCAAGGAAGAAGACCTGACCAGGATGTATTACATCCACGAGTTAAAGCGATTTATTCGTGAAGACCAGGTCATGCAGATCTTAAACCCCCATATCCCCGATCGCCTTCTCGGACCCACCACCGAGTCGATCCAAAGCGATCGGCCGTTGCTATTGGTGAAAAACCTGCTGGAGATGTTGGCTGAGGTCGGCATAAAAGTGCAAAGCCTCGCCAACGTACATAAGCTGTTTGATCTGGACACTTGGAAGCTGGAGATGTCGATGTCGACCCTCCACGATCATTTAGTGCCGTTGGTGGGGGCGGTTCGCCGCCCAAATCCCACCGTGGCATTGAAGTCCGCTTAGGCCACGACAGCACACCATGATGTGTTTTCCGATGATAAATCGCTGTATCAGTCTCCACCTTCCTCTAATGGCTCATCGGAGTTGGAGGTCGGTGTTGAGCGGATGACCGTGGGGTTGGACCGTACCCCCATGGGAGCATAAAAAGGACGTGCGGAAGCAAGGGGCTGCATGCCGGTCGGGGTCCCAGGAGCCCCCACAGGTTTTGGTACCTCCAAAGTAGGATGCCAACACGCTGCCCATGACCCAAAACTAACGTCCAAGCCATGTTTGAGGCAATGATGGAGCGTTTCATGGGATACCGATGCCGATCTCCTCCGCACCCGACCGATATGCCCGGCAAAATTTCAATACTTGCCGGGATGTTGATATGGAGTCAGTGACATCAACGTATAAGGCTACCCAAGGTAGAAGACTAGTTGGCAGAGGAAGACGCAAGCCGCAGCCAGCCCGACCGCGCCGATCAAGCAAAAACAGCGATTTCGACATGGAGTCGATCGGCGATCCGGATGACCACTATGGGTCAGATGGTGCAGGTGTGGGCAGAACGCGCAGGGCTAAACTAGCCTCTAAGACCGCCTCTGATTTTGGATCTACTGCGATCCCACGCATTCGCATGGCTGCGACCACTGATCTCAAGGATTTCACTGGCAAGGACGCCCACGAGGAGCAAGCCAGATCGTGGTTTGGTCGGGTCAAGTATTCTTTCTTCCGGGATCAGAAACCAAAAACGAACGGTGTTTGATCTTCATAGATCTGCTGAAAGGACCGACTGCGAACTGGATCCAAAAGTTGAGTCGGGATGTCCGATCTGACTGAGATCTGCTATGTTCAGAATTTGAGGGGCATTACTGCAACTCCGGATTCTCTAACGCCCGCAAATACCATCATATGCAGAAACGGGGAGACGAGACGCCGATTGAGTACTGGCACAGTTTGAACGTGGCTGCAATTCGCGCCGGGATAGTGATCAAGGAAGGCAACCCGCCGACCGGTGCCTCTATGGAGCACGTGGGTTACTATATCAGTACCCTTGATGACCAAGAGCTGGCAGATCAGATCACTCTGCTCCGCCTCAAAGATGTGGGGGAGGTGGAGCAGACGTTGCGGACGTTGCAACACTCACGCAGCATGAGGGCGAAGGTCGCCGTTGGATCGGGTCGCTACAGATCTAAGACCCAAACCGATACGGTGAAGAGGACCCTGACCAGATCGGCTCGTGCTGTTAAGGCGATCGCGACTGAAGACATCACTGGATCGGAAGAAGAAAGTAGCGGTCAGTCAAGTCGGGAGTCGGACGAGGACCAATATCGCCACATCTTCGTCACGGAACCTGCCCCAAGAACCAGATCGACACCTAACCAGGCAGATCGGAAGGGCAGGAGTGGGAACATGTCCTATCCGGACCGACCTTCCAAGAAGTGTTCTCACTGCGGGTCAAGCAAGCACGATGGTGGGGACTGCTGGAAGAAGCTGATATGCAAGAAGTGCGAAAGACGCGGCCACCCCACCGATCACTGCCTCTTCGTGTGCAAGTCATGTGGAGAGATCCACGAGGCCGGCCAGTGCACGATCGAAGAGTTCTTCAATCTGATCCGCAAGTGGTATGTGCCGGGTAAGCACGCGGGGATGCTTCCACCTGACGTTGAAAAGATGTTAAACTAGAACGCTTGCCAGGTTGGAATCTGGATCAAGCCTAGCGATCTACGTTTGGCATCTATGCTTATGTCGGCAAGGAGAATAAAACCGACCATATATGTTCTATTCTCAATTGCGTCTATCGGGATCATCCAGTCTACAATCTCACGACCAATGAATATTCCTGATCGAAGGTGGTCATGCAGCTGGATCTGCTGCCTGGGGAATCTCGCGGATACTGGAAGTATCATGCGCCCGACAAATGGTTCAAGCATGGAAAGCCTGTGGTAAGATAAACAACCAGAAGGCAACGATGTTGTTCGACTCTGGTGCCGAAGTCTCAATTATCTCCGCCTTTGCTCGTAAGATCGGATGTCGTATAGACGACACCCAGAGACAATAATGCGTCGGAATCGGTGAAAGTTCTTACGTGACCGAAGGAAGGACGCGCGTGAAGATCACCCTATCGGGTTCGTTGGTCTACTTCTTCAGCGCTTGGGTTGGCAAGCTGGCCGGTAAGGATGCCCTGTTAGGCGTGGGTTTCATGGTGCCGGCAGCTATTCGCCTTGATCTGTCTCATGGAGTGCTTACACTCTCGGATGAGGTCCAGATCCAGTTAGCTGGTCGGCGGCCCCTATACGGATCGCACACCGATCTGGTCAGGTGGGACCAAGATGTCACCATTCCAGTCGGAAAATCGGCTGATACCCCGGTCGACAAAGGTTTTCGATCAAGGAAGTTATGGGTGACCAGGGGCGATAGGTGGGTGTCGACCTTTGTGAAGAGCGCCGGCCGATATGATTTTGTTTGAGTCACTAATATCGGTGACAAGCCGCTTACGCTCGACAACAATATTATTGTTGGCATGCGGCTGGCGGAAGGGAAAGTGCCAAGAAAGATGGGGTTCGTCTCGATCGGATCGAGACGGTATGTTGAGTGGCAGAACTTGGCATACCAAGCGACCACCGATCTGATCAGCGTTGATGGATCGGTGGAAGAAGATACCTCACCTATGGTGGAACGGCCCAGCTATGTAACCCCAAAGAAGATGTTAGTTCGAAGAAATGCTCCGCCGTCGACGGACACGGTGGACCATCAAGCAGATGAGCCAAGGTTCGTCAACGTGGTGGCGACAGAAGAACAGGCGACAGCGGAGCCGGGAATAGAAAAAGGGAAACATGGCATTGCTGGGGCGGACCACGATGGCGCACCTAAGCAGATCGATGTCGCCGAAAGGCATCCCGCCGCTCGGGAACAGCAGTGCCCAACCGATCAGGACGGTTTGGGTGACATTGCCCCGGAAGACGACCAAGTTTGTATCCATGAGGGCGGGGATCAATATATTCAGGAGCTGGAGAGACAGATGGCAGTCCTCCCTGAAGTGGCTGCTGATCCGCCCGAAGTCACCTTGGACGATCTGCAAGTTGGTGATCGGGATGTCAACAGTCACGATCAGATCGATTAGCTAAAGAAGATCATATGGAAAAAGAAACATCTGCTGATCGGGAAAGGCAACGTCTTACCCCCTGCTGCTCGAAGAGCGATCTGTGACATCGACGTGGGTGATGCCAAGCCGATTGCATAGCGATGCCGACGTGTGACGCCACAGTACCGCGAAAAATTGTCCGATATTATTAAATGACTGTTGGCTACCAAGATTATTAGACCGTCGACCTCGCCATGGTCCTCGCCGATAGTAATTGTTATCAAAAAGAACGGCGTCGACATTAGTTTGTGCATCGACTATCGGCTGGTAAATCGGTTGACTAAACTCATGGTGTACCCGATGCCGCTGATTAATGATCTGTTGGAAGACCTCGACAAGACCTTGTGGTATTGTTCGCTAGATATGGCAAGTGGATTTTGGGTGGTTTCGATGACCGATCGGGCTCGCGAGATCTCCGAATTTGTTACGACGTTCGTTCTGCTCGAGTGGAACCGTATGCCGTTCGGTTTGAAGAACTCTCCCCAGATCTACCAGAGGCTGATCGACAACGCATTGTATGGACACTTCAAGATCATTACCGATCGGGACCCCACCGAAAACAATGATGTATTTACAGAGAGTGAACCCGATCGGGAAAGGAGACCATCCGTTCTGGGGAGGCGATCGTATATCGACGACATTCTGATCCCTGCTTCGTCATGGAGCGATCTGTGCGAGAAGGTCGAACGGTTGTTGGAGACATGCGATCGCCGGAACCTGTAGATCAGTGCTGTGAAGAGTTTTTGGGGCATGTCCAACGTCGCCTAATTGGGTCATATGGTGTCGATCAGTGGGCTGGAGGCCAATCTTAAGGATCGGGAGTCACTGAGCAACCTCCCGTTTCCCATATCACTGAAGGCAATGCAGTCCTTCTTAGGAAGCTTAAATTACTACAGCCGCTTCATTGAAGACTTCGCGATTTACGCGGCCGTGCTGTAGGAGCTTCGGGAAGTCGAATACCATATTTTGCGCGAAGGAGATCGGTCAACTTTACGGGAGGGCTTCGACTCTGATATACCCGCAGATTTTCCGCAGGAGGAGTCAGAGGATCACATGAAGCGTGCAAAGGTTGATTTCGGATTGATGAAGGCCAAGATGGCGACGGCACCGATTCTCAGACACTTCGATCCGGAAAAAATGCCGATCGTCATTGTGTACGCTAGTAAGTGGGTCATTTCTGCCACTCTAGAGCAAGAACAAGATGGCGTGTACCATCCGGTCACTTTTACGAGCCGGAAGTTGAAGCCGAACGAAGTTAACTATGGGATAGTCGAAAAGGAAGTTCTGGCTTTACTACGGATTTTGGATGTGTGCTACAACCTACTTGTCGGCCGATCTGTAAAGGTTCTCTCGAGAAAGTCGACATTGGCCTGCCTGTTATCAGCCAATGGGATGGACGGTCGGCTCCGCAGATGGTCAGCGATCTTGTCGCAGTGATCCCTCGAGGTCGTCAAGTGCACCAAGGGAGAGGAGAAGATATTGGGCACATTGACTGCCAGTATCACCCCTCTGTCTGAAGTTGATGAAGCTCTGATGGCGATTGCCCCAAGGAAGCAACCTCGACAGTCAATCTCGCTACCGCCACCGATCGTCGATCGGGATGAGGAACTCCTGGTCTTGAGTTTCGACGGATCGGCTAGCGTGAAGAGGACGTTCGGCTCCTATAGTGTCATACTGTGGAAGTTACCACAATGGTCTATAGTAGCAGCCGCCGCCGATTTCACGCCTGACATAACGGTCAGCGAGGCGGAATATCGGGGACTCCTTTTATGTATTGATCTGCTGTCATCACAAAAAAAGGGCGGATCATGATATGTGGTGACTCCAACCTAGTGATAAGGCAAATCACCGGGTAGATCGACTGTTAGGCGCCACGGCTGAAGTTGCTGAATGATCGGGTGATGAAGGCACTGAAAGACTATCCCAACCACGAGCTATTGCACGTGAAAGGGGATTGGAACAGAAGCGCCGATCATCTCGCTACCCAAGCTATGCGGGACCAGATCGGAGCGACGATCACCGAGGAGGCCGTTGTACATGAACTTATGAACATAAACAGGCTCCCGGAGTTGATCAAGCCTAAAGACAGCCCTGATCAGGTGCATGTGATGGCGGCGACTAGATCGCGAACTCGGAAGTCTCGTCGATCTTTCCCCAAGGAAAGGCTGAGTGAGTACGTTGTACAACGCTAAGGGAGGAACGGATCCTCAAGGCGCAGGACGAAGAAGAGTGGATCGTCAACTTGAAGGCCTATCTGCGCGGTGAACTGTCCAAGTTAACAAATGATCAGGCGAAAGAGTGTACCAAGATCGCGTACAGTTACAATGTGGACGACAATAGATTGCTGTATTACTGCCATGACATTGATCAAGTCAGTGCCGATAGAGATCGACTAGCGAAACTGGTGATGCCTGAGTTGCTACAGCCGGATGTCCTTCATCACTACCATGTGAGTCTAGAAGGGGGAAATCAAGGCATAGGCAGGACATACCACAAAATCAGGGCCCACTTTCACTGGAGAGGACTTTTTCGGAGCGCGCAGAAATATGTGGGCTGTTGCGAAGATTGCGAGACCGGAAAGGGTAGACCGATAATCAAGGGCCGATCGCCCGGAAATATCGAGGCTACTTACCCTTTCCAGGTGATAGCAATGGATCACATACCGTCTCTGCCCAGATCGACACGCGGCAAAACTGAGCTGCTGATCTGGATCGACCTATTCACTGGTCTGGTGATCGCAAAGACTAGTGCATCCCGATCTGCGGAGCAGATCGCCCAGAGTTACGAGGAATGCGTGTTCAGAAGGTTCGGCGCCAGCAAGGTTATTAGACACGATCGGGAACCCGGTTTTATGGCTGATGTCTTCCGATCGTTCAATAACATGCTAGGCCAGAAGCAGAGCGTGTGGTGGAGTCAAGTTCGAAATCGAAAACATTAGCATCGATAACCTGACTACCACCATCGCGCCCAGCCTTCCAACTTTCGGAGGGGGTACTCCGCGGACCACAACTCGAGATCTGGTCCGATCGTCCGCTGCAAGCAGACGACCGGTAGTCATCAGAACCCACTTGGTCCGATTTTTTAGTGTCCATCTCACCTTGTGTACCCGATGGAATGGGCTAGTTACACACTCGGTGGATCGGGATCGCATATTGGATCGAACCGGTCTTGAATATAGAAGACCGATCTGGGTAGGTATCTCTGGGGCGGAACTCTTCACCCCAGACACAAACAGACCACTTCCAACAGATAACTTCCAAAAGGGGGATCGTCCAAACGATCAAGACCTGACCAATACGAAATAATAGAGGGTAGACCGACCGTTCCGGTCTAGCCCCTGACCAATACGAAATAAGACCAAAACTGGTCTAGTTTCCAACCAATATTAAAACAAGCCAATATGTCCGCGTAAAGACCCAATACGCTCGTGAAACTCCACAAACGATATCTCCACGCCAAGACCAATCCAGTGAATAGCACGTTCCAAACGTACTTGAGTTGAGGTGTTGAGATCGCCAAATCGTACTCCCGTCGAGGGACTTCCGGTGGGCCAAAGTGCGCGTGCAGCGCGTCCAGACCGGGTATAATGGGCGAGAGGGGATAATTCGACCCTCTGCCTCCAAACACTCCGCGGCGGGCGGAGGCGACTAGTGTAGAAAAAGGAAGAACGGCGACCCCTAGCTGTGGTTTGAACCAAGACCAGAAGAGGTTTTAGCCACTTATCCGAAAGCTAAAAGATTTCCTTACTTAAAGGTATAACCTCTGTCCTAAAAGGTAAAACCACAACTAAAATACTACTACCCTATAGTCCCTAAATGTACCCCCACAAAAATATGTAAAATACCCAAAGTCGGGTGACTCACCGAAACTTGCGTTCTTGACACTTCTTGAGTCTGATAGGCTGAAAATCCCCCCTTGTTTAAACCAATCCGAAATTATACCAAGTGCATTGACGAAACTTGACCAGAAGTGTGCCAAATTTTGGGCACGCTTCTCCACAAGCGCGACGATGGCATATCGTCCGCAAGCGAACGGATCGGCTGAACGCATGGTGCAGACAATAACAAGGTCGATTAAGATGTATGTGGCCGATCCGGACCAACGTGACTGGGATGATTATGCAGAGATACTGGCATTCGCACTCAACTCTACAACCGATCGGGTCCGAGGAGAAACACCTTTCTATCTGGCGTATGGATGGGACCCTCGATCGACACTTAAAGTGTCGATACCGATCGGCTGCACTCGGACCCGTGATCGCGATGCCCGTCGTTAGCTCATGCAGGTCCAGATGCATTATCAGCTTGCGAAAGAAGTCGTCAATGAAAAGTTGCGTCAGGACACGCAAGATCGAGCAGATCGAAATAACGATCAGGTCCTCCCTAATGGTATTGAACCAGGGGCGAGGGTATTGTTATACCTCTATCGAGTCAAGGAAGGCTATGCAAAGAAGTTGGCTCATATGTGGCACGGTCCTTTCCGTTTAGCAGAGCTGATCGGTGAGTATGCTGCCCGTCTGATCACGATCGGCACGAATTATAAAGTTTTTCCGATCGTGAACGTGTCCAAACTGAAGCTGGTCAGAGAATTTCCCGATCGGCCTAAAATGCCCTGTCTGGTGGACGAATCGGATAGATTCGATTTTGATGAAGCTCTGCTGCCGGAAGACAGTTGGGAAAGGCCATTGGAAGAGGACGAATTCGAGGTGGAATAGGTGCTAGATTTCCGATCGGTCAAGAAGACGCGTTTCGGTCGCACCCACCGAGAATATCTGGTCCGCTGGAAGGATCATGACGAAGAAACTTGGATCGAGGAACTCGATCTAAATTGTGGAGCACTGCTACGAGAGTTCGAGCGAGAACGAGTCAGTCAGAATCGCTTCGCAGTGATGCATACTCATGAATATGAAGATCAAGACACGCAGTAGCACCGATCAGTATATCGATCGGTGTGAATATGTGTAAAGTCTGAATTATTGTGAATTAGTGTGATGAACTGTGATGAACTGGAGTAGTGGAGTGACGAACATGGTGATAATTTTCGCGATGTGGATGGAAACTGTGTGTGACAAAGTGTTGGTGCAAATTTGGAGAAAGTGATGAAATTTGATCAAGTGATCAGGTGATCAGGAATTTTGAAAGAAATATGACATATATTATAGATTATCTGTTCAGCTAACTGCCGCATCAAGATTCTCAGTCACCCCACAGACGACCGATAGTCAATGACGGATAGTCTTTGATCTGGTTCTGGTGCTGATTGCGCCAGGGCTCCTTCCGATCGATCTGGATCAAGGCGTCTTTCAGGTATGCGACCGGCTCGTCACGATGAAGACCGGGATACCAGACGCCGTCGTCATCTAATACCCCGGCTTTCTCAACCCGACTCTTGTCCATATGAAGAACTACAGGATATAGAAAGATGTCGATCTCGCACTCGCGGGCCAGCATACCTCCCAGAACGAACTGGCATAGGGTCTGCCAGGCCTCTCCCGCCCGACTCCGGCGCTTCTTCCGGTTTTTCTGGAATGAGATCAGGCCTTGATCATGCTGCGCTCGATCAGGGGGAAACACTAGATAGTGTAAAGACTCCCAGATCACTTGGCTGTAGGCTTTATTGAAGGCCTTCACTCGACCCAAGAACGAGTCGATCCACGCAGTCGATGCAAACATGGACCCCAGATTGGGGCGGATGAGCACTTTCCATGACTGATCTGCATACAGACGGGCGATTTGTGGTGCTGTGACCAGGTCCGCCCGACATGCAGAAGCGGCAGGATCCTATGAAGATGGAGGAAAAAGCCAGGAATCTAGTCGGGACATCGACCGGGCTATTATCTGCTTGGTCAGGACTGATAGGTGCAAGCTACCGATCTGCCCCGGTGACCATGGCAAAGTGGCATCTGAAGTCAACGTCGGAAGGGGTCAATTTCCGATCAACACTCCTTTCAATCAGGAGTGATGGCTCAGCCCAGATGTTCCGGGCTGGAAGGAAGGCGCCGATCCGGTCAACTCACGCGTTCGTGCAAAACCATCGCCTTGGGAGCTGATCACCTGATCAGCCCCCGATGCAGACTTCGCTGGAATAGTACCTCGGAGTTAATCGGATAGGGACTTGGACAAAGCTGTGAAAAAAAACTCAGAATCTCCCGATTCGATCCCCGAGTCCTCTCCGGAGGAGATCTCCATGGGTTTGGTGTGATCAGCGCGGGGGCGTAAGGGCGCATGCTATTTGACGGTGATGGACGTGTCACCTGCGTCCGATCTTGGGCTTGGAAGATGCGCCAGCTTCTTGGCTTTCTTATGAGGCACCGCTCGCTTCTCCTCGAGTTCGGAGTCTCGCGCTACGCCCCGCGCCCTTGAGCCCTTCGATGCGTCCTTACGCTTCTTGGAAACTTTTGGAATTTTGAAATATTGACTTCGGCCAATGAATGGCGTCGCTTCCGATCTTGGTGCAGATCGATCAGAGCGGCCGATGCAGATCTGTCGACGCTAGAGCCTGCAGACGGACGCCGGTACAACAAGTCGGTCAACTGTTGGTAGCACCGATCTACGGCCGCCCAACGACGGTTTGACTCCTGGGACCAGGCGTCCGATCGGCTCTGGAAGGACTCGACCTTCCCGATCTGGTCCCTGACCACGACCTGCAACTCGCCGATCTGCCCCTCCATGTCACCATGTTGGGTGCGGAGTAAACTCCGATAGGACTGATCCGCCAACCTCTGCCGGTTGAACAGCGCAAGCTGTTCCCGGAGGTGTGACCTGTAGGCCTCCAAACGAGACAGATCATGCCGTGCGCCGATCAGACCGTCCAAGATCAGTCGGAGCTGATCGCAATGGTCATGCGACTGCCGATCCGCCACGAGTAATGCGTCAAACGCTTTGGCGATGTCAGTGGACAGTCGATCTGCACGCGAAAGAAGGTTAGAGAAGATCCAAGACGAAAAACAGACCGCTAAGCGTACCTCGCGTTGTTTGTTGGGCGATCTGGGCCTGGAGATGCGCGTTTTCAGTGATCACCTCCTGCAACTTCGTGGACATAGGTATCAAAGTATCCACCTTCTTCCGCAGTTTCAGGAGTGATTAATTCTTGACGTCCAACTGCGACTGAAGCTCCCGGACTGTTTTCCGGAGATGCTCGACCCCGATCTGATGCCCATCCGGTGTTTCGGAATCTGGAGTATTGAGAGGGCTGTCAGATCGGGCCGATCTGGGAGGCGAATTGACATGGAGCGATGGGTAAGATAGGGCACCTGCAGCAACGAACGTCAAGAGAGGTTACAAGATGATCAGGTGCACAAAGACAAATATCTGGCGAAGGCGTATTCGAAGATCTGTCCATCGGTGAAGTCAGCTACTGCGAAGATCTGGGATGTGGTGAGATCGGGTCGCTACCGTTGCGCGGCTACGACCAGACTCAGGGGCGGCTGTGGTGAAGCGGATTCAAGAATTTCTGTCACTTTGTCAGCGGCACGCCGATCAGCTTATCGGCGATTGGATTGGAGAAACTCAAGGAGGCTTTTAAGCCCATCGTGTGCGAGAAGTGTCAAGACCACAGATTTTGGTAAGTCACATGATATTGCGTGTACTTACATTTTTCATGTTTGTACATATTGGGGACCGTAGGGAGATAGGATTGGTTAGTTATTTTTTGTCCTTTTATCTCACAACAACGAAGTCGTTAGCATCTTTGCTAAGTACGTTGGTCGCCTCTGCACGCCGCGGAGTGTTTGGGAGCAGAGGGTCGAGTAATCCCCTCTATCTCATTATACCCGGCCGGGACGCGTTACAGACGCTCTTGGCCCGCCGGAAGTCCCTCGACGGGAGTACGCATTGGTCGGCTTCGCAAGCCCAAGTCACGCACGTTTGGAACGTGTAAACAAGTTAAGGGATTGTTACGCGGAGATATCGTTCGTGGAGTTGGTCACGTTTTCGTTGGATCCCCATATTAGAATATTGGTCTTTTATTCTCGCATTGGTTGGGCTCTACGATCGGTTAAGCGATCTGCCCTTTGGAGTATACTTACTCTGAGTATAATTGGTCTGCCCATACCCAGGGTGAAGAGTTCCGCCCAGGGTACACTACCCAGCACGGTCTCACATTTAAGACCCAAATCAATTCATAGCGACGATCCACCAAGTGTGTAACCAGCCCATTCCATCGGGTACACAAGGTGAGATGGAGACGCAGAAATCTGACCAGGCGTCCTATGCTGATGATCTGTCGTCTGCTAGCAGCGGCGATCGGATCGGATCGTAAGCGAAGGCTCGCGGGGTACCCCCCCCCCGTCAGTTGGAAGGCTGGGCACGATGGTGGTCAGGTTCTCGACACTACGGTGTTCGATTTTGAACTTGACTCCAACACACTTCCAGTCGAGCTCTGTCCTGGCCGGGCTTAATAAGCGTGAGGGGACCCTGTTAACCCTCTGGTCCCAATGACTCATATCGGAGCCACTGGCGACTTACTCAACCCGATGTAATACGAACACTGTTTTTAATATCCAGTGAAAATCCAATATGTAAACTATATGTAAACCGTGTGCCTTACCTCAAATCTGCGTACATAACACTCCAAGCACACGATTAGCCCAAAATACTCCGTCCTTTCAGCCAACCAGATCGATCTGCCTTGAAAACTGGTACACTGGTAAAAACTGGTCAATAATTTTCACTGCACTTCACCACACTTGAATAACGCCAACTTTTGAAGCATTGTCATAAAATTTGGACCGTCTGTCGGTGGTAGCAGATAGTTCGGCAACGATAACTTCTTAGCAGAGACTTGGCGGCGGTTACACCATGAAAGCGTTATATATAGATTTAGAAAAGACTTTTGCTAAGCGGTCATCGGCCAAAATGTTCCAACGTTAAGCGTAAATATTCGGCGGTCGTTCCTCCAAAATGTTCTCCGTAACTATTTACTTTTAGCCGTTCTGTCCAAGCAAAACCAGATAAAATTTCAGCGATATCTATCGCTTCCATGAAAAAAAAACACTGTTTGAAACCGGCACCAAGCCACGGGGTCCCGAAAACTTTCCGATGCACAACTTGGGAATATTGGTGCATCCGGCCTGCCCAAAACGTGGAAATGGCATGTTTTTGGCCGTACATTAGTGCCGCCTATGTTTTGTGCAGCATCCTGGACGGACCGTAATTTTTCAATGTTGCCCGCAAAATGATGTTCTGGGCAGCTACGGGAAGTCTTTCCTCGACTCAGATGCTGTACTGGCGATCAAAATTCACCCTTAAGCCTCTTCAACACACACAAGCCGTGTCTCGACTTCTTTTAGGCTTTCGAGAATAGCGTTTAGGCTCCGTCGTACAATCTGATGGAATATGAAGATTCACCAAGATGTTACGTTATTCCAAGGATGGTGTGTAACAGGGTTACCTTCTGGTTACGTTTAGTTATGTCGTGTACGTAAGTACACTACGGTTGGGGTCAGTATTGACCGGTCCGAAAGGTTTGGACCTATTGGTTATTTTGACCAATCAGGGCAGGAGCCCTTGGTGGAGGCGTGGCAGCCATCCACGTGTTAGTACACAGGTGGTGTACACTACATTTTATCTAGGTACGACTTTAGTAAGTTCTACTTAGTATTGCATATAGTTTACATTAGTTTAAATTAATTTAGGCTAATTATATATTAAATATACATTCAGTTTACAAAAATACTTAAGACTGCTAGGCGCGCGACCACGCCCGGTCGCGCGCGCAGTGAGTATTGTAGCCTAAGGGAGTTCTCCCTTACGCTACCTCCCTTTATAAAGGAAGGCTTGTTACAAGGGGTTAGCGAAAGCTATCTGTAAACCACCCCGGAAATCTTGGCCCCGAGTAGGAGAGCTCTCTCCTACTAAGCCCTTTATAAGGGCGTATCGGCTAAGTAGCGGCGAACGCCGCTTAAAAGAAAAGTCTTCCTCTGTGCGCTAGCTGCACCGTGCGCTTACGCACCGGCTACATCTGGTATCACTTGTAGTTAATCCAACACCTGTGTTGGTGATCAACATCCTCTGCAAGGGATGGATCAGGACGATTGGGGTAAGCTAACCCCCGTCAAACAGGAAGCCTTTAAAAGGCTGTTACCCATATTGGGTGAGGATGGCATGCGCCATATAGTGGAGCTGGGCCATGATGCCGTGCGTGAAAGGGTGAATGTCTTTATCGCCCATGAGGCGAGTCTTCGCTGGAGTTATCCCGCGTCTACGGGGGTGCGCCCCCGATGTCCTTTAAGATAAAGGAATTCACCGGCGAGAAAGGTGAAAACCTTTATGTGTGGCTTCGAGAGGTTTAAACCGCATTCGCCACCGCGAACGTGATCGAGGATCACCTGCAAGTGGGACTTGCACTGACCCATCTTACGGGCGAAACCCGTAAATGGTCGTTTACGTGTCAGGATTCGGTCACGACCGTGTTCCCGAACTGGGGAGTCCTTAAGCGAAAGCTTATGGATATGTATGCAACGCCTGATCTGGTTTTCCAGAATCAGCTGGCGTTACTAAGGTGCCGTCAGGGTACTAGGGACTTGGAAACATACATCCAAGAACTTAAGACCCTGTTGGCAGGGATGTACGCGAAATCGTACGGGGACGATGTGTCCATTCCCGTGTTCATGGGAGGCCTGAGAAAAGGGCCAGCACGGTCGGAGCTTTTCCGATGCTGACCCCAATCCCTAGAGGAAGCGTTTAAGATGTCGTTTAACGCCGAGAGGAACTTTCGTTCCTCTAAGGTGGGTCCCGAACCCATGGACCTGAGTCAGGTCAAAGCGGAGGAGAAACCTCCCGCTAGGAGTCACTCTGACTCCTTTCCGCAGGGCTTCGAAGCGGAGCTCCTTACAATGCTGCAGCGGCATGGGCCGCTAAGATGCTTCCTGTGTAAAGCACGGATCATCTGCGGAACAGACGTCCGAAAACCCCCAGCGAGACACTCGCTATAAGGGGCCAAGGGTGGGGAAAAAGACCTTGCCCAAGCTGTCGGGAAACGACGGCTCCCAGTAGGTGCGGGGCGCCCTAGTGGAGGATCCCTCAGTCTGTTAAGCCCCATGGTAGGGGACGACAGTACAAATCCCCTAGGGAAGCGGTGCTTTCTAGCACCGAGTTGGTGTACCAGCCAGGGTTGCGGGTAGTCCTTGAGGACGTAAAAGGCTTTGATAAGCCTTGGAAAGTCTTGATAGACTCTGGAGCGTCTGACAATTATTTCAGACGGACTTCTGTTGATAAGAGTCGGCTGTATGCCGAGGCCCTAGAGGCATGTTCTCGTGACGTTGTCACGGTCCGTCTAGCGACGGGCGTACAGGTTTCTGTACCCAAGGTCTCTATTGACCTTAAGCTGAAGTTTGCAGACTTGGACAGCTTAGAACGTTTCCTAGTCCTGGATTTAGACCCGAGGTATGACCTCATTCTGTCCATGAAGAGGCTGGAACTCCACGAGACATGGATAGACTGGAAGTATAAGTCAATTGGCTCAACGCACCCGCGATCGGTTGAAGCATTGGCGAGTCATGAACCCACCTTTGCTCGATCGCAAAAGCGATTCTGGCGTGAGATTCCAGAGATTGGGATATCTGAAATGATCAGTCCCAATGACGTTAAGGAAGAGTTACTTAACGAGGGGGATTCGGCGGTTAATCCCCACGCCGAGATAGGCGAGACTGGTGAGTCGCCAGTGATAGAGGTGGATTCCTCTGAGGATAAGCGCGAGGCGCTTCATAGAGAAGAGACACAAGGTTTTCTCTTCTGCAGGTCGGGGTTCCCGACCACGTCGTTATAGGCGAGACTGGTGAGTCGCAAGTGGCAGAGGTGGATTCCTCTGAGGCGACTCCAGTGGTAGGGGTAGAGACCCCTTTGGGTAAGCGCGCGGCGATTCCAAGCGAAGAGACCCATAGTTCGTCTGTTTCGCACGTCGGAAATGATTCAGACCACGGCGTTGTAGGTGAGACCGGCGAGTCACCGGTGGTAGAGGTAGAGACCTCTGTGGATAGGCGCGAGGCGCTTCCAATAGATGAGGGAATTGACTCCCTCCATCTGGGTCCCGGGATGAGTCCCGAGGCCAGTAGTCAGCAGTCCTATCGGATGCTGAATAGTGTGACAGGTGTTGTCACAGAAGGCGTAAGCCTTTAACGGTTGCCTGGGGTGGGTGAACTGTTGTCGTTGGAGGAAATGTCCTTCAACGAGTTTGGAACTGCTTTGAAAGCAGGTGAAATCGACGAGGTTGTCGTATTACGTCCGGAAGAGGAGTTGAACTCCTCGTCCACGATTGACGAGTCAGTTTTGGTGCAAACCAAACAGGCATTGAATGTCCGAAGCGGCCTCAAGATCCTCTCAGGATCCGCGAGGATCTTGAGGCCGCTTCGGACCCTTACTATTCCTTATTAAAGGAATTTGGAGATGTCATTAGTGACAACCGACCGATGGGGTTACCACCGGATCGGGATGTCCGATATGAAATTGACGTGGTTCCTGGAACCAAATACTGCGTCACTAGGCAGTGGTCTCTTTCCAAGGAGCAATGCGACGTGATCAACGCATTCTTCAAGGAAAGAAGATACAGGGGTGGTACGGGAGAGCAAGTCTCCCCACTCATCTCCCACATTTTGTGTTCGTAAACCGAACGGAAAGTGGCGCATTGTGCATGCGTACAACAAGCTGAATGCAGCTACTGTACCCATGCAGACTCCGATTCCTCGGAAAGATGTCCTGCAGAACAATATGGCGGGCTGTACTGTGTACAGTGCCTTAGATCTGGTAGACGGGTATTATCAGGTGCTCATTCGAGCGTCCGATATTCCGATTACAGCGGTTAGCACGCCTAGTGGCATGCTTTGGGAGTGGCTTGTTATGCCACAGGGGCTTTCGAATGCTCCAGCGACTTTTAATCGCTTGGTGACTCAACTCTTCCTCCCTCATAGAAAGTACGCTCAGACGTACTTCGACGATATAGTCGTTCATAGTCGCGCGGAAGGAAACTCGTCTGATGTTCAGACGCACCTAATACATCTTCGAGAAGTGCTCGAATGTATGTGGGAGCATAAGTTATATGCGAACGCATCCAAATGTATATTTGGTGCTGAGGAAATTCCTTTCCTCGGATGCTTCATCGGTTAGATGGAGTGCGGGCGGATCCAGCGAATGTGAAAGCCATTGTGGAGTGGCCTTCGCCTGTAAATCTTAGAGATTTACGGAAGTGGCTTGGATTAGCCAACTATCTCCACAAGTACAGCGAGAACTACGCTGAAATGGCGAAGCCATTAACCGACCTTCTTAAGAATGATGTTGATTGGTGTTGGGAAAGCAAACACCAAAATGATTTTGAAGCGGTTAAGGGGAGCTTGTTAAAAGCCCCCGTTCTTTCTCTCCCAGACTCTGGGAAACTTTTTAGCGTTGTCTGCGACGCCTCCGATTTCGCAATCGGATGTGCATTGTTACTAGCAGATGATGCTGGAAGGGAAAGAGTGATCGCGTTTGAGTCGAGGCAGACTAAAGCTGCGGAACGGAATTATCCCGTTCATGATAAGGAGCTACTTGCAATGAAGTATGCTCTTGTCAAATTTAGGGTTCACCTACTCGGCTCAAAGCCGTTCGTGGTTTATACTGACCACGCGTCCTTACGGAAAGCGACAAAGTCGCCTCATCTCTCGCAACGGATGGCCCGTTGGCTCTCCTTCTTTGCGGAGTACAACTTCGAGGTTAAGTATAAACCTGGCAAGCGGAACGTGCTTGCATACGCGTTGTAGCGTCTTCCCGATTACGAGCTCGCTCACGCGACATTCGTCACCTCGTCCGTGGTGGATCTCATACGCCAGGCGTATGAGAAATACCCACAGTGTAACTGGACTGATCCTGTTACGGGCTTACACTGTGTTTGTGCGAGGAAGCGCGCAATACAAGAGGGGTAGGATTAGTTGATGACAACTAATCCTATACTAAAAGTAAATATAAATATTCACTTATCTGTTAGAGCGCAAAATTAAGAGTACTTATTTAATGGGTGGTTAGCGGCTAATAGTATAGTAATTACCTAACTAATATAATAATATCAAGTATTCAACTAACTGTACTATTAGTTAACGTGCAAGATTCGGTATTTATACCGAATCGACTTTTCCTTCGTAGATTATAATAACTTATAATCTCTTATTTGAATTTCAGACAACGCGTCTGAAATTTAACTGTGACATTCTAACTTGAATATCAATTATGTAATGGCACCCCATTACACACAGTGTACGGCGCTTATCAGCGCGTTGGGTGGAAAGGGACTTGGCTCGTCTGATCCAACCCTGTCAAGTCGAGCTAAAGCTCGTTTACACCGTTACAGGTACTGTGACGGTTTGCTATATTATAGCACGAGCGCGGAGGACACTCCGCGGGTGGTTGTTCCTCATGATGAGGAACTAAAGTACAGAGTCCTCTTTGAGGCACATGACGCCCCTACCGAGGGTCATTTAGGTCGTGATAAGACCTACAGAGCTTTAAGCGCTTTGTATTGGTGGACCAACATGTATTAATGGGTAGGTGCGTATATACGCACCTGTGAGACGTGTCAGAGGTTAAACCCTCTGCAAGTTCAGCTGCGCCTTTGGCGAGCTTTTCCGTTCCAACGTAGTGTTGGAAATCCATTAGTATGGATTTTATCTTCGGTTTTCCGAAGGATAAGGCCGGGAACACCGGCATATTGGTCTTTGTAGACCGTTTGAGCAAGATGGATCACCTGGCGGCGATGCCAGAGTCATGGATGGACAAGGAATAGCAAAAGTGTTCCTAGACCGTGTCCTTCGACAGCATGGTCTACCCGATTCCCTAATATCGGATCGGGATACCCGTTTTACGGGACAGTTCTGGGGCAGGGCGCTGTTTAAGGTGCTGGACACCAAGCTCCTCATGTCCACTGCGGATCATCCGCAGACGGACGGACAGACGGAACGCGTTAATCGCGTTGTTGAGGATATTCTCCGGAGCTTATGTCCGGATGCTCCAAAGAGTTGGAGTGAGATACTTCCTATGGCCGAATTTGCCATAAACAATTTGATGCATGCATCTACGGGGTTTACCCCGTTTTACGTGAACGGATTAGTAAATCCGCGGGTTACGTTGACGCCACGTGTGTGTGGCCCAGGGCTTGAGGGGGGAGGATTCCTCGATGTCAGCCCTGTATCTGTGCGAAAGAACATCTATAAGGTTTTATCGACGCGCCTTAGTGTCTTACGACACGTTTGCGACGCCATGGCGGAAAGCCAAGACAAGCAAAAGGTGGTTAGCCGTAAGGTACGGCAGGACGGGGTGGAGCGTCTGTTGGCGCGACGCCATCATCGCGGTCAAACCCAGTTTATGGTGAAGTGGAAGGGTTACCCACATTCACAGAGTTCGTGGGAGTTCGAGACTCCCCTGCGTCAGGATTGCCGTGACGTCTCGTTGACGCTTTCGATCGGGAGAATCCCGCTGTGAGTCAACGACCAAAGGGGCGTGGTAAGCCCCTTAACTACTAGTAGTTGGGAGTTCTCCGGAGGCAGATGCGGAAACCGCACTGTGCTCCGGCACCGCAGTGAGGGCACGGGCGCTAGCATAGAGCATGCAATAAGGGGCACGTAATTGTCCCATGGCTTTGGCTCTGGCAAATGCCAAGCGCATTGCCCTCTCTATACGAACTTCACGTTCGGAATAGCTGTTGTACAGCTTTAAAAACCCGGGGAGACGTTTCTCCCCTCCGCCCAAGCGCGGAACTTCTGCTCTGCCTCTTGTGCATCTTCTCCTTGCAGGAGAACGAAGGGAACCTTGCGGAGGCTCCCAACAACGGCACCCTGTGCCTATTTCTCGAGGCGCTCTCGATATGAGGTAGCAGTGAACTGCTTCTGCGTGAGCAGTTTATCCCGGAGTTGATTCCGGCGTGTGATGTGTTGCGGCTGAAAAGCCGCGAGGCCAGGGATATAGAAGACTAAACTATACTTTACCTCATTCTTGGCCCACTTTGGGAGGTCACGAGGACCTCCAAAACGATATGCCGCCCGTGGAGGGCGAATGGGAGCGTGCAAGACAGCCTGTAATGCCTGTGCGGCATTTTGAGCCCCTTGAGCTGCGTCCAGATATTATTCGTGGTGATCGCCTTCGGCGATCCAGATATGTCATCCGAGGTTGGTAATAGTTGCGCACGAGTTAGCGCATTTTCCCCACGTGTGGGGAAAGGATTAGGCTGCCGACATCGCCGTTCGGCGTTGTCGGAGCATTCAGACTTTGGGGAGATAGCCCCAAGGGCATCCCCATCCGAGTTATCGAAATATTTTTCTTCGCGAGGAGAATCCTCAGCACCACTAAAGGTGCTCATGGTGGTAAGCCACAGTTCTGGCAGTTGGAGGTCTCCAACTAAAATTGATTTATTGCGTAAGCAATAGTCTTGATGGGGGAGGATGTAACAGGGTTACATTTAGTTACATTTGGGTACATTTGAGTATGTTGTGTACGTAAGTACACTACGGTTGGGGTCAGTATTGACCGGTCCGAAAGGTTTGGACCTATTGGTTATTTTAACCAATCAGGGCAGGAGCCCTTGGTGGAGGCGTGGCAGCCAGCCACGTGTTAGTACACAGGTGGTGTACATTACATTTTGGCTAGGTACGAATTTAGTAAGTTTTACTTAGTATTACATATTATTTACATTAGTTTAAATTAATTTAGGCTAATTACATATTAAATATACATTCAGTTTACATTTCACTCTGAAGACTGCTAGGCGCACGACCTCGACCGGTCGCGCGCGCAGTGAGTGTTGTAGCGTAAAGGAGTTCTCCCTTACGCTACCCGTCTTTATAAGGGAAGCCTTGTTACAAGGCGTTAGCGAAAGCTAACTGTAAGCCACCCCGGGAATCTTGGCCCCGAGCAAGAGAGTGATCTCTTGCTAAGCCCTTATACAAGGGCGTATCGGCTAAGTAGCGGCGAACGCCGCTTAAAGGAAAGTCTTCCTCTGTGCGATAGCCGCACCGTGCGTTTACGCACCGGCTACATGGTGCATCAGCGCACAACTGTCGAAAATAGGTGTACACAAGTTTTATAATTTGTGACGGACTATAATTTAGTCTAGTAAAAAAAAATATACCACTTTTACATTTTCTTTCTTTTATTAACTAACTGACGTTAATTTCGCGCACGTTACTTTTGCGCGCATTATTACTTTGACCTGAGGAGTAGTTGTGTGACAAGACAGTGGATATCACGTTGTGGACCGAGTATTAGTGAAGTGGATATAAGTGGAGTTTTTTTTTATTGTTTTGGCGCAGCTTTGATTAATTGATTACGCATATTGACGTGGAGACTATACATGAGGCGAGTGAAGTATACATAGCTGCGTTACGACTACGTCATGGCGAAAGGTAAGAATACGCAACAACACAATCATCATTTTATTTCTCCATAAATCCATCCATTTCGTAACCATCAAAATAAAACAGAATCAGAAACCGTGAGAAATAAATAAAACCACTAGCTCTCCGAACGTGAGGGGGCTTCCACTGGCTCGAAAACGCCAACAAATAACAAAATCCACTCGAAAAAACACAAGCTTAACGAAAATCACCTCTGCGCCTATTTCCCTTGGGCTCTTAATCTGCAGGAAAACTCTCATCTGACAATTCTGATCAGACAGTTATTACCTTTATACTACCATCCATCATCCGTACATTGAAAGGTAAGAGACTATGCTGCAGTGTCATCACCATTCTGCTGGTTGTATACGAGAGCATCGAAGTGTGACGCGGGGTTGATAAGCAACAACCCTGGAGAATTGGCATGAAACCGTTTATAAAGTAGGCAGTGAACACAGTAAAAACGTTCAGACTGACAAAACGACGTGCGATAGTGCGTGCTCGGAACGACCGTGAAAACCACATATCTTATATCCTCTGTCCATAACGATCACATCCCAACCATTCAATTTTCGTTTACACGAATGAGACAGACGAGAAAGCAACGGAGGATAAACCACCTTCTTGCCTCAAACATGTACCGTTGTAGTTCATACCGTCATGCAATGCTAGTCCACGCGGTCGACGTCGAGTGATAACGCATATACAGACCACTTAGCCCTTCCGCTGATGTCTTGTCGCTAGCAACCGTTTACAAGTCTAAGTGTACTACGAATCTCTTTTGTGTACCGTGCTTTTTTTTACTGTGCTAACGTGCCCTTGGACCTTATCTGTTTTCTGATTGGTAGAAAGGTGGCCTCAGCATTTTAAGTGGACAGAGACGATCCACTGTAATGTTCAGTGCGACCTTCCCCATTTGCACTATATATCACAGGGGCGGAAGGAGATCGACCGATGAATGACGATGGCCCGCCAAGCAGCGGCTCTCTTGACGTGGGCCGAAGACCTACCGTGGCTTCACAATGGCCAGATGATGTCGATCTCGATGCTCTCTACGTCTCCGAGCGTGCAGACGTCGATGAGCTTGTACGGAGTGCCTCGGACTTGAGTGTTTGGACCACGGAGACACGCAAGGAGAACACGATTGTGTATGTCCATTCTAAAAACAGTGAACGTTTGTCCTATTCGGTCCGTGCTGTGACAAAAGTCGCTGGATCCGTGGACAACGTGCTGGAATGTCTTCGCGCTACAGACAATGCTAGTCTTCGAGGATTTCAGAAATTGTTGCACCCACGTAATTTCTTGGACGGCGAAGTCTTGCACGCACATTATGCAGACACACTGGCCGGTCAAGATGGTGCGTCCGTGGAGTCCATGTCCCTCAAGTGGCTCGTCTACTCGTCCCCCAAGACACTTGGACGGTCGAAAGAATTTTGTATCCGTGAATATTGCGTGCTCTTACCGAATCATCCCGTGCACGGGACTGTTGGTGTCGTCAAGTTTGAATCGTACGATGGTGCTGCTGCATGCTACGGCATTCGGGGGAAAGCTGATGCGTACAGTTTGACTGTTTTTGAGCCCAGTTCGTATGTCGTCCAACAAACGCCAGACGATCCAAATAGTGTAAATGTAACGCTAACGTTTGCCATGCGAAAGGCACGAGGCGGTGAAAGTGTTTCGGCTGGAGTGCGACTCACTTCGCTTCGATTGGCTGGCGGACTCTCGGGGATGCAAAAAGCAGTCCATCAATCTCGCTTTGCACCATCAGCATTAGCGCAACGGCAAGAGTGGGTAAATGATGCACAACGAACAAATTGTTCACTCTGCGTCCAGTCCTTTGGCATGTTAAAACGACGTCATCATTGCCGCGTATGTGGAGAAGTCGTTTGTTCATCGTGCACAGTGTTTAAATTGGTCAAAGCAGAGCAAGAGGTGGCAGCAAAAGTGCGTGTTTGCAAGGCATGTTTAGCTAAAGGTAGTACTACAAATGGGAATGCAAATGGTGGTACGACAACAACAGGTGGCAACACAAATGTGGCGAATCCAGCTGTCAACGTGCCAGGTCAAACGAATAATAGCAAAACTCCCGAAGTGGAAATGAATGGTTCGAATCCAGGTTTGGGTGTGGGTACAAGCGTTGGGAGTACAGGTTCTCTCACTTCGGACGACTCACACAGTCCCCCAATCGACACTCTGGCTCCTATGATACCTTCCAGCAAGGAATCGTCCTTGTCTCTCAATGACATTGACGGAAATCCTCACGATAGAAGTAGTAGTCCATACCCGTACCGTCAACATTCAACGACATCAAGCCAAGGTCGAGGAACGGACTACGAAGGAAGACCTTTGAGCACCGTCGGTCGTACTGCATCGAATGCTAGTATTACTTCTGGTAGAAAGAAGAGCCCGGAGCGTCGTATTCATTATTTCAATGAAGATTTGGAAGAGATCTGCATGCTGGCAATGGAGACGTTAACTTGCCCAATGGCTGGTATCCGTACAGAAGATTTTGAGCTTGTGAGGTACTATGATGGAAAGCCAGCACCAGGTTTACCTCGCAGTCTACCAACCTTCCGACGGCTGGCTACTCGTGGCAAGCCGTGCATTGTACTCGACGTAAGCTCGGATAAACGCATTTCAGGTGAAAAACGCTTCACAGCCAAGTTGCAATTCTTTGTTGGTATTCCATTGCTGGTGAACGGTGAAGTAGTTGGCGATTTATGCGTAGCAGATCGGTATGCGCGTGACAACATTGACCACAAACAAGTCGAAGTGCTCAATGTCTTGGGCGAGACTGTCACGCAGTATATGCAGTCGGACGAGTATCAGATGGATCTGATGGAGTTCAAGGCCACGACAAGTGCGGCGCGAAAGCCCCCGACAGCGTCCCAACCCGTCGATGAAGAAGTTAGTGCACCACCAACAGGCACTAAGGAAGTTGCATTTTAAACGTCTAGCGGCTGGAGAAAAAAACACGTTATAATTGTGAGCCCGTTTGGCAAAGAGACGTGAGTGTGCGGTCGTGTCAATTGCACGGTCGTAGTACGTGAAAATTGGTGACAAGTTGCGATTTTGGGTGGCTGTAGGAAGCCACCAGAACCTCAAAAGTGATTAAATATGTTTCTGGTGTTGCCTTCGATTTCTTGTACATGTACACTGCTTGGACTCCCAGCATTCGCGGCCGAGCATTTAAATAGGGGGCTGAAAGGTGTTCGTGATGCAGTGGTTAAGCGAGTCACTTTACGCGTGTCATCATTTCTGTCAATGCATCTCGCTCTTTAATATCAGTAACGTTTGTTGAATGCAACAGTTTATCCTGAATGGTGCGGCTGTCAACAGTTCGGCTGGATCGTAAAGTAGATGAGATGAAGGTGCAGTAAAATGCAGAGTCAGTGGTACTCCAGTCTATACAAATACAAACCCAGTCAAGAGAGTTTCACCGGTCACAGTGAGTAGAGAATCAAATCATGAGACGTTGGGCTCGTGCAAGAACGCGCGATGCGTTTCGACGTCTCCTCATTGTCGCTCGCAGTGTATTTTGTAGAGACGGGAGAATCGTTTGGCTAGGAATGGTCGGGCATTTGACTCGGAAGGTGAAGTACGTACGATGAGTACTAGTAGATCGATTGCGTTTGTTTTTTGCTCGTGTTTCTTTCTTGTGCTTCCTTTATCGAGCATGTGGTACACCAAAGCTCCATACAAAGCTGATGACCAGCTCCCATGTGAGCGAGCATCTTTCACCGATCATACAGCAGTTTCTACTTAAGCGCATACGTTTGCGAGTGATGGGAACACGTCACTGGGTGAACCGCAAAGCTTGTGTTTCGCACCATGCTTGTCGAGCCTCGGCCATTGCCCCTCGCTAGTCGCGTTCTTGCCAGTCTTTCAGTTCTTTGGCAGCAACAAGCATCATAACAACTTTGGCTAGAGAGTCGCAAGGACGTTAGAGTGCTTCGAATCAAGTCACAAGCGCTAGACCGTTCCAAGAAGACACGCCACGTCCGTCGTAGCACAGGGACACTCATTCAAACTTGTTCCTCACATGCGAGATATTCACCCGCAACATTGAATGTGCCTAAAGTGTGAGCTCCACCGTGAGACTGCGAAACATTGACAGTTCTCTCCCAAGCGACATAGTTACAATGGTAGCCCCATGGTTTCCGTTGAGTCGAGTTCAGACAGTGCCTTCCAGTTGTCATGCACCATGATGTGCACGCTTTCCACTGTTTTTTGCCACGTAACAATACAAGAAACGAATCGGCTTCTTTGCGTGTCAAATATTGCTGTGAAATGGTCCTAAGAGAACAAATTAATTAGCTACAATGGATCAAGGTGAGTGAGTGATCGTGGACTTGGACACGGTGACAAGAGAAAACAAGGAGCTTCGACGTGACATGGTGTACGTACAGCGACGATTTGGCTCCGTGTTATGCGCAGATACGAGATAGCCGTGAGTACAAGAAAGCTGGCCACTTGAGCTGTGGGGATCCCCATGAACTTCTTCGAGTCTGACGCTGTTGAAGTTTTATGTACCCATATGTTTGAAGTGCGGAGTTCAGAAGATGGCACCGCATTGGCTATAAAGGCATATGGGTACACAAGTCAGAAGGTCAAGATGACGATTGTTTGACTTGAATTTTCTAACTATATACAAAATAAATATGCAGACATCCCTCCGAAACGTTATAGCCTCGGTGAAAGCTGGAACCTATAACGTATTGGAGGGTATAAACTAGCGGAAAAAATCAATGTATAAGATTTCCACGTAGGAGCGAGGGTGGAAGCCGAAACTTATACAGTACTGGAATTTATTACGTAGCAGGGGATAAGATTTCAGAGGGATGACTGTATATACTTTCTGTCTTAGCCTTTTCACTTAATTCACTTCTTGCGTCGGCCGTTTAGCGACCAAAGCGCTTCTGTCTACGCATATCCTACCTGACCACAGCTTTCAGGTCAAGTAGTGTAAGGCTACGCAAAGAGACGATCTTTTCTACAGACTATGATATGCAAACGGTGAAAGAAAGAAAGGAAAAGATAACAAATAAACGCATAGCATGCAGCAACTCTTTTAGCTGGGCATTAGAAGAATTCACCAGACGCCTGCAAAGAAATCAAGCAATGGAGCACACGAAGTCGCGAGATCATGTCACGCTCTGTGCTGCATGACAGTTAATGCAAAGCTCCACGACATGATGAAGTAAGTTATGCAGACATCGTTATCTTGCAATGAATTCTTACCTGGTTTCGTGTTTGGCATTCGAGATAATGCTTGATACGAACTGAAAGCGACCGGAGGCGGAAGAGTGTGAGGTCTTGAGGAGACGAAGTGAAGGGCACTTGATCAGATGAATGAAAATTCGAAAGTGATTTATTTATGAATGATTTAACTAGCTAGTCTATGACGTCATTCTATGACGTCATTGTAGTGACGTCATGCTGTGACGTCAGTTACAACTAGGCAATATACAAATATGCAACATGCATCCAATCATTTGGTGCATCTAATCACCAACACTCTACACGCATCGTATCGTCGCGTGTTCGCGTTGTGACGATTGGTAGCAACCTTCAATAGACCCCATCAATGCGAACACGCGTGAATCACAAGCGCAGTTGTCAAGTTCGTGTGGCGAGGTCCTGGGAGCGCCTTCGTCATGATATCCGCCAGCATCACAGAAGTCTCGCAATACTCGACTTTTACTTCACCACGCTTGACTTCGTCGCGGATGTGATGATACTTGATGTCAATGTGCTTGGCGCGTCCGTGATTAACTGGGTTCTTTGTCATCTTGATACATGACTGGTTGTCTTCATAGATCTTGAGCTCGGGTCCCGTCATGCCTGTGGCCACTAAAATTTCACACAGTAAGCGATGAATCCACTTGCCTTCTTGAATTGCCAAGCTAAGCGCAATGTATTCCGCTTCACTTGTAGACAGTGATACGCTTGACTGCTTCTTGCTACCCCAGCTCACAGGAGCACTCATTAGCATGAATGTGTACCCGGAAGTCGACTTGCGGTCCTCGTGATCACCAGCCCAGTCTGCGTCCGAGTATCCGCAAAAGTCGATGGTGTCCCCGGGCTTAAAGCAAATTCCGTGTGTCTTAGTGCCTTGTAGGTAGCGAAAGATACGTTTGACTGCAGTCCAGTGTTCTTCTTGAGGGTTCTCCATGAAGCGCGAGACGTAGCCAACCGCGTAGGCAATATCCGGGCGAGTAGCAGTCATTAGATGCATAAGAGCACCAACCGCTTCGCGAAACGGAGCGTTCACCTTGGTCATAGCATCGCTTGGAATCATTCAGGTACTTATGTGGATGGGGCTTCCTACGTCCTTGCAGTCGTTCATGCCAAAGCGCTTGAGAATGTCGTCCACATATCGCCGCTGGCACATTGTCACACACCCGTCCGCCCCTTCGGCAAGTTCAATTCCAAGAATAAACGCGCACTTGCCGCTGTCAGTCATTTCGAAGCATGTCTTCAGATCATTCTTCGTGCGTGTGATCAGTTCGGGTGAACTTCCGGTAATCAGTACATCATCCACGTAAACCAATACGAGCACGCAGTGACCATCAGTGACTTTCAGATAGAGACATGGGTCGAAGGCTGAAACTTGAAAACCGATTGAGCACACAAATTCGTCAAAGGTCTCGTTCCATACGCGCGACGCTTTCTTGAGACCGTAGATTGCTTTTACCAATTCCAGGAAATTGAAGTCACCGTCGAGATCAACACCTTCGGGGATTTCACAGAAGACCAGTTCTTTCATTGTTCCGTACAGGAAAGCGGTCACCACATCGAGTTGGTCGAGAAGCCATCCATAGTACTTGCTCAGTACAATCACCATGCGAAGCTTCACATACTTGATCACTGGCGCGAATGTCTCCGTATAGTCAATGCCATACTTTTGCTTGAATCCCTTGGCAACAAGACGTGCCTTGTATTTCTCGATTGATCCGTCTGCTTTACGCTTGATCTTGAACACCCACTTGGTACCAATGGAACGATGTCCGCTGGGCAACTTGGCAGCACGGAATACACCACGAATTTGCATCGACTCGAGTTCCGCGCGAATCGCCTTGCGCCAGTGTACTTGATGCGGACCATTCACTGCTTCTTGAAATGACAACGTCTCCGATAGATCCACCGCTGCTTCGATTGAGTTGGCACTGGCGCGCCAGAAAACGGAGGAAGTCAACTCTCTGTTAAACTCTTTTTCTTCGGCCTCTGCTTGATTTGAAGAGAAGTGATTTGGCGCACTTGCTTCTTTCAATCCAGGTCGTTGACGCACAGCTCGTTGTTTTCTGGCTGTTTCATCTTCTTCTCTTGGACAGTTCTTGCGTTTACCTGTCTGTTTGTATTCCGTTTGACTTGGGCTGCCATTGTCTTCGTTAATGTCGAGAAGGTCGAAGTCCAGGTCGTCGGCTTCTTCATCAGAAATTGGCGGTGAGAATCCAAAGACCGATTCATCAAAGTTGACATCGCGACTGATCACCACCTGCCCCGCCTCGATGTCAAAAACTCGATACGCCTTTGATACTTCTTCGTAACCTAAAAACAGTCCTTTCCGATCCTTGGGATCCCATTTTTGTCGTTTCTCCTTTGGAGTTAGAATGTACGTCCGAAAGCCAAATACACGCATGTGCTTCACACTGGGCTTGGACTTATACAGAATCCCGAACGGGGTTTTGCGTTCGATCTTGGGTGACGGCAGTCGGTTCTTGATATAGATGGCCGTCATGGCGGCCTCAGACCAGAAACACTTGTCCAGCTTGGCGTGATGAAGCATGCTGCGGCCGATCGTGACGATAGTCCGGATAGCCCGTTCTGCCGTGCCGTTGGTTTGGTGCGCATACGGGACCGTTGTTTGTTGCTCGATGCCTTCGTCCTCGTAGAAATCCTTAAGTGAGTTTTTCATGAATTCACGAGCTCCGTCATGTCGCACAAACTTGACCTTTTTGCCGAATTGATACTGCACTTTCACGATGTATGTCTTGATGCAGTTTTCACTTTCCGACCTGGCGCGCAAGCAGAAACCCTTCATAGATCCGCTGCCTTCGTCCACGATTAGCAGAAGAAACCTGCTTCCACCAAGTGAGTTTTTCTCCATAGGGCCGCAAATGTCAAAGTGAAGCAACTCGAACGCATCGTAATGACGCTTGTCATGGTTGCTTGGGAATGGTTTTTGGACCATTTTTCCTTGTTGACAACCGCGACATAGACTTGGTCCGCTTGACTTGGAAGGTGCTTTCGCGTCTTCAATCAAGTTGTTATCAATCATCTTACGAAGCACCTCAACTGGAGCGTGACCCATGCGCGCATGTAGGTCGATAGTTCTTCCACTCTTCACCATGTTTGACGATCGTTGAGATGTGCGAAGCCAGTAAAGTCCGTCCACAAGATCCGCCGTTGCCACGACTTGATTCGAGTCTTTGCTCGAAACTTGCATTTCATGGCCATCAAACACGACTTGAAACTTTCCAGTTTTGTTGATTTGTGGAACCGAGAGCAGATTCTTGCTCATTTTCGGTACAAACAGCACGTTCTTGATCTCGATTTCGCGCTCATTTCCGTTGGGTAGGACCACTTTTTCCACAATAGTCCCGACACCCATGATGGCCGCCTTGTTTCCGTCGGCCACCGAAAGTTGGCCTTCGTTGCTCTCAATCAGATTAGCGAACTTGGCCTTGTCGTTGCAGATATGGTGCGTCGCTCCACTGTCGATCGCCCACATCCCAAGCGTATCCTTGCATGTCGAAATGCCACATTCCAGGGAAACTGCAAACGCCACTCGATCGTATTCGTAGTCAAAGTCGTCATTATTGTTTCGCCACTGGATGTTGTTGGCCCCGCGTCGACGGCCGTTGCCGCCGCGTTTTGGGCCACGATGCTCGTCCTTCTGTTTGGTCCAGCACTTGTCCGCCGTGTGCCCCAATTTCCCGCAGTACGCACATTGACGAGGCTCTCGGTCGGTGTTGAACGCCTTGGCTGCGTTCTCCGTCTTCATCGTTGCCGTCTTCTCGCCTTGTCTCTTGATATGCTCATTCGTTAGCACCTTCACGACGTCCTGGGTTCGCAGCTCCGCATTGATGATCTCCAAGTTCAGCACGATGTTTTCGTAGCTCTTGGGAAGACTTTGCAGCAGGCAGATTGCTACATCTTCGTACTCCATCTTCGCCCCAATGCTTCTGAGCTTGGCCTTGATGCTTAGAACTTCATTACAATGTTGTAACACATTGCCGCCTTCCGCCATTTCCATACTGAAGAGCTGTCGCTTGAGGTAGATGCGTCCAGCCTTCTGGGATCCACCGTACAACGTCTTCAGCCGCATCCATGCCTTCCACGCTTCTTCACAGTTGTCAAGCACATGATGGTAGTCGTCATTCATATGCAGTGGCATTAAGCCAAACGCGATGTTGCTTCATTTCTCGTAGTCTTCCTTGGTTCTTGGGTCGGCGAAGGTTGGAGTCGTTTCTCGGTTCACGACGTGCCACACTGACTTGGTGAGGAACACGCCACGCATGTAGCGGTTCCACGTCGTGTAATTGTCACCGTTGAACTTGTCGATAGTAACCTTGGAGGAGACATCTTGGGCAGTGGACATGGTTGTTGGGCTCATAACGTGATACGAACTGAAAGCGACCGGAGGCGGAAGAGTGTGAGGTCTTGAGGAGACGAATTGAAGGGCACTTGATCAGATGAATGAAAATTCGAAAGTGATTTATTTATGAATGATTTAACTAGCTAGTCTATGACGTCATGCTGTGACGTCAGTTACAACTAGGCAATATACAAGCATGCAACATGCATCCAATCATTTGGTGCATCTAATCACCAACGCTCTACACGCATCGTATCGTCGCGTGTTCGCGTTGTGACGATTGGTAGCAACCTTCAATAATGCTGTTCCAGATATGAGACTAGTAGCAACTCCACTATATGAAAGACCTTCGACGTCGACCCTTAAAAACATTTTCAGTGGACTTCGACCCCCCGTGGGACAGCCAACTCATTACCAAACACATCGGAGGCGCAGTAAACAATTAAAGCCTGTTTACGGGAAAGAAGTTAGGGTCTATTCCAGAATGTCTACTTCTTCCGAATGGCTAGTCCTTTTCCAGCGAAGACAACCTTACCTTCGTGCTTTAAAAGTAAAATTGTCTGGAGATGGATTTGATCCATCGACACAGATTTTCAGTCTTTTACTCTAAAAAAACAACTGAGCTATCCAAACAAAACTTTGTTTGCTACTACTATTCGTCACAACCACATGCTATAGTAGATGAGGCAGCATCTGATCTCTCTAGTTTTTGCACCCATTGACGAGTTTGTATGACTCGAGGCGAGAAGCTGGAAGACCGGTGAGCGCATACACATTCATTCCACTGTCCGTCTTCTTTTTCTTCTTACTCCGACGCTTATGATGCTTTTCGACATCATTGGAAGACTTCTTCGATGCATCTTCTGTACTAGACCGCTTCTTTTCCTTCTTGTCTCCGGGTTTTGACTCTTTTGTAAGCTCCACTTCTTCTGCGTTTGGTTGCTCTTCTGTCTTCATTTTTTTGCTGCGCTTCCGCTTCTTCTTCTTCGGTTGTTCGGTCTGCGCTTCGCTGTCTGCAGTCTCCTTTGCGCGCTTGCGTCTACGTTTCTCTGCATGAGCTTCCTGTACGCTCTTCCTAAAGTTCTTTAGCCGCTTATTGTCTACAGAATATTCTCTGTCAACGTACGGTGCCATACGTTTAAGAGACACAAGCTGCTTGAGTTCCTTATCGTCAGCAGCCATAATTTCGTCCACAGTCAGACCAAAATCATTACGATCGACCTGACGGTATTTGAAGCGGCATTTGATGTCTCCAATTAAATCCTCGTAGTCTAAACTGTACAGCTCGTCCAGATATTTCTGCTTCTCACGTTGCATTTCCTTCAAAGTCAGCTTTTTCGACAGGGTCTCTGCTTCATCCTGTTTCTCTTGTGTTTGCTCTTCTTCGTCCACATGATCTGTTTCCTCAGCCAAAGTACATGCATCATTGGTATGACTTTCCGTCTCTTTCTCTTCTTCCTCTTCCGGATCGACAGGTAAGTCGGCAAACAGTTCTTTGTCTTCATCTTCATCCCACGTCGGTTTCTCCATGTCATTGTCATCTTCATCATAATACTGTTCATCAAAGACTGCCTGCATACGCTTATCATACTCGTCCGGGTCAAAATCACCTTCCAAATCTTCTGCTCTTAGACCAGCCGCGCCTTCTACCTCACCCATCAGTCGTGCCACTTTTCTCAGCTTTAGTTCAATCTCAGCCTGCTTCAGATTCTTTAGTCGACGAAGTTCCTCTTCTTTCTTTTGACGCTCCAACGCCTTGCGTTCCTTACGCACCGCCCGTTTTCGTTTACGCGAATCGTCTTCACGACGCATGGTATCAGGAACAAAACGCGCGTGTGTCTCAATCACGCTGCTTCCTTGCTCTTCAAAGCGAAAATTGTACGAATGTTCGAAATTTTCTGCCTTTTCCAGGGCTTCTGCGTCCTCCTCATCGTCTTTCACAATATCTTCGTAATGGGGAACAACCGCCGTTTTATCTTTCCAGCCTTCAGTGGTAAGATAATGCTCCAAAAACTTGTCTCGATCCATCTCTTCCTTCTTCAACTGTGTTCCATACTTGGACGTAAACTGCTGATAGTCTTCTTCATCTTGTTTCGTTTCTCCGTCACTTTTCTTTCTCACGGTAAACAATCCGCCATCCAAATCTTCTTCATTGTCGTGGTCAGTCTCTTTCTCCTTCTCTTTTAACGAATCCATAAACATTTTCTTCATTTCTGCTTGTTCTTCAGCATACGTTTGCACACGCGCTTCTACCTCCTCATCCTCACTTTCATCGACCTCCCCCGCAATCACTTTTTGTCGCACCAAATCTTTGTAATACAGCGGCGCCTGCTTCTTGTTTTTTTCAGTGTTTCTGCTTTCATCCTCTTCACTCGTTTCAGACTGTTTGAAAAACGCAATGGACGAGTCATAAATCGCAGGATCCTTTTGACGAATGAGTTGCAAGGTCTTGGTGATATCTCTGTCCAATTCCGTTGTAAGTTCCTCACCATCTTCATCTTCTGTCTCGGATTCTGATTCGTCGTCGTCGTCGTCGTCCTCATCCAATCGACGCTTTGCAAGTGCTGACAGCTCTTCCTTTCGCTTGCGCTCCTCGAAAGCTTTAGCAAATTTTTCATTCACTCGAAGCACAAGCTCAGGACTTGGAGACGGACTGGCTACTTGAGCACCTTTCGTGACAAAAAGATCGTCCGTCTCAGGCTGTAGGACTGCGGTGGCGCTTGAGACGTCGCGCGTAGTGCCCATACTGACATTGAATGGCTATGAACCAGTGGGTGAGGCGTCTTAAGTACGCTAAAATGTACCCATCTTCTGGCGAGTGCGATTTTTTGTTGCTTCGAGAAAAAATCAATGCCGAACACGGGCTAGGGCAATTCCTACAGTTCGTGATCCATTATTATGGCTAAATCAAAGGCACTTGGTGAAATCTTCGGTGGGATTTGCCACGGACTCGGTACGAAAAAAGGAGGTTGAAGAATAAGGAGTGGACAAAACCTGTACGGCGCCACCTCCACCACTCAAGGCCAACGAGCCAAAAGCCGACCAAAAAGCACCGTTACCGCTCTTTTCTCAGAGAACAACCAGCGTGTCACAAGGACGAGGGAACTATTCGGCCCCCTCCGCCAGCCATCAGCTGCAGACTCGAAGCCAGCACGCCGGACGCAGAAACTCAAAGGAGACGCACGTGACAGGAGCGACTCGGCAGGAAAAACAGTACGATGACTCTAGTTCGAGACGACACGGCCACGTCGAATGATGAGCGTGGTCGTGCCATTGTCCAGACCTTGGCAGTGGTCGTCGAGTCGATGGTACATGCAAGTGATCGGATGCCCGTGGGCTATTACCACAAGACCAAGTTTGAAGCTTTTCGTGCGCCTGGCATCTCTGTCCTGGACTACCTCACGCGTATTCATAAGTACGCGAGTTGTAGCCCCGAGTGCTTTGTGCTTGCGCTTGTCTATATCGACCGTCTTCATCAGATGCAAGGCTTTGTCCTCACCGAGCTCAATGTACACCGGGTCGTTATTACAAGCGTCGTCTTGGCGGCCAAGTTCTTTGATGATCACTATTTCAATAACGCCTATTACGCAAAAGTGGGTGGCGTGCCGTGTCCCGAGATGAACGAACTCGAGGTCGAATACTTGCTTCTCATTAACTTCAGCCTTTACGTGAGCTGCGAGACGTTTGCGCGCTACTACAATGAATTAGCCAACCATTATATGTATACGCGTGTACGCAGCTCGTCTTTGTCGCACGCTCCCTACTACCAGTTGCGTCACTTCGTGTCTCCAGATCCGCAACTTGGAGGACAACTTGTGTATGTGACAGAAAGATGTCCAAAAGTCGATCTGTCCCAAGCACATTATCATAGGCACCCGCTACCATTTCACCATCAATCATACCAAAGGTCGCCCGTGCATCATCATCGCCACCGAATTGGTGAAGACGGTGAGAACAGCGCTGGGACGACGACGCCAGCTGGGCCTGCAACAGCGAGTAGTGGCAATAGTATCGCCTATACAAAGTCAAGTCGAGCATCTGGGCAGAAAAGGAGAAGTGCCGTTGCTCTGGGGGTGAACGCGTAACGAATCGACAAGTTGCTGCCTTGTTTATGGAAAGGGCGGCTCGATCTCCGGAGATCGACTCTCTACTTAGAAAATGATCATTAGTTTGATGCGATGTGAGCAGAGTGTGGGGGAAAGAATTTCGCCGCTGATTGGAAAACGATACGAGAAAATCGAGCGTAGCGGGTGGCCGATCGCTGCAGCATATACACTGAGTTGCGGCACTACTAGTCCAAAGGTAGCTGTTGTGCTGCACCAACTCGAGTGCGTCAGTGCGGAGTGGATATTAACTTTCACGTTACGCACTCTTCGTGCTCATCATTCCCTCGTCTTTGCCTCTCCGTAATATAGTCATCGTCACTGGCTGACTGTAGGTCGGTCTCTACTCTGTCGATAGGATTACTACTGTAGTAGCTGCTAAGCGACCGCCTCGTTAACGATCTTTAAATGTGACGGGAATACGTAGGTACATTATTAACTTGACAGTAATAAATTACCAGGTCGTACCTCGCGTCGATAACATGACGTAAGTCTAATATTGTCGACGTTGGCTCATCCGAAGGTGATGATTACTTGCGTTTCCAATAGGTACCGTCGGATACACCCCACTGATATTTTCGCTCGTGCTCACGAATGAGAAACGGAAAGTCCTGCCGCTCAATTAGCTCGAAGTCCTTTGAGAGCAAGTTTTCAATCTGGCAAAAACTACCCACAGGATTTCCCTCCGCGTCGCGCACACCACCAATCCATTTGTCCTTCCTCGTGTACTCTTCCAGCCACGAGTACGGGCTCACAAGGACGAAAAGTCCACCAGGATTGATGCGCTCGCTTATTTTTGTTAGGAAGGTCTTTGGGTCCGGTAATCGGCATAGCAAATTGCACGCAAAGACAACGTCAAACGTGCCTAAGGACGAAAGGAAAGACGCTTCAATGGCCTCAGCAGGACGTTTTTAGACGCAACAAGGTACGGTACCTAATGACGAGGATAAATTGCATGCATCCCCTTGCAAAAATTCAATGTTGTCTGGTTTACTACCTTCAGGCACTTTGGCTCGTCGAATTTCAACGATATCGCCCTGAATATGAGCCTCGTACTCCATCTCACCCTTTTCCTTCATCTGAGTAGCCGCATCGACAAAGTGTTGCGAGAAGTCGATACCCACAGCCTATAGTGACCATCACAAAAACAAAGTATCTTCTGTCAGTGTTAGCGCAGGAGTGTCCATCCGTTACCGACATACCTCATGATAGTATTTGCTGAGCTCAAACGTGGCTCGACCCACCGCACATCCAATGTCCAGAGCACGATCACGATGACTTAAGGCACTTAGGGTTGCGCAACGCTCTACTGTGCGTGACAGGAACTGTAATGCGTCCTTTGGCGCGAAACTGTAGGGAACCACCACAGATGGCTCGCCTGGCAGACAACATAACCATTATTGAGGCGAAAATCGATTAAACTGTATTTTTAAAAGTATCAAATGCACCATAGTGGAACTGTAAATATTCGTGCACGGCGCGCGTAGACTCGTAGATTGCTGAGCCGCTAGCTGTGGTACTTCGAACGGGGGCTGTAGCGGACGACATCGTTACGATGGATATCAACAAAATCGGAAAAGTGCTGGTCCGATATTTATTTCGGAGGCTTTGAGCTTTATGATCCAGTGCATAGCACAAACGTTAGGGTACATGTATTATTAAAATGCACAGTGCTATTCTTATTATAAGTCGATTTTGCTTTGAGTATTGTAGTTATATTTTTGGTGAATTCACTTTCATTTCAAACGTAAATTGTGCAATTCGTGTTTTTCCATATTTCACTAATACTACGCATACGACTATACTTTTGTTGTTGTTCCAGCATCCAACACGAGCACGAGCTGTTTGTTTTTGTAAAAATAGTCGGTCTATCTCTAATTCTATATTATAATTAGGTAGGACTATTTTAGGTAGCAATTTGTATTTCGTCTATTCGTAGCATAACTAGTGCATTAGTACTCGGTTCTGAGTACAGATGGAAGTTTACCATAACTTCAACATCTGTTACATACTTTCATGTTAGCAAGTTAATCACTTCTCAATATCCATCCTGTTGATTAAGTCCCTGTTTTGGGCATCTTCTTCTACTCTTAACGAACTGTTTTCTTTCTGACACCTCTCTCGCCGCCAACGTGTGTTTGACTGTGGAGATATCACGTGTGCTTACTTTTCGTTTATATTGGATTCACTAATGGACATTTACGATCTAAGTTTTCAACTACATCTAAGCACTGGATTCGAGTGCTATGCAACACTTTTTACTAATATTTTAAATTAATTCCCCGGAATTGTCAAAGAAACGACTAAAGGGCAAGAACAGAGATTTGCAGGCTCGGACGACAGGTATGAAGTTAGGATGAAGTTGTTGTATGGTCGAACTACAAACGGAAACTTGGGGATGTCAAAACTGCCTCAAGGGCTTCAAAGAAGACTAATTTAATACGGCAATGGTCTAAAGGCCGGCGATCGAAAATTATGAGTGTCTATTACATTGGAAGATGCCTTCAAAAGAGACTTTTTTTTACTAATCCGGGTGCTGCTTATGGCGCTTAAACAATTTCAGGATGCTTCGAATGAAATGGAAACCGCAATGAAAATGAAACAATACCACACTTGCTTGCTGCCCCGATCATTGAACTCGATTTTTTTCCCTAGAGCAGTGCTTTCTCGGTATGAAAAGTAGTTGGGTCTATCGAGGTCGTGAGTGGATTTTGGAGCAGGTTCTTGATAGATTCTCATACAACGATCAACCTTCTCAATCGCTTGACCACATGAAGTGGCAGAAGATGGTGTTCAATGAACGCATCGCATTTTTTTCGCTTTATCAAGCTCAATACGACAGGGCTCCTATTGTTACCTGTGCTATGGAATTTGTCGTGCTTAGTGTAAGTGCATACTGTGGCTGGAGGGACGATTTTTTCAGTCATGCTTTATTACGTGATGAGATATAAATCGATAAGAACCGCAACTTTATCCTATAACGGCTCGTCATTTTTAGCTCTGTTGAAGTTTTCAAGTGATGCACAGTGTTCACTTATGCATTTACTAGGGGATGGTACCCGTCGTTCCGACGAACTGTTTCATTTAAATTTTATTGAAACTACTGTATATGTAGCCGGTGAGTACACGCACGGTGCGGCTAGCGCACAGAGGAAGACTTTCCTTTACGCGGCGTTCGCCGCTACTTATCCGATACGCCCATATAAAAGGGCTTAGTAAGAGAGAACTCTCTTACTCGGGGCCAAGATTCCCACTTTGGTTTACTATTAGCTTTCACTAATGCATTAACACAAGGCTCCCTTACTAAGGGGGTATCTAAGGGGAGAACTCTCCTTACGCTACTGCACTCACTACACGCGCGACCGGTCGAGGTCGAGCTTCTGTAGTCGGTTGAGTGAAATGTAAACTGAATTTATATTTAATATAAAATTAGCCTAAATTAATTTAAACTAATGTAAACTATATGTAATACTAAGTAGAACTTACTAAATTCGTACCTAGTCAAATGTAGTGTACACCACCTGTGTACTAACACGTGGCTGGCTGCCACGCCTCCACCAAGGGCTCCTGCCCTGATTGGTTAAAATAACCAATCGTCCAAAACCTTTCGGACAGGTCAATACTAACCCCAACCGTAGTGTACTCACGTACACCACATACTAAATGTAACCCGAATGTAACCCTGTTACAGTATATCTATCTACATTTACTTCGAAACAAAACGAAAAGAGTTTATTTTTTGCTGTTAACGACTGCGTGTGCAATGTTGGATATTGCCTCCTCCCATCATTTTGAGATTTTGCAACCTCATTCAACGTAATGCATCGTCAAAAAAGACTATACGCATTAGTCGTCGTTCTACAGACTCACGATCAGAGAATTCTCCGTCATAACAATCTCCCACCATTTCGGCGCCGACGTCGATGGCTGTAGGGTTGTTGTACCTCCTTTCTTCCATGGATTGCAGGAAAAGCAGACGGAGTTCCAGATCCACCACCTGATCCCCTTACATTCGCTTCCGCACCTACTTGTATACGGGTTGTGCTGTTCGAGCATGGCGGATACCGTTGAGATGGTCAAGCCTCCATGTTGTGAATGCCGCTTGTGCCATATTTTTTCACCAACTGAAGTCCAAGCAAAGGCATTATTGTATGTTCACGAAAGTGTTTTCCCCGCCAAGTCTGGTCTTCAAGTAGACTTCGCAACATTTGATACGGTGGAGCTATCAGTCGTAGTTTTACCTTTCCACAACTGCAGCAAGTTGACCGCGCACAGCGAAGATCTTGTTACGCGTTACTCAATCCATTGCAGCGATCGCACTGCATCCGGCTTCCATTTGAACTAGTTTTAGCCGAAGCCGCTGCCCAATCCCGTGAATACACGCCGCACTCGTGGTCCATCTTGTTCAGCCGGCCTTCAATCGGTGGGTGCACTTGTGTCGGGACATCACATTCAGAACTTCATGTGTTGCTGTTCGCATTGCTGCTTGCATAAGCTATATCCCTTCTCCTACGTGCGCATTGGCCGCTTCTTGCTCTGCACCTGTTCGAGCTGAACGTCGCTCCTTCCTGTGACGGTTCCTTCCTATTTAAATAGACTTGAACTCAACCGCCAACGCATCTGTTCAAGCACTGGAGGGTAAGAAAGAGTGTTTCAAACATTATTTATGCTGAAAATAATAGCTAGTCTTGCCGAGGAGCGTCGCACTGACATACAGACGGAAAACTTCAAGTGTAGGTACCCGTAGTTCCGACAGGTACGGGCCGGTCACGTGATCAGGAGACGGACGGAAAACTTTTATATACGTAGAAGATGTAAAAGCGCTATTTCTAACCGATGATTAAGTCGAATAGTTTTTTATTTAATTGTAAAAGTTTGTAACCAAATAAAAGAAATCAATAGTATAGTTCGACTTCGATTAGGTACGGGATCGCGTACTTAATCGAATTCTATACATAGATCGAGATACTCGATTAGGTACGGGAGCGTGCAGGGATGACGACATGAATTCTGTTATTATATAGATGTATTTTTAGCTACTTTGGAATTTTAACTGTATTTGCTTTTATTAGGAATTTTAGGTTAGGTTCTTAAGTACGCATTTATATTTAGTATATTTTTTACTCTAAAACAAAGAACACTTGTTGCTTCCCGTGCACCCCTACCCTGACCAAGTAGGGCGCGCTTCTTTCCAAGAAATCTACTCCCAGACTGTCAGGCACTAACGGCCGGTATATTCATTACGGAATATTGGCCTTACCCCCAGCTCGTGTCAATTTCCTACAAGTTATGAGCCATAGGGACACGGGGGCACGTAAGTTTAATTTACAAGTGTTATTTTGTGAAGTGTCACGTTATGTCGTGTGGTTTACGTGGAACGGTCTACTGGAATTGTGGAGTGAAGTCGATTTGTTACGTTTGGATTGCGTTACTTTTGTGTTGGTATCTTTTGACGCAAATTCGCATGGACGAAGAAGAAACCTTCGACCAGGAGGGATCACTGAAGGCGCTCCTCCTTCCAGTGGGAAAGATGAATAAAAGATTGGACTAAGTGGACGAAGGAAGATCTCAAGGGTCGGGACGGAGTGTGTCTCCGGTTACGGCAAGGAATTCGCCAGTTAGAGGTCATGATAAACTCTTTCAAGAACGTATCAAGAACTTTGAGCCTTTTGGAAAGCAGATTATCTTGAATGACCTATCTGATGATGAAGGAATATAGAGGGGTGGTGTAGCCGGTGCGTACACGCAAGGTGCGGCTAGCGCACAGAGGAAGACTTTCCTAAAGCGGCGATATGCCGCTACTTAGCCGATACGCCCTTATAAAAGGGCTTAGTAAGAGAGTACTCTCTTACTCGGGGCCAAGATTTCCCTTGGTTTACAAGTTAGCACAAGCTAACGCCTTGATACAAGGCTCCGTTAATAAGGGGGTAGCTAAGGGAAGGACTTCCCCTACGCTACAACGCTCACGCGCGCGCGACCGGTCGAGGTCGTGCGCATAGCAGTCCTCAGAGTGAAAAGTAAACTGAATGTATATTTAATATGTAATTAGCCTAAATTAATTTAAACTAATGTAAAGTATATGTAATACTAAGTAGAACTTACTAAATTCGTACCTAGACAAAATGTAATGTACACCACCTGTGTACTAACACGTGGCTGGCTGCCACGCCTCCACCAAGGGCTCCTGCCCTGATTGGTTAAAATAACCAATAGGTTCAAGCCTTTCGGACCGTCAATACTGAAACCCCAACCGTAGTGTACTTACGCACATAACATAACTAAATGTAACCAGAATGTAACCCTGTTACATCCTCCCCCATCAAGACTATTGCTTACGCAATAAATCAATTATAGTTGGAGAACTCCAACTGCCAGAACCTCTGGCCAACCATCAGCACCTTTAGTGGTGCTGTGGATTCTCCTCAAGAAGAGGAGGTAGACTATTCCGATAACTCGGAGGTGGATGCCCTTGGGGATATCTCCCCAAAGGGTGACCGCTCCGACAACGCTGAACGGTGATGTCGGCAGCCTAATCCGTTCCCCACACGTGGGGAAAATGCACTAGCTAGTGCGCCACCCCTGCCAATGTCGGATGATACATCCGGATCACCGAAGCGATCATCACCAATGAGCTGGACGCAGCTCAAGAAACCCAACTTGCCGCACAGTCACAAAAGGCTGCGTTACGCGCCCCCAAACGCCCGCCACGGGCGTCAATTAATTTTGAGGGTCCTCGTGATCTCCCTAGGTGGGCTAGGGAAATGGTAAGGGATGGTTTAGAATTCTATACCCCTGGACCTGCGGCTGGACAGCCGTATCAATGCGAACGCCGGGAGAAACTCCGGCAACATCTGCTCACGCAAAAGCAGTTCACTAGCGCCTCATACCGAGAGCGCCTCGACAGACATGCACGGGGTCCCCCTGTTGAGAACCTCCGCGAGGTTCCTATCATTCTCTCTCCCGAAGAAAATGCTGAAGATGCAGAAAAGAAATTCCGCTCTTGGGCGGAAGGGGAGAAACTCCTCCCCAGCTTTAATGAGCTGCACAACAGCTTTTCCCACCGTGACATTCGGGTGGACAGGGCGTTGCGCATGGCGTTTGCCAGAGCCCAAGCGATGGGGCTATTACGTGTCCCCTATCGCACGAGCTATGCCAGCGCCCCTGCCCCCAACGCAGTGCCAGAGATCAGTGTGAGCGCCACATCTGCCTCCGGCAAACTCCCAACTACAGGGAGTGAAGGGGCTTCTCTCGCCCCTTTGCTCGTCGACCCGCAGCGGGATTCTCCCGCTCGAAAGCGTCAGCGACGTCACGGCAATCCTGCCGCAGGGGAGCCTCGGACTCCCACGAACTCTGTGAGTGTGGATAACTCTTCCACTTCACCAGATACTGGGTTTGACCCCGATGATGGCGTCGCGCCATCAGACGCTCCAAATGATAATGTGGAGAACCCTCCGCATCGAGAATTGGATGAGGAGGTCGCGCAATTGCGACGTGCGATTCGCGAGCGCTGTGATCGACACAGCCATCGCATACATGATGTCCACGACGGACTCCGCGACGATGGGATGCCACTGAACGCTTCGAGAAGCGGCTTGCTCTATCAAGTCGAACGTTGCGGAGCTTCGCGGTCGCACTTTAGCCCTTTCGGACTTCCTCCTCCCTGCCGTGTCTTACGGCTCTTATGGCTATTCGCCTACCGCCCCCGTCCAAGAGGGGACCCGCCTCCGGGTCATGGTATGGCTTAAGCATACTTACATAGAAGGTTGAATGAGTACGCATCGCCTTCGGAATATCCAAGGTGTACGCCAAGCCCTTTCGGGCTAGTACCTTAAAAGGCCCCACAAACCTGGGCCGCAGTTTGTTCCGCAACACGTTGGAAACTGCATGTATAGGAAGATTTTTAGCGTTTAATAAAACAATTTCTCCTACTTTGTACACCTTTTCGTTACGCCGACCCTTGTGGTCAGCCTGCTCCTTCTGCTTGTCTTGGCTTTCCGCCATGGCATCGCAGACGTGTCGTAAGACACTAAGGCGCGTCGATAAGAACTTATCGATGTGCTTTCGCACAGATACAGGTCTGACATCAGGAAACCCTCCCCCCTCAAGCCCTGGGACACAAACACGTGGCGTCAACGGAACCCTCGGATTCACTAATCCGTTCACGTAAAACGGGGTAAACCCCGTAGATGCATGGACCGATTTGTTTATAGCAAATTCAGCCATCGGAAGCATCTCACTCCAACTCTTTGGAGACTCCGGTCATAAACTCCGGAGAATATCTTCCACAACGCGATTAACGGGTTCCGTTTGACCGTCCGTCTGCGGATGCGCCGCAGTCGACATAAAGAGCTTGGTGCTAGCTCCTTAAACAGCGCGCCCAAAAATGCCCCGTAAAACGGGGATCCCGATCCGACACAACGGAATCGGGTAGACCATGCTGTCGAAACGCACGGTCTAGGAACACCTTCGCTGTTCCTTGTCCATCTATGGACTCTGGCACCGCCGCCAGGTGAGCCATCTTGCTCAATCGGTCTACAAAGACCAATATGCCGGTGTTCCCGGCCTTATCCTTCGGAAAACAGAAGATAAAATCCATACTAATGGATTTCCAACACTCCGTCGGAACGGATAAGCTCGCCAAAGGCGCAGCTGAACTTGCAGAGTGTTTAGCCCTCTGACACGGCTCACAGGTGCGTATATACGCACCGACCCACTTATACATTTTGGGCCACCAATACAAAGCGCCTAAAGCGCTGTATGTCTTATACAGACCTAAATGACCCCCGGTAGGGGTGTCATGTGCCTCAAAGAGGACTTTATACTTCAGTTCCTCATCATGAGGAACAACCACCCGCGGAGTGTCCTCCGCGCTCGTGCTATAATATAACAAGCCGTCACAGTACCTGTAACGGTGTAACCGAGCTCTAGATCGACTTGACAGGGTAGGCTCAGATGCGCTAAATACCTTTTCACCCAACGCGCTGATAGGCGCCGTACATTGTGGGTCTTTCTCATACGCCTGGCGTATGAGATCCACCACAGACGAGGTGACGAATGTCGCGTGAGCGAGCTCGTAATCGGGAAGACGCGAGAACGCGTCTGCAAGCACGTTCTGCTTGCCAGGCTTATACTTAACCTCAAAGTTGTACTCCGCAAATAAGGAGAGCCAACGGGCCATCCGTTGGGAGAGATGAGGCGACTTTGTCGCTGTCCGTAAGGACGCGTGGTCAGTATAAACAACGAACGGCTTTGAGCCGAGTACGTGAACCCTAAACTTGACAAGGGCATACTTCATTGCAAGTAGCTCCTTATCATGAACGGGATAATTCCGTTCCGCAGCTTTAGTCTGCCTCGAATCAAACGCGATCACGCTTTCCCTTCCAGCATCATCTGCTAGTAACAATGCACATCCGATTGCGAAATCGGAGGAGTCGCAGACGACGCTAAAAGGTTTCCCAGAGTCTGGGAGAGCAAGAACAGGGGCTTTTAACAAGCTCCCCTTAACCGCTTCAAAATACTTTTGGTATTTGGTTTCCCAACACCAATCAACATCATTCTTAAGAAGGTCAGTTAATGGCTTCGCCATTTCAGCGTAGTTCTCGCTGTACTTGTGGAGATAATTGGATAATCCAAGCCAATTCCGTAAATCTCCAAGACTACAGGTGAAGGCCACTCCACAATGGCTTTCACCTTCGCGGGATCCGCCCGCACTCCATCCTTACCGATGAAGCATCCGAGGAAAGGAATTTCCTAAGCACCAAAGATACATTTGGATGCGTTTTCATATAACTTATGCTCTCGCATACATTCGAGCACCGCTCGGAGGTGTATCAGGACCGTATGAACATCAGACGAGTCACCTTCCGCGCGACTATGAACGAATATATCGTCGAAGTACGTCTGAGCGTACTTTCTATGAGGGCAGAAGAGTTGAGTCATTAAGCGATTAAAAGTCGCTGGTGCATTAGAAAGCCCTTGTGACATAACAAGCCACTACCACAGCATGTCACTAGGCGTTCTGACCGCTGTAAGCGGAATATCTGATGCTCGCATGAGCACCTGATAATACCCGTCTACCAGATCTAAGGCACTGTACACAGTACAGCCCGCCATATTGTTCTGGAGGACATCCTTCCGAGGAATCGTAGTCTGCATGGGTACAGTAGCTGCATTCAGCTTGTTGTACGCATGCACAATGCGCCACTTTCCGTTCGGCTTACGAACACAAAAAGTGGGAGATGAATGGGGAGACTTGCTCTCCCGTACCATCCCTGCCTCTTCTTCCCCTTGAGGAATACGTCGATAACGTCGCATTGCTCCTTGGGGAGAGGCCACTGCCTAGTGACGCAGTATTTGGTTCCAGGAACCAAATCGATTTCATGTTGGACTCCCCCATCCGGTGGTAACCCCATCGGCGGGTTGTCACTACTGACATCTCCGAATTCCTTAAGTAAGGAATGTAAGGGTCCTCAGGATCCGCGAGGATCTTGAGACCGCTTCGGGCATTCAATGCCTGTTTGGTTTGCACCAAAACTGACTCGTCCATCGTGGATGAGGAGTTAAACTCCTCTTCCGGACGCAGTACGACAACATCGTCGATTTCACCTGCTTTCAAAGCAGTTTCAAACTCGTTGAAGGACATCTCCTCCAGCGACAACAGTTCGCCTACCCCAGGCAACCGTTCCAGGCTTACGCCTTCTGTGACAACACCTGTCACACTATTCAGCATCCTGTAGGACTGCTGACTACTGGCCTTGGGACTCATACCGAGACCCAGATGGGGGGAGTCAATTGCCCCATCTATTGGAAGCGCATCGCGCCTATCCACAGAGGTCTTTACCTCTACCACCGGTGACTCGCCGGTCTCACCAACAACGGCGTGGTCGGAATCGATTCCGACGTGCGAAAGAGACGAACTACGGGTCTCTTCGCTTGGAAGCGCCTTGCGCTTAACCACAGGGGTCTCTACCCCTACCACTGGAGTCGCAACTTGCCGAACACGGCGTTGTCGGAATCAATTCTGACCTGCAGAAGAGACGAACTTCGGGTCTCTTATCTAAGCGCCTCACGCTTAAACTCAGAGGAATCCACCTCTAACACTGGCGACTCACCAGTCTCGCCTATATCGGCGTGGGGATTAATCACCGAATCCCCTTCGTCAAGGAACACTTCCTTGAACTCATTGGGAATGATCATCTCAGACATCCCAATCTCTTGCATCTCACGCCGGAATCGCTTTTGCGATCGAGAAAAGGTGGGTTCATGACTCTCCAATGCTTCACCCGATCGCGGGTGCGTTGGCCAATGGACTTACACTTCCAGTTTATTAATGGCTCGTGGCGTTCCAGCCACTTCATGCCCAGAATGAGGCCATACCTCGAGTCCAAATCCAGGACTAGTCAACGTTCTAAGCTATCGAAGTCAGCAAACTTCAGCTTAAGTCTAATGGAGACCTTGGGTACAGAAACCTGTACGCCCGGCGCTAGACAGACCGTGACAACGTCACGAGAACGTGCCTCTAGGGTCTCGGCATACAGCCGACTCATCACCACAGAAGCCCGTCTGACATAATTGTCAGAGGCTCCAGAGTCTATCAACACTCTCCAAGGATTATCAAAACCTTTCAAGTCCGCAAGGACTACCCGCAACCCTTGCTGGTACACCAACTCGGTGCTAGAAAGCACCGTCTCCCTCGGGGATTTGTGCTGTCGTCCCCTACCCTGGGGATTCACAGCACTGAGGGTTCCCCCAGTAGGGCGCCCCGCATCTACTGGGAGCCGTCGTTTCCCGACGGCTTGGGCGAGGGCCTTTTTGCCGCCCTCGGCCCCTTCCAGCCACTATCTCGCTGGGGATTTTGTGGACATCTGTTCCGCAGATGATCCACGCTTCCACACAGGAAGCACCTTAGCTGCCCACGCCGCTGCAGCATTGTAAGGATCTCCTCTTCGAAGCCCTGCGGAAAGAAGTCATAGTGACTCTTAGCGGGAGGTTTCTCCTCCGCTTCGACCTGACTCAGGTCCATGGGTTCGGGACCCACGTTAGAGGAACGAAAGCTCCTCTCGGCGTTAAACTCCATCTTAAACGCCTCCCCCAGGGATTGGGGTCGGCATCGGAAGAGCGCCGAACGTGCTGGACCTTCTCTCAGGCCTCCCATAAACACGGGAATGGACACATCGTCCGAATACGCTTTAGCGTACATCCCTGCCAATAGGGTCTTAAGTTCTTGGATATATGTTTCCAAGTCGTTAGTGCCCTGCGGGCACCTTAGAAACGCCGGCTGATTCTGGAAAACCAGATCAGGCGTGGCATACATGTCCATAAGCTTTTGCTTAAGGAATTCCCAGGTCGGAACACGTCCATGACCGAGTCCGAGCACGTAAACGCCCATGCACAGGCTTTATCCGTAAAATGGGTCAATGCAAGTCCCACTTGCAAGTGATCTGCGATCACATTCGCTGTGGCGAAGGCCGTTTCAACCTCTCGAAGCCACCCATAAAGGTTATCACCCTTTTCACCGGTGAATTCCTTTATCTTAAAGGACAACTGGGGGGCGCACCCCCGTGGACGTGGAATGACTTCCACTACAACTCGCCTCATAGGCGATGAGGGCATTGACCCTCGCCCTTACGGCCTCAAGGTCCTGCTCCACTAGGATCTGCATGCCTTCATCACCCAGTAAGGATAGCAGCCTGTTAAAGGCTTTCTGATGGACGAGGGTTAACCTATCCCAATCGTCCTGATTCATCCCTTGAAGAGGATGCCGTAGCCTACCAACACAGGTGTTGGATTGACTACAAGTGCTACCAGACGTAGCCGGTGCGTACACGCAAGGTGCGGCTAGCGCACAGAGGAAGACTTTCCAAAAGCGGCGATGTGCCGCTACTTAGCCGATACGCCCTTATAAAAGGGCTTAGTAAGAGAGTACTCTCTTACTCGGGGCCAAGATTTCCCTTGGTTTACAAGTTAGCACAAGCTAACGCCTTGATACAAGGCTCCGTTAATAAGGGGGTAGCTAAGGGAAGGACTTCCATTACGCTACAACACTCACTGCGCGCGCGACCGGTCGAGGTCGTGTGCCGAGCAGTCCTCAGAGTGAAAAGTAAACTGAATGTATATTTAATATGTAATTAGCCTAAATTAATTTAAACTAATGCAAACTATATGTAATACTAAGTAGAACTTACTTAATTCGTACCTAGCTAAAATGAAATGTACACCACCTGTGTACTAACACGTGGCTGGCTGCCACGCCTCCACCAAGGGCTCCTGCCCTGATTGGTTAAAATAACCAATAGGTACAAACCTTTCGGACCGTCAATACTGACCCCAACCGTAGTGTACTTACGCACACAACATAACTAAATGTTACCAGAATGTAACCCTGTTACAGGTGGTGTACCTCGCATGGGAATACCGCGAGAAGCCCCTGATATGCAAGAAGGCATTGACGAAGAACGACAAGCGGCTGGGAATTTTTCGAATCCAGGCCTACAGCCCCGCCCGTACAAGATACCGAAGCTTGTGGTACACTAGTTTTTAGGGGTGGAGATTTACCGTAGACTTGGTCCTGATTTTCGCGATTGGGTATACTTATTCATGGAAGCGCTTGAGATCGCAGAAATTTCGTCTGGTTTTGCCTAGACTGAGAGACTCAAAGCTTAAAATCTAGGTGAATACCTTGATGGAGCTGCTTTCCGGTATTTTTTCTCGATTATGGGAGTCTGGTGGCAAGTTTCGCAAACGTTGCACTACGTGTTGGACCAAATGTGGCGCGCATATCGGGTTAAGATATCGCACCCGCAAGCAGCCAGTTACTTGCAGCCGAAAATGATGTAGGAAAGTCTTGGAACGAGAATTTGCTGTATTTGACAGTATTAGCACGCAAAAGTGGATCTATCGAGAAGCTAACAGTGGAAAACTCGTGAAGTACGCAGTTCCAAGTTTAAAATACGCAATGATGACGCGGTATGATCCGATGAGGACGGATTTTATTTTACATTCTCAAGAGTTAGTGGAATGGTCTCAAGAGGTGGAAGAAGACCACGTGAAGAGCAGGAGAACACCAAGGCCGGGTTTGAACGCAGTACAAGATCACAAAAGGGTGATTACATGTCATAACTGTGGTGGAAAGGGCCATATTGGAAGGTAATGCCCGAAGAAGTTCGACAGGTGCGAGCAACAATTTCATCGGAAGATGCAAGGTGTATCGGAGAAAGAATACGGCCTAGCAACGGTAGAGGGAAGTAAGATCTGGTCTATAGATTTGAGATCAAGTGAAATTGATTTAGGTGACGTGTGGATTTTCGATAGTTACGCCAGTCGTCATCTTGTTGGTGACGAAAATCTTTTATAAGATGTGGTTCCCTGCACGGGAGATGTGAGGTTGACGTTGCCCGATGGAATTTTTTGCAGGTTACCAAGGTCGGAAAAGTTCACCTGAGAAGTGTCGATGATCCAGACACAATTGTAGCCGCCCTGAAAGAAGTTTATTTTTCCCCAAAGTTAGCAAGTAATTAGCAAGGAATTTGATCTCACTTGGAAATTAATGCAGAAGGGTTGACATTTTGTGCACCGGAGCAATAGGATGGAGATCAGACTGAAAGGGGATACTGTTTACTCTGAAGATGAGTAGATCGATCCTAATCGCAATTTTGGTCCCGAAGGCCGATAGAGGTCTACTTGCAAGTTTTTATGAAGTCATAATGAACAAGACTATGGAAAAGGACGAAGATGGTACTCAAGAAGGTAGCTTGTACCATTTTCACCTGCGCCTAGGGCATCTTGCTTACGACACGATCGAGTGGTTAGCAAAAGACCCGCGATCCGGCATCAAGCTCACAAGCACAGCAAATCCGAATTGATCGGCATGCGCAGAAACGAAAGGCGGTACGAAAGGCCCAACCCAAGAAAGATTCTTGTGAAAATTTGCCCATAGCTCAAGTCGGGGGCGTTATATGAAGCGACCGCTATGGCCCCATTGCACCTCGAGACCGGCGCGGGAACAGGTAGAGAGATATAGAGAGGTCGTATTTGTGGATCAGTTTTCGTCTTATGTCCGCGTATTTCCTGAAAAAACGAAGGATCAAGCTGCCGTGGTTGGAGAGAGAGTTTAATTGTCACATACACGTCCTTCGTACAGACGACGGTTCGGAATATAAAATGTGGATTTATTTGCAAAAGGAAGGGAATTAGGCGTCAAGTGACCGAAGCGGGATGTTCCGCGTCAAATGGCAAGGCGGAGAGACTAAGCATGACTATATTTAATATGGTTCGCTGTATGGTTTTCGGTTCGGGAGTTTCCTTAACGTATTGGTCGGAAGCGGCTGAATATGCTGCCTACATAATCAACCGTGCCCCTACTCGATCAAACCCAGGGAGAAGATCGCCTTAATACATGTTAACGAAGATCAAGCCGAAAGTGAATGACATTGTGTTATCCGGGTCACCTTACATGGTCTGGAGGGACCCTGGAAAGAAGACAATGAATAAAGTACTGAAAAGTGTTTAATTATCGGAAAAATGATGAAACGATGGGGTTTAAAGTTCTGCTATTGAAGGATCGAGTAGTGACTATGACGCGACACATAATTCAGATCGAGACGTTGGATAACAAGGAAAGTGAACAAGTCACAAAATCACTGGCTAACAAGGCAACTGAACAATTCACGAAAGCACTGGCTGGACTTTTCGGATGTATATTGGAAGGATATCCGGAAAATCATGTGGAATAGCAAAAAAGAAGTGGAATGAAACGTTCCGGGAATACTGGCGATCAAGTCGAGCACGCATCAACACAAGTCAACGAATGGTCGAAGAAAAACGTACGCAAGACACCAAGATTCAGTGAATATAAGAAGACTGTGACGAAAAGAGGACAAAACAGAAGTCAGGCGTGGAAGGAGGTCTACACACAAGTGATAACGTGAATGCAGTTACTACTACGGGCAAGGAACATGCGTTGGCGGTATACGCAGTGCTGGCCCCCAGTAATGTTGGAGTGGAAGCGAAGTATACGAAGGACCCGCAGAGTTACAAGGAATCAACCAAGCGCGAGGATGCAGATATGTGGAAAACGGCAGAAGAGGCGGAGTTGAAGGCTTTGCAAGGTCTCGACACATGGGAAGTAGTCAAGTGCGAAGACAATCGAGCTACACCTACGAAATGGGTATACAAGACGAAGTTGAAGGCAGACGGGACGATTCAACGGTACGCGTGACTAGTGACAAGTAGGTGCACTGAAGGGATTTTGTTTTCACGTTCTCGACGGTGATGAATTTAAGTAACGGGAAGGTGGTTCTTGCTATGGCACAAGTGTTGAATGTACCAGCAAGGCATGGTGACGTACCTAGCGCGTATCCAATGGCACACACGGACAAGAATTTTGAAATTTTTCTGAAGATACATCAAGGCATGGTGAAAACGAATGAAGTCTTAAAGGATTTTGGAGTGAATTTGCCCAAACATTTGGCTTTACGTTTGAAGAATAATTTATACGGTTGGAAACAAGATGGACGCACGTGGTATAAATTATTACGGAGGACACTTCTATACCTAAAGTTCACGCAGTGCATGACAGATACATGCATTATTCAAGAAACAATCACGATGAAATTGTCATAGTTGGAGTATACGTGGATGACTTACTCGTGACTGGAACAACGGAAAACCGGTGGATGATATCTTTCTCAAGATGAAGTTAATGGAATTGAAGGACCTAGAACCAGTGGAAAAATTTCTTGGCATCCGGATACGTGGAGAACAGGAGTATGGGTACACTATGGACCAAAGGGCATGATCAATTAATTGCTGGAAAAATACATTATGGAGAGAGCTAATTCGGTGCAGCTACCGGTAAATGACGCATGTGACGATGGCGAAGATGACATATTTTTACCAAGAATGCGACGACAGGTGTACCAACCCGGAAGATATTTCAATCTATGATGGGAAGTTTGTTGTGGATCTCAAGATGTACGCGACCGGATATTTCTTTTGCTGTTCATCGAGTGACGAAGTGTATGCATGTGCCGAAGCAGAGTGTTTTCAAGCTATCAAAGCGTTTATAAGGTATTTTAAGGGTTCGAAGGAGCTCAAGCTACATCTGGATTGTGAAACCAAGACTAATGGGACTTTACAATTGATTGGGTACACTGACGCTGATTTCACTGGAGATAAAGAAGACAGAAAGAGTGTGAGCGGATGCGTTGTTTTTTAATGGTATGGTGATTGGATGGGCTTCTAAGAAGTAAGGCAATGTTGCGTGTCGACTGCCGAGGCGGAATTCGTGGCCGCCGCAGTTGATGGAAAGGAAGTTCTCAGTTTGAAGGAGCTGTTAGAATAAATTGGTTTAAGTGTGGAAAGGCCAATTATTTTACGAATGGACAATCAAGCGAATATACGACAGCTGGAGGACGAAGCTAGTGATGCTGCTTTGAAGCATGGTCGCAGACCTTCTGACAAAGCCACTTTGCCAGCAAGTTTTTACGCCTGCATAGCGAGATTGGGCTCAAGTGACGACACGATCATCGCGGAAGGAGTGTTGAAGTTTTAAAGTGATGCATATAGTCCGGTATGGGACTACATACAAACTTCAAGTTAAGCGCGACCACAGTGGTCACTTATGCATTTATGCTTTTTTAACTACTTTAGAATTTTAACTGTATTTGCTTTTATTAGGAATTTTAGGTTAGGTTTTTAAGTACGCATTTATATTTAGTATATTTTTACTCTAAAACAAAGAACACTTGTTGCTTCCCGTGAACCCCTACCCTGATCAAGTAGGCCGCTCTTCTTTCAAAGAAATTTACTCCCATACTGTCAGGGACTAACGGCCGGTATAGTCATTACGGAATATGGGTATTTCCCCAGTAGGATTTAATTCTATCATTAACAGGAAACCGTGGGATTCGATGCTAAGTCTGGAATATGCCTTCTGTCGAATTTCATGTAGATTACACATTAAGTTCTTTCATACTATGGAGTATCGACGGACCAGGCGTGGACCACGCACCACGGTGGCGTGGTTGAAGGCGCGCGTCATATGTGTCGGCACATCGCGACCGCGTCTCTTGCTGCCGACGCTCGACTTTTCCCCCATGCACACGGTTGACCAGCATAGTACGCGGGTCACACTCACAAGGACAAGCATCAGATCGAGGTGTTGGAAACACCATAAAGGTATTTTGTGTTTGCTTCTCTCCAAGATGGTGAAGCTCCGTTGGCTGAAATGGGTGGTGCATTTTTGGTTACCTCTTATTATATATTTTAACATGGTTTTTATTTTGGTTAAATCTACATAATACACTTTTTTATCTTTTACAGACTTAGCTGAAAATTCCAACGCGTGGCAAGCGTCGCGCAGTTGTTGACCCCTGCGACAGCTCCTACCTGGTCAAAAGTGTTCAGACCAGGTAGTTAAAGATCTACTAAGTGAATACAAGTGTTTATATTTTAACACGAGGAGCATCCCACAGTACTCCAGGGGGGTACGTGTTGGAAGATTTCAAGCTTTGAATCTCTTAGTGAACTTAAGTGAATTTTAGGCTTAAAATTGTTTTAATTTTATAATATACATACTTTCGTTTTTACTTTAAATCGCATATTAACCGCGTCCAGTACCGGCTGAGCAGCAGCCTTATCACGCTTATTTACGCGCATACTATCTGATCAAAAGTATCAGATAAGATAGTATACACTGCGCCGCACCTACCGATTTGCAACAGTCTACCCTTAAGACGCGGATCAGTTTGGTTATTGGGTAAGGCGTCGTCAGCACAGTAACAAGCGTTTGGACACATTAATGTTAGTGTATAATTCGTGTACGAGTACATGGAAGACCCCGATCATCTAGACGCTGTTGAATTTAGCTCCTGTTTTACTGGTCACAAGAGTATTTCAGTGCCATTGGAGTATTAAGCACGTTTTTCAAACCCCAGGCAGTAAAGGCATATTGATATTGTTAGCTCTGTATGTTGCATCCAAGATAAGGATATGATGGCGAATTCACTAACATACTCCAATGCTTCGAGTAGGACAAAACATTGCTTGTGTAAGATAGATCCTTTCATCAAAAAACACTTGAACCAATATTTCTTTTCCTTTGCTACATCAAGTGAGGTTTCCAATGATGTTATCCATAAGGGTTTATGCACGGTTGATTCTGTTGCCATTGTATATGCCAGTCACAGAGATATCTAGAACCTCCCCATTTAATTGGGTGGGTGTAAGCCACGTAAAGGGCGTGCTGTAAGGGCCTCTTCATTACGATTAGACCCCGACTCTACCCGACCTTGGATTCTTGTCCACTTTGGGACTCGAAACCACGATCTCCCAGTCCCGTGGTGGGGCCTAAACCGCTGCACCACAGGGTCGGTTATATTTCAGTCACAGACAAATCCTTCTCTGGTTTCCTCATCTTGAAGGAATCCTATCATAACTTTCTTCGGTCTGCGGACTGTTTTCGAATGGCTTCTTGCTCTTCACTGGTGAACTGCTTCGTCCTTGCAAAGTTGAGGTCATGATTGTGTCTCTCATCCTTTTTTGCCGCTTTCCAGCGGCCATGTATTTTCTTTATGCCGATACATTTATTGTACGCGCATTTGCACTTGATTGGCGCGGTTTCTTCTCTGTGAAGAGATCGGGTTGAGTGCTGACCGCTTCGGTGGCGGAAAAATCTAATCCACCGTTCCTTCTTTTAAGGCCATGACAACCCATCCCCTGTAGCTCTTCTTATTTGGTCACTCTTTACATTTGGGGGATGGGCGCCCTTGGACACACACCGGGGCGGGGCCTTCCACACACACCGGGGGGGGGTGTAGAAGGGCGTCCTTGTTAAATCTGAGTTAAGTAACTCAACATAATATACTTTGGAGTGAACTACCCCCCCCCGGTGTGTGTGGAAGGTACCCCATTTTTTTTTTTTATCAATTTAGAGAAAACGTAGCAACGACCGTATGGATAATGCAATAATGCTATCACATGACCGATTCAACGAGCAGTAAGCAAGCAGAAGCTTCAGCGGATCTGGTAGCTCTAATACACTCCCTTGTATTCTGAGCTATCTCTAATGTTATTATTTGAATTGACTACAAAGGGAGGCAGACCAGCTCACACGCGGTAGCTCGAGTCTCTCTTGAATTCTGGAGCGTTGTCAAACCGCGTATCCTTGAGGCCTCTAGAGCTACTGCCCATCCTATCAAGACTTTAGCACAAATTAAGATTAGTTGCTATCCATTGAAAAGTTTGAATCAGTGTCAAGCTATGTCCCCTAGAGCAAGCGAGAAGAAGCAGACTGCAGACGCTGTGACGTATACCTCGCATGATCTGTGGATAACAGGTTTTCTAAATTCTGGAAACAGTTTCGACAACTGCGACACATGGCATTTGTGTGATTGCAACTACAAGGTACCAAGTATTCTGGTGGACCCAAGACCACAATTAATGGATCAACTGGTGCTGATTAAACGTTGGGTGCTAGTTGATAAAGCGTTTGGTGGTATCCGCCGCGTAGACTCAACCTTTTTAGAAATTCACGATAAAGAACCTTTTTCGTTATTACCAACGGGTGATGTGAATACAAAGTGGACACAGATGGACGTATTACAAGTGCTAGAAAACAGATATAAAATTAAAGATCTACCAATGTTCGACACTGAGCCATGGGCATCTATTGCAGCGCGTTGGAAGGAAATAAAGACCAAGTCCGTTTGTGAATGAAAGTAAAGAATTACCAACCGTTAGTGAAATTAGAAAGCGAAAACGTGTTCATGCAGTCTTCGGCCGTGTCATGAGTGTGAGTCCTATTTCACGCGAAAAGAATCACAAAAGCAGTCACGTTTTTGATGAAATTGAGTCGGTACAGAGCTCTAGTGAGTCACCGACGCAAACCCTTGTCAATGTCATGTTTATAGGGGTTAAGTATATTCGTTGGAAATTATTTCTTCGCCCAGGCAAGATTGTACTGGTGACCGATCTCGTAAAAGTTCTCTCGAGAGAGTGTAAAATGTTTCTACTACAAATTACAGATGGACATATACCGACTCATGACGTTGTTTCGTCTGAAACAAAGTTGTTGCAATCATTGATTTTTGTTTGGATGATTCAATATTATCCGCACGAATTAGCCCTTTAACGTATATTAATGATTCACTAAGACGAATTCTCGTCGTAGACAAGCCCTGTAACGAACGAGAAATCCAAGACGAAGGTGGCACTGCAGACGTCGGATAAAGCAGCTGCCAAATAGACACTGGCAGAGCACATGCGGATATCAAACCCGCTAAAACCATCTCGACAATCGCATTGTCTACTGGTTGCGTTGTAGCGCTCGTAGTGTGGATCACATGGTGCTAATGAAGATGTTGGAATTTGCTATGCTACGCATGTGTGCAGCCTGGTGTTAGGCTGCATACAAATACCAAGTGTACACGACCATTGTTGCCACATTTGCATTTATTGCATATTTGATATTTTAGGATTTTATCTATTCTATTATTAAGTTTTAGGGTAGGTTCTTAAGTACTATTTTATATTCAGTATATCTTCTACCCATTAAGTCACATTACATCCTGCCCTCGTGCGCCCCTACTCCGATCAAGTAGGGCGCGCTTCTTTATTAGAAACTTACATCCCAACGGTGGTCAGGCGCTAACGGTCTGAACCACCATTACGGTAAGTTGCACGTGCCCCCAACTCGTGTCAACTTCGAACAGGTTATGAGCCCAAGGGACACGGGGGCACGTATCGACATAATCAACTAAAGGTATTACTCGGCAGGTCCGATAGTGTTGGTGATTACACATCGGACGGACTCCTGGTACATTGGAGTGATTTGTTTGCTGGATACGACTATTGCGTTGACGATTGCGCTGGTGTCGCAGCAAGTTGTGGTTATTTTTTGTGGATCGACGTTTTCACTGACGATTGCGCTGCTGTCGTGTTAAGTTGTGTTTTTTGGCTGAAGTCGACTGTTGCGCTGGTGATTGCGATGCTGTAGCAGTAGATTGGTTATTTTAGCGTCTGTTCATCATGGACGAGGGCGAAATGCTCGACTCGGAGAGCGCACTGAAGGCGCTGTTGATACAAGTAGGTAAGACGAACGACCGCTTGACGAAGATGGAAGAAGAGAGGCAGGAAGGCCTCGGGCGAAGGGTTTCGCCGGATACGCTGCAGAGTACACCGGTTGGTGGTGTGAATTCACCATTCCAAGAAAGTATTCGGAACTTCGCGCCGTTGAGGCGGCGAATCACGATTGATGACCTCTCATCGGATGAAGGCGTTGAGAGAAGAGGTGCGCCGCGTGCGGAACCGCCGCGTAGGCAACTTGTAGCACCTGGAGTTGTGCCAGTAGATGGGCAGGCTGATGCGAATCAAGCGAATCAAGACGCACAGCCGCGCTTTTTCAAGATTCCAAGGTTAACAGTACAAAACTTTACGGGTGTTGAGATTTACCCCGGATTAGGACCTGGTTTCAAGGATTTGGCATATTTGTTTGTAGAAGCCCTGGAGATAGCGGAAATTTCGTCTGGATTTACGTGGACGGAGAGATTAAAGGTGAACAAGCTTGGCGAGCACCTAGAAGGTGCGGCATCAAGATACTTTCGTTCGAATATTGGCATTTGGTGGCAGATTTCGCAGACGTTGCACTTCGTGATGGAGCAGATGTGACGCGCATACAAGGTTACAATAACTCACCAGCAGGCAGCGCAGCTCTTTGCACGAGAAAAGGATTCAAGGCGTTCATGGAACGAGCATTTGCTTTACCGACAGTGTTGGCGCGCGAGAGCGAGTCCAGCGAGAAGCTGATAGTGGAGAATCTCGTCAAGTACACGATGCCTAGCCTGAAGTATGCAATGATGGCACGCTATAACCCGTCGCGGACTGATTATATCATGCATGCGCAAGAGCTAGTGGCGTGGGCACAAGAAGTCGAGATGGATCACGTCGGAAGCCGGAAAGGACCGAGAGTGAGTGTGAACGCGGTACAAGATACTAGGAAGGCGATCACGTGCTACGGTTGCGGTGGCAGAAGACACATTCCCCGGAATTGCCGAAAGAAACCCGACAGAAAGCAAGCCTATCGTGGATCTCAAGATGTTTCATCGAAAGAGTATGGTTTGGCGACTACGGAGATGAGCGCAGAGTGGCAAAATTTGCTGAATTCAAGTGATTTGGACGAAGGCGACGCATGGATTCTGGATAGCGGGGCGAGCCGTCATCTCGTCGGTGACGAAGGACTGTTAGAAGATGTGAAAACGATTGCTGATGGAATTAAGATGACGTTACCGGATGGAAACTACATAAGGTTACCAAGGTTGGCAAGGTGAGACTACGAGGTGTTGATGACCCGAATGTCGTGGTGGCGTTACAGGAAGTGTATTATTCGCCGAAGCTAGCGAGGAATTTAATTTCGCTAGGCAAGTTGATGGAAAAAGGATGTAATTTCGTACATCGAGCTGACAAGATGGAAGTTCGTTTACGTGGAGATTTGTTGTTCAGTGTGGAAGTTCATGGGTCCATTTTGGCGACGAAACTAGTTACAACTACGAGACACATCAGTCAGATCGAGACGCTGGATACAAGAGCAAGTAAACAAGTGACGCGAGCGTTAGCGGGTGATGACCCCGCGTTGGACGAAACGGATGCGAATGATGAAAATCAAGGAAAAGATGTCGTGGTAGAACGAGATAAGAGCGTGCTGGAGCGCTTTGATGATGCGGTGGAACAAGTACACAATGCACCAAGGAAGGATAGCGCAAAACCGAAGCGCGCGACACAAGAAACGGCAAAATTCAAGGCGTATAAGGACGCGCTAAGCCTGAAGAAGACAAAGAAGAAGTATGGGACGGAAGGAGCCGTCAGTGAAGTGAACAATAAAGTTGAAGGCAGCACAAGTGTGCAAGAACACGCGTTGGCTGTATACGCGGTGATGGGACCGGATGATGTGGAAATCAAGTCAAGATATTCGAAGGACCCAAGTAGCTACAACGAAGCACATAAGCGACACGACGCACGCAAGTGGAAGGAGGCTGAAGAAGTGGAATTGAAAGCTTTACAGGACATGGATACCTGGGAAGTCGTGAAGTGTCAAGACAAGAAGGCTATACCTACGAAATGGGTATACAAGACGAAGACGAAGGAAGATGGAACTATAGAAAGGTACAAGGCGAGACTCGTGGCACGTGGAGACAAGCAAGTTTACGGACGAGATTTTATTTTTACGTTCTCGACTGTGATGGACCTTAGCAATGTCAACGTAGTGCTGGCGATGGCTCAAGTGTGGAATGTGCCGGCACGGCACGGAGATGTTCCAAGCGCGTACCCGAAGGCGCATACGGAGAAAGATTTCGATATTTTGTTGAAGATACCTCAAGGCATGGCGATCAAGGATGAAGTTTTACGAAGTTTCGAATTGGATTCTACTAAGTGTTTGGCTTTACGTTTGAAGAGGAATCTATATGGATTAAAACAAGCTGGACGAATGTGGTATGAGTTGCTGCGTAAGACGCTGATTGACTTGAAGTTCGAGCAATGCATGACGGACACGTGCATATTTTCACGAAGAGATGTTGAAGGGATTGTGATTGTTGGAGCTTACGTCGATGACTTACTGGTGACAGGAACGACAGTGCAGCTGGTTGATAAGTTTTTCGAGATGATGCAGATATTGGAGTTAAAGGATCTCGGACCGGTAGAAAAGTTTCTCGGGATACCTATTGGTGGAAGTCAAGACACTGGTTATACCATGGATCAAGAGCAGATGATAGACGATTTATTGGTCAAAGTACAAGATGGAGCATGCTAACCCCGTACAATTACCGATTGTGGATGTTAACGATGATGGTGAAGATGGTAATTTCTTGCCAAAGACTGGAGCGGAAGGTGTGACGACGCAGAAAGTGTTTCAGTCCATAGCTGGGAGTTTTACTGTGGATTTCTAGGTGCACAAGACCGGACATTTCGTTTGCAGTACATCGTGTTACAAGACGCATGCACGCACCAACACAGGCGGACTACAAGCTAGCTAAGAAGATATTACGGTACCTGAAAGGATCGAAGGAGCTCAAGTTACGTTTGGATTGTAAGGCGAGGAATGAAGACAGTTTGCAGTTGGTCGGATACACGGATGCAGATTTTGCGGGTGATAAGGCAGACAGGAAGAGTGTGAGCGGTTGCGTGGTTTTTCTGAACGGCATGATTGTTGGTTGGCAGTGCAGAAAGCAGGGTGCAGTCGCGTTATCAACGGCGGAGGCGGAGTTTGTTGCGGCCGCGGTTGGTGGAAAAGAAATTTTAGGTTTGAAGGAATTGCTGGAAGAAAGTGGAGATGCCTATGCTGTTACGCATGGACAATCAAGCAGCAATTCGGCAGTTGGAGGACGAAGCGAGTGGTGCAGCATCGAAGCACGTTGATGTCAAGCTCAAGTTCCTGAAGGACTACTTTAAGCGCAAAGCGGTGAGACCGATGCACGTGGCCAGTGATGATATGATCGCAGATCTGCTGACGAAGCCACTATGTGCAGCGCGTGTCTCCCGTTTACGCAGCAAAATTGGACTGGGCTAATTCTAATGATGGTTTGCACAAGGAGTGGCACGATGTTCGCGGAAGGAGTGTTGGAATTTGCTATGCTACGCATGTGTGCAGCCTGGTGTTAGGCTGCATACAAATACCAAGTGTACGCGACCATTGTTGCCACATTTGCATTTATTGCATATTTGGTACTTTAGGATTTATCTATTCTATTATTAAGTTTTAGGGTAGGTTCTTAGGTACTATTTTATATTCAGTATATCTTTTACCCATTAAGTCACATTACATCCTGCCCTCGTGCGCCCCTACTCTGATCACGTAGGGCGTGCTTCTTTATTAGAAACTTACATCCCAACGGTGGTCAGGCGCTAACGGTCTGAACCACCATTACGGTAAGTTGCACGTGCCCCCAACTCGTGTCAACTTCCAACAGAAGATAGATCTATACATATCGCCGCTACCGAGCCACTCCCAGTTGAAAACGCCGTCGTTTTCCTCTTGAAGACCTCGCTCTTTCAGAAACGGATACTGATAAAAGTGAACCGAAGATATTGAGATGTTATGCCGCGATAGCTGCGTCAACTAGCGAGCGGTCCGAGTATACCTTCTGGGCGCAAGATTCGCCATTGTTTGGTTCACTGGAGCGCAAATTAGAAAAATTAATTTTGAGGACACTTTGTACGTACACCACACCAGTTATTGTATCTACTTCTATAATCCGTTTTTTTCAGTGTGTCTGATGAGGCCGTACCTAATCGCAGGGGTGATGGTACTAGGAGAAGCAGCAGAATCCAGATATGCAAAGATTGGGGATCAAGTTTTGACGAATCAAACTAAAAGCCATCAGCTAAGAATGTTTACCACTAGGCCCCGACTAGGGGCACACCCCGCTTTTGCTAGGGGCACACCCCTTAGAAAAATAGTCAGACTTCCACTTTTTGATCAATTGCATCATTCCATACTAAAGAAAAAGCCTTGCTAGTAGGAAGCGCTCCCCCCCCTCCGCTGCGACTGGATCTCTGCGGCACAGCGGCCTTCTCGTCCCTTTTGTTGCTACAGGTGAAAGATTGCCCACACTTTATCCTGCAATAACTAGCCAAGAAGATCTGCGTCCTAAACTTTGAAACGTATCCATCGACGTATGAGCATGGAGGCCAAGCAGGACGCGCTGGTGGATGTTATCCGTGCCATTATTGGACCTAGGGATATGTCACGTGAACATATCTTGGCGATACTTAAACAAGCGGGAGATGATCCAAATAAAGCCGTGGATTTGTTTTTTCAGACCGAGGCTGCAAATGGCATCGCACCAAAGGTTAACGACGTGGAAGGGTCCGATGAAGAAGAAGACAAAAAGGATATTTCGTGCGTGGAGACGCTAGCTTTACGACAGGTTGTGAACATTGTTGACGGCGCATCGAAGTGTTCTGCCGAGGGGACCCCACAGGCCGAGGAGCTCAGTGGACTTTTAGGTGAAGAAGTGAAGCGAGACATCATCCTGACTCTACTTCGTCGCTCAAGAAACAATTTGCAACAGACTGTTGAAATCGATTTTTCAGAAAACAGAGCGGACGCAGATTTTGACGAAGGAAGCGACGAAGAAGAGGAAGAAGTAGCTGATGCTGGCAAAATGTCACTGTCGTCAAACATTGAAAGCGACACAATCCCCTCATCACCTTCAGCACATATATCTGTATCAAAGACTGTCACGTCGCCGACAGGTTTGTCAAAGTCTCCGCAGGCACCGTCTGAGTCGCCAGCATCATTGCCGCAAACACCATTTGAAGCACATCAGTTGACTCCACTATCTCGTTCAGCCGCTTCAAATATTTAATTAGAGTCTGATGATGCTAAGATTTCTGCTCCTACGATCGAAGAGGAATCGCTGTATGGACCTGGGACATTTGAAGTGGTAATATCTAGCAGTAAATTTTTCTGGCAGATCGGTAACGTGTTTGGTCGAGCAGTGGTGCAGTATGTGCAACCCGGCGGACCTGCGGCACTTGCTGGTATCCAGAAATCTGACGTGTTGCTCGCGTTTCGCGATATCGTACTGAATGAGGAAAATTGCACTGCTGTTGTGCAACATCTGTCCAAGAAGGTATGATCGATGATGACTGATTCTATGCGATTATCGATATGTTTTCATGAATTAGCTGACGCATGGATATTTTTGTATGTTTTGTTTAGGGTGTGGTTGTTCCTTCCGCGCTTCGTTTTCGCCGTGCTTTAGACCCTCATTCCCAGTCCAACCCTGTCATTAAGGAAAATGGACTACCCAAAGCTAGTTCAGTATCAGATACAGCGAAGGTCTTCCCGCACGAAAGTGATGGTGATGTTGAAATGACGAACGTTGAAGTCGCACCTACGGATGATCCAGTTGAACCAAAGTATGGATTACAAGTGTTGTGCCATGCAATTGGTGCTATGCAGGACGCCGTTGCAGGTTCTTCAGCTGTGGAAATTAAAGCTGTGATAGATCTACTGCTGAATTCAGAATTTAGCTTGAACCGCGCTGTAAACCCTTTTCTTAACGAAGACCGCATCGTTAGTGACTTCCGTAGAATTGTCGGTCATAATTGGTTCTTATTATCATATTTCAGGATGGAGTGTGCCCCTAGCAAAAGTGGGGTGTGCCCCTAGTCGGGGCCTTACCACTATTGTACCATGGGCGCCCTTCCACACACACCGGGTGTGTGTGACCTCAGGCTCTCCCTATATATGTATAAATATCTATAGGGAATTGGTAAAGGCGCCCTTCTACCCCCCCCCCGGTGTGTGTCGAAGGGCGCCCTTGGGGGATTTTTAACAAATCCTTGCTGAAAAAAAGTAAAGGGAATTGTTATTTCCACACCCCAAAATTGTTATTTCCACCCCCCCATAATCGCTGTTGAAGCACCGATGAATAAACTCTGATGGCATCGATGCAAGCTCATTTACATTTCGTTTTTACTGGCGTTCCTCCTTAATCATGAACATTGTCATTTGTATTTACAAGATGTGTCATTAACCTCATTAACACTTTTTCTATCTCAAGCATAGAAGATGATTAAATGACCAACAGTTGGCCCAATATGGCTCACCATGTATCTGAAGTCACTGCTGATGATCGTCTCTTCCCACGAGTAATGGATTGGAATATTGAGCATCAAAATGGACCTCTCACGCATCAACAATGTAGCCAAATCAACGCGTCAGTTGCTGCTGAAGCGTGTTCACGAAATAAGACATTCCAGGATGAAATCTGTCACTTTCCAGCTCCCTTTTCTGCCGTGCCATCATTGAATCAAAAGAAGTCGGAACATGTAGCTGATACTCAAGTGTTGAAGAGCTCAAACTTTGTTCGAAATGAACAAACGAGTTGGATGAGAGCACACTCTCGAGGACCAAGAAAACAACTGCTATCATCGGCACAGCCAGAACCCCCCTCATCTGAAGGATTTTATCTCTCACCAGTGATACTCAGTTCAACTAATTGGCAGAAAAGAGTTGAAAAGTCTCCAATGCTCACATCAGCGACTTTTATCCCATCAAAGACATCGATCTTGGCAAGAAAAGATAAAATTGCGCCGTCTTTAGCTCACTCATTACTTACTGGTTATGGTGCCAAGCAGCTCGTTCGATAAGTGCATGAAAATTGCAGTGAGTAAAGGGCGATGCCGAGGACATGGCGGGGGGCGACGATGTCAGCAATTTGGTTGCACCAAATGTGCACAAAGTCGCAGTAGATTTTGTTGGGCACATGGTGGAGGAAAACGCTGTGAAGCTCCAAACTGTCGTCGTAGTCGCAAAACAAAGCGCTTTTGTGTAGATCATGTGGAAATGGAGCTCACAATACCATTTAAATCAAATGGAATGGCCAAGTCGACGCCTTTCAAAGCTACCAAGCTAAGAGCAGCGTCCAAGTCGGAGATGTTTAGCGGGAAGGCGTCGGAAACTGCAACTGCTGCTTCTAACGATGGAGTTGAGAGGCAATTGCCCATTTCCTGTGCCAAAGAAATTCAAGGTACTGCAGTAGATGTTGGCTCACTACAGCATCATCCGTGTCCTCAATACACTGGAGAAGTTACTGGTCTTTTCCAGCGCGTCTATAGGATTAAACGTTGCAAAGCTTGCCACCACCCAAAAAAGGCTACGACTTTACCGCTTTTAGAGCAGTAAGCAAAAATGACATCGACGACCACCCCCTTGATCCCGACATAGTCCTGCAATCTGGAAACAGCTGATTACTTTGACAGCATGGTGACAACGGCAACGTATGTGCATATTGCTAAAGAACGAATGGACTTAACTTTTGTGTATGATGGAAAGCATCGACCTCTCAAAATATTGGTTCTCTTGCTCATTGCGTGAAACACTAGCCCTAGTGACAAAAGGCGTGCCCAACTCTCTGAATTTGTGTTGAGCACTCTGGATGAGTGTCATTTGTTGGTAATGAAGCACTTAAACCAATGCTTTGATGCTGATGCATGGCGAGCACGAAACAATGTGAGAAAGAATGGACTACTAATTGCCTCGTGGTTGAGTTCATAAACGTCTTGATTTGATCGAATAAAAATGAAATCTATTCGTTACTGTCATCAAAAGCTGTGGTGTAGCCGCTTTGTGTGCAACTGGAAAACCGAATATCAATCCGTTATACTTGCACCGTGGGCACTTTTACTTTTAAGTGATCTCGGTAAAGCACACCAAAGCGTCGAGTCGATTGACAATGTCATTGTATTGAAAAATAATGTTGGTTTTTATTATGGGTGTGTGTGGAAATAACAATTTTGGGGTGTGGAAATAACAATTTTGGGGTGTGGAAATAACAATTCCCTATCGTCAAAAGTACTATAATCATGTCATCGGGTACGCGAGTGCGTTATGCAGCTGCAGCTAGCGAGACGTTAGTGATTCGCATCTGGCGCTGGGTGAAGAAAACTTTCTGTACGCTGATTCATCGTCCAGTTTTCCAGTAGGAATGAATGTGTCTGATGGAATTTGAGGAAGGGCATGTGTTTTACGGACAGAACGAGTGGCAGCGTCTATGCAGTCCAATGGACGTGAACGAAGAAGAGCGCATCGTGCGCTTCCGAACGGAGATGGCACTGTCTCCCGATATGGTGCAGCTTTGCAACGTTGTGTTCGACTCGGAGCCGTTTCCGGTACGTGGCATGCAACTAATCGGGTTCGGTACTAAAGAAACTACTGAGTTTAGATGGACGCGACATTGCATGATGTAGCCGTAAAAGCAAAACTGGACGAGACTGATGCAACGTACGTAAAGCGAGGAATTTGTTTGCGTACTTTTCTGACGGAATGCTTTTGAATTAGGTTGATGGCAAATGTGCGCTCGTGCCTTCAGCGCTGCAATTTTGTAAACAAGGTGTATGCGCGTGTGTATGCATTAAAGAATGAGAGGTACGACTCCTCGAAGCAGGAACATGAAGAGATGATCGAACAGTTATGGACAAATCTGAAACCCGATGTACGTCGCAAAGGCGGGCGCATCACCAAGGAGTGGGGAGAGATTGGCTTCCAAGGTTATTCTTGTCTAGTGTATTTAACTCTGTAATATGCAACTGACCATATCAATACTTTGTAATGCAGGAACCAATCCAATGTCAGATTTTCGAAGCATGGGCATCTTCTCGCTCGTCCAACTCAATTACTTTTCGAAACAATGTAAAAACGAAGCGTTACGGTAAGTGGTCGACGAGCTTTTGTGTCATAAAAAGTTTGCTGATTTCGTATAAATGTGTTGTGCGGTGCAGTGCCTTAGTAGAGTCAAATCACCCGGTGCGATGGTATCCGTTTGCTGTGACTGGAATCAACGTGACTGCATTTTTGATGGAACTTGTTGAGGAGCGTTTACTGGACATAAAGTTGTATCCTCTTGTTGCTAAGGGCAACGATAATGACGTGAATGCCGGTGTAGTGCAGCTTCATGACGCATATGGTACGTTTTTTGGCTTTGGGTAGTCATCCAAGCAACGTTTTAACATTCTTTTCCACTTTTGGTAGCCACAATTTTTACTCGCTTTAACAATCTATGGGTGAGCTCGAACCCTCGCGATGTAATGGCGTTTCCATCCATTTTCCAGTCTCTAAAAAACGACATTCGTGCTGAGTTGACTCGCAAATCTTTTCGTTACTGAGGAGAGCTACGGCGTGTGACAATTAAAAACCTCCGGCCCACCCTAAAATACCTGGACTGTCGGAATAGTTTAGGTTGTGTCTTATCCAGCTTGATTGCACTTAAAAAACTGGATCAGAAAATTAGGTATACATATACATTGAATACAGCCCCATAGTACGGACTACAATACCACCTTACAGGACTATCTATTTCTATAGACCTTTTCTACTTGATAAAAACTAAGCTCTTCACCAGTCAACTATAGTCTGGCTTAGATGTACATGTAATTGTTAAAAAGTGGATTATTATTGCCAACTAGAACGTGTGAAATTTTTATTTCTAACCAATTAGGTAGTCGAATCAATTATGTACGATACTAAGTGGGATTTTGCGAAGAAGAAAGTTGCTCTCCACTGAATTCCGATGGGTACAGGACGATGTGGTTCAGGACGAAAACGCGCTCATGCCAAGAAGAAAAACTATAAGCGCGGACATGCCACCAAGAACCGCGCACGTGACATTGATCAAATTCAAGATGACTTGCGTGTGGAAAAAATGACAGGCAAGAGCATGACATTTGAAGTTGATGAGGACCTGCCAGGGTGCGTTATTGGTCTTAGCTGTCTCACACAAATATCGCACTATGCTAAATGTTGTAATGATATCTGTTATATTGTGATGAATGTAGCCTAGGTCAGTTCTATTGCACATCATGCGGTCGCCACTTTATCGACTCGAAGACACGCGACGTGCATCTCAAGACCAAAGTGCACAAGCGAAGGTAAAGTGACACATGCATGCATTCATTGATGCTTTAAAATAGACACTGAGTGTATAATTATTCCGGTAGATTAAAAGACGTTGCTCAGAAGCAGTACACACATAATGAAGCTATGCAAGGTGCTGGAAAAGGGATCGAGACATACAAACCTGCTCATTCAAAGGGGGATCACAACATGGACGATCTTTAGATTTGGTAGATTTAAGAAGATATTTTTTTTTTCGAGCTCTCTTACTGCAGTACTATCTTCTTACGATCTAAAGCTTTGGAATCGAAAGTGTATAGCGATAATTATTCGATCGAGAGGAAAAATGATATACAAACCAAGATAGCAAATCTCACCGTGCAAAACCAGTGCTGAGCAAGAAACTAATCAGCCACGTCATCGCCCAATTCCTCTAGTTGCTGTTCCTAGGATTTCTATCGGTGCCATTGCCATTCTCCTGGAGAAGTTCCAAGGAACATGACCGGATGCGACCGACCGTTTCTATCGTTCTGACACCGTCTACTCATTTCTTCCTAATCATATACGTAGATAAGTACTATTATCGATGTGCTTAACATGAACGGGCTACGAAGACGCATGTGCTACAAGCTTCTTAACATCTGTGAGAACAAACACAAGCGATGACGGCACCTGCTTTTTATGGATGGAACGATGCTGACTCTTGTCTTAGCAACTTGGATCAAGGTATTGTACCTAATGGAATCTCGGACGAAATCGTACTCAACCAGAAAGACCATCGCGAAAAGTTCGTGCCAGACAACCATGCAATGAAAATGAAAGGAGCATTGCGTTGTAGATAAGGTAACGTCATCGCATGCTAGACTAACCCGGCGTCACGATCGTGATAGGGCATACCATCATCACCCAACTTCTTAACTCTCAAGCAAATAAAATTCATGGCTGCACCATTTCATCTCTTTTTTCTCTCTTCTACAGCTACAAAGTTCTCAACTCGTCCCACTCAGACGTCTGATCCTTCATCTTCCACTCTCGTGAGCGCCAACAGGTCTCTTCAATTTTATCATCTTTTTGTTTACGTATGTCCCTCGCTCGTCTTCTTTATCGTCTTCTGCAGATGCCAGTCCTCTTGCTTCTCATTTCTTTGTCCTCCACACGACGTGTCAGTAGTGGAACAACATTGCTACTTGCCACTGCCAAAACATTGACAGCAACAAAGCAACGTGCTCTCACACATGTGCAGCTCAGTAACGCTGTCGACTCATTGGCTTCGCTTCACCAAGAGCGTCGCGGCTCGCGCCAGTGGCCACACGAGGGGCAGCTTCCATCGCTGCTTGTCGATCATCGCGGTGGCCTGCCGAACGGTACGATGGCTGCGATTGCAACTGGGCGTCGCTCTCTTTCGTCTCGTCTCGTACATACACACGGTTTTGCGAAGAGACTTGACGACCAGCCTCCTGGCGAGGGTCGGTACGGGAGCTACGCTCGCCCTCACCACTATTGCCACGCTCCCGACGGCCACTGCGCAAGTTCAGAACGGTCCAGTCAAACATCGCGTCAAACTGGAAGCCCTTACGGAAGAATAGTTCCTTAAACAGACGCTTGAGGTAAGCATAGTCGGGCTTGTCATCAAAGCGCAGGGCACGACAGTACTCAAAGTAGGCACGGAATTCGGCCGGGTAGCCCTTGCAAAGTACTTCGATGGGAGTGTTCATCTTCTTCTCCATAATCTTCTCGTACTTCTGTTTCTTTGTATTCGCTTTTAGACCCTGCCATGGCAGACTGCCACGGATGAAGTACATGTACACGTAACCCAGTGACTCAAGGTCATCACGACGACTTTGCTCAATACCGACGTGAGTGTTAATCGAGGCGTAACGAGCCGTTCCCGTGAGGTTCTTGTTCTCACGGTACGGAATATGCTGGTGCGTCTTGGGGTCACGATACTTTTTGGCCAGACCGAAGTCAATGATGTGGACGATCTGAGCGCGCTTGCCCAGGCCAATCAAGAAGTTGTCCGGCTTGACATCTCGGTGAATAAAGTTCTTGGAGTGGCAGTACTCAATACGACACAACAACTGGTCGGCAATCATCAGCACTGTTTTTAGTTGGAAGCGGCGACCGCAGTAATTAAACAGGTCCTCAAGGGACGGGCCAAGTAGGTCAATGACCATGACGTTGTACTCGCCTTCCACTCCAAACCATCGCAGTGTCGGTACACCCACTGTACGCACATGACAATAGAGCACCTGTTAACGATACCAACCTAACACTTATTTACATGTAGAGACAAAATATTGTACGCACGTCCGCCGTTGAGAATCTTGTAAATCTTCGACTCATAGAGTAGCTGAGGGTGTTTACTCTTGACTGACTCCAGTTTGATGCCAACTTCTTCACCCGACGTCATATTCGTGCCCAAATAAATGTCGCCGAACGAGCCGCTGCCAATTTTACGGCCAAGGCGAAACTTTTTGCCCACGCGGAGCTCCAGCGCACTTTCACGATGGGGATACATCATTCGACGTTAAGTGAAACGAGATAAACCAGGGGAAGAGACGCTGCAAATGCAGAGGAAAAGATGGACAAAAGGGAAATGTTAGAGACTGAGACAAATGCGACTATGGACGCGGCTTCCTCTGCGTCATCAAGACGGCGAGGGGACCGATGTCAAGAGGAGATAGAGGGGCATACACAGAGCTTCTAGCCCTGGCGCTGCGTGGAAAGGGGAAACGGACCGGTACTTACTTGCTTGGATCAGTGGCTGGCGCACTGGCTAATGCTGGCTGAAAGAAAAGAAACAGGGGGCGACGACTCGCAACTGGATGTAAAAGTTGGTGTTTTAAGTCCGAAATAAGTAATTCTTAGTCTCTTTCCGCGCTCGAAAAGTGTAATTTCTCCGGGTGCGAATTCTGTTATATCGAATATTAGGCAGAAAAGAATTAACAAACTATAGAGAGTTTTCGAATGATTGATGCCTTGTAAGTATCAAAGGGACGATGCGTAAAAGTAGAGGGGCAAGAAAGGCTACTGACTCAAAGTTAGCAACAAGCACAATCGAACGCTCGGTAATCGAGTACATCTTCTTCAGATATTGGTAGCGCCGATCAGACAATTGAAGTGAAGCGAGCGACAACTGATTCAATGAATGCCCTGCACGTACCTTTCGCGCGATGTAAACTTGTGCTAAGATCGTAGCGTTGCGAAGCGTCTAAATTGTTGGTAATGGTTGCAGTCTTATTACTAGTACATGTACCGGTACGCTCCCTCACTCCTCGCCTATTGATACATCGTTGATAAAGAATTATACGTATCCCAATTAATTTGCAGCTGATGCCTTCTGATTTATGAATCTATTTACAATTAAAAGTTATCGCATTTTTTTTTATATTAATTTCTCCTGTCGATACGTGCTGTTGTACTGCATTTGCATATAACAGTCGCCGCGGCATTTTCATTCACGTCTTTCGAGGTCTTACCGGTTTCAGTTAAAAACTCGTTTGATAGCGTCGCTCCAGAAAGTACAAGCGGAATTCCATAGATATGTTTTCACCCGATATTGTTGGAAATATGCATTATACCGTTTTTTGTCAAAATCGGCATTTTAACGTAACATTTTTAGCAATGTTTTTGCACTAATAACGATCCACTTTGCATTCGCTCCTTGGCGAACTTATACGTATAATTAGTGTTAGTTACGTAGTAGTTTTATAACAACTGTAGTATTGCAATTGGTTACAATTTTTTTTTGTCACATGTGCAGGTGTCCATGATAGGATAGATAATCGCTTTTTAATACACATCCTATTAAACAAGTCCCTGATTTGGATATCTTCGTCTACTGCTCTCGAGCTCTTGGGGTGTTGTTTTGATCAAGAAGGATACTTGATTGGAGCAAAGTTTAGGAAAACAGAACCCAGTATATTGAGGTTATCATCGACATCTATTACTTAGGTTTCCTAATTTCTCAAGAAAAATGATAGAGAAACATTTCAACAGGTAATGAGCCCAAAGGGTCACGATGTTCCGATCGAAGAGAACCTGGAAGAGAAAGCCAGAGGTATTGGAGCAGAAGGAGCTACAATTCTCGAAATATTTCAAAAGCTCTGTGATAACCTTGATAAACTCGAGAACTCCCGCGGAGTCCCTGACGAGAACAATTCGGCTTCAACAATTCGATGAGGCTTGGGACCCGGATGGGGTTGGCATCGCTAGAGAGCAGACCGGAAAGAAAACCAAGGACCACTTTCAAGATATAAATGGATATTTCGTAATTCAACCTTCAGCTCGATACTATTCAGAACTCCATCAGTAAAGGGCTGTATGCTGTCCATTAGGGTGTTTGAAGGTACAGAAGTCTGACGGGGGCTAGGAGCAGGTTTCAAGGAGTGGGGAGCCAGATTTAATCAGGCAAATTTCGATTGCCGAATCTGCATGCGGATTTTATTAGAGTGAAGTCTAGGTCGATCTGCAGGGCCACTATCTCAGTGGTACCGCAGAGGTATTACTATCATGGACACATGGCACGTAGAGTCGCCGTCGTTGGTTCATTTTATGAACAAAATGCTTAACGCATATCACAGGACTCTTACCCCGGCTCTAGCGATAAAATTGTTCACGAGCTGTAAACATGTAAGAAAATCATGGAATGAACACTGCCTATATTAGGTAGCCATCTCGGAGGCGGTCGATGGAAGCGAACTTTTGGTTTGGGGCAATGTGATCCATTATGCTTCAACCGGGCCTAAAAACGTTTCTTATGTCGAAGCTTGTTCGCACAAGGCTATACTATGCTGAATAACGTTGCCAATTCGCCCAAGCAGGCAAGAACAAGTCTATCTATTGGAAACGATTCAGCGAATAGGGCGGAAAGCAACGAAGAGACCGTGAAGTGTTTCAGGTGCGGAATAATTGGACAATTTCGGTCTATATGCCAGATAAAGTCTGATAAAAAGTGGATTTTTCTCTAGTTATCAGTGAACATGGTGAATGTTGATGAAAACAAGTGGATTTTGGAGAGCGGTGAAAGCATGCACCTTGTCAACAATATTTCTTACCTTTGAGAGGACAAAAAGTAAATGGAACCTGTTTTCAGTCAAATGTAAAACCTTAAAATTACTAAGAATGTTCGATCAATATTCAAGGTCAAACAGTAACAAATGTAATCCGTGTCGACAACGTGCTTTACAAGGAAAACTTGTCCAAGAACATTTATCATATGGTATATTGGAAGAAAGAGGATATGAAATGAATGATGATCCATGCCACCTCATGAAAATCGAAGTTCGACATCGAAAAGACAAATAAGGTGTTAACGGTTATTGTTGACATGGATATTCAAAATTGATTAAGTAATGAAACAATTTTTAGTGTTATGGAGCATAACCATTTGAAGTCAAGTCAATGGTTCGATATACAAAAAGGATCCTTGATGATTTTCACGCACAGTTTGGCCACCTCAATTACGAGGTTGGCCGAGGATCCAATTAGTGAAACTTCCTGATCGACAATAAGAGGATAAATTGTCGGACGTGTGCCCAGGGCAAACAGATAAAAAACCTCGATCTCTCAAGGACTCTGTATTAAATGCACCGATCGTGCGGGTGGTGTAATCCGTTCCGACTCAAAGTAACCAATTACATCGAAACATCGATTCGGCAACCGATATGTGATAAACCTTGTGGATTTCAAATCCTATTATGTACGAGTATTTCTCGCTACGACAATGAACGTTGCCGCCTAGAAATTCGAAAATCCCTTAGCGTTCTTCGAGCGGCAGTTTAACTGTACGATGCCTGTTATGCGTCGCGAAGGTGGATATGAATACAAGAATCTGGGCGTCATTTGTAAAAAAAAAACGGCGTAGCACGTCAAGTGAGTGAAAACAAACAATCCATAAACTAACGGGAAAGCAGAGCGCATGTACCAGACCGCTATGAACATACAAGGTGCATGATTTTTGCAAGTGGGTTGAACTTTTCATTTTGGAGCGATGCGGTACAATATGACTCCTATATTTGAACCGAAGCCCCACGAATTCGATTATCAAGCGACTATCGCCACTGAAATTTTAATAAAGAAGAAATCCAACCCGGCCGAAATTGTCGCCTTTCGGATCACCATTCCCGGTGCATTAAAATCAAAGTAAAAATTCGCTCTAGCATAGAGCACAAGTTGCGATAATAATTTGAAAAATCGAGGAAGTCAAATGTTTCAAGGTTAATCAGTGGATGAGCGCAACGTTGTGGTGAAACAGCATATAAAAATCATTGAGCGCTAGATAATCACCAAAATTCAAAGATTCAGCAAATTTTATCGGGGAACAGAAGAAGGAAAAATCGATAAATTACAAGATTTGAAGAAAAAACGAAGGAAAACTCAAGTTAGCAGTGAAAGAAGAAGTCTAACACGGAAAACCAAGTTGACAAAGAAAAAACATAGATATTGAAGATTTAAGGAAAGATCGTCAAAATAATGAACAGATTAGATCAGTTAACTTCATTTCGGAAGTGGATCCCAAGAATTTTGGACAAGAGATGAATAGCGTCGAAAAACAAAACGAAATGTATTTCGGCTATGAAGGAAGAAATAGAAGCATTAGAGCGAAATCAAGTTTGGCAAGTGATCAAGAAGCCAAAGGACTACATACCAAGTGGGTTTACAAGATAAAATTGGACGAGAACCACTAAGTCGAGAGATAGATACAAGGCGATATTGGTTGCGTGTGAAACGAGCAACGTTTTAGATTGCATTATATACTAACTTTTGCCGTATTCATCGACATGGGGAGTATCAAGCTGATTTAGCCTTGACTATCAGTGAAAAGTGCCTGTAAGGCATGGCGACATGCCAATGTGAACGTCAAAGCAACTGAAGACGAACACGACGTTTATCTACATATTTCGAAAAAAATTCAAGATGAAGTCAAGGAAAAACAAGTTCTGAAATTGAAGAAGTCGCTTTATGGGCTCAAAAAAGCAGGAAGATAATGGAATCGACTCATTTTGTTTTTGGAAATATTGGAATTAAGCAGAGCATCACCGACATGTGGCTGTATGTGAAAATGTTTAACGGCAATACTATCGTCGTTGTTATTTACGTCGACGATCTTCTAGTAACTGGAACCAAGGAAGAACTGTTCCAGAAGTATTTTGAAGATTTAGCAATTTGAGAACAAAAATCTGGGCATGTTTTCAAAATTTCTTGGTATGAGGGTGATTGGTGACATGAATTAAGGATATACTTTGGATCAAGAGGTCACAATTGCATCTATTCTCAAGAACTTTGAGTTTAAAGATCCAAATCCAGTCAATATATCAATCGGTCAGGATTTTGAAGACTTAGTCATTCAGCCAACTGAAGATATTTCAAGAAATGAAAAAAAAACAATTAAAGACTTTCAATCTCTCGTCGGACTCTACTCTGGGTATCAAGACGTACAAGACCTGATATTTCTTATGCAGTACCCAAGCTTACAAGAAGGGTTCAGGCACCGACGGTAACGGATTGGAATTTGGCGAAGAAAATCACAAGATATTTGAAGGGAACCAAGACGTAAGACTAAAACTGAAGAAATCTATGATGCATCAGAAGTTTTCAACATCACCGGATATAGCGATGCATATTTCACAAGTTCCAAAGAAAACAAATGATCCGCTACAGGTGGATTGATATTCATAAACGGGATGTTAGTGAATTAGATATGCAACAAAAAAGGCGGAGGATCGCTATTAACCATGGAAGCAGAATATTATGTGGCGTACAAGATTGAAGTGGAGTTTCATGGATACAAGGAGCTGCTTCAAGAAGTTGGTATAAACATTGAACTTCCATGAAATTTTCATGTACAAGCAAGCGGCGATCAAGATCTTAAAAGTACTCGAAGGAAGGAAGAAAGCGCCAGAATAAAACTCGTCGACATTCGCATGGAATTTATTACATCGAAGTTAAAGGGAGGAATAATCGAGTCTAGCTACATCGAAACTGAAGATATGCTTACAAAAGCGTTTCCAGTTCTGAGATTTGAAAAGTTGCGCGGCGCAATCGGCTTTCAATAAATGCGATAATGAAATTCACATTGATAAGAAGTATTAAATTTCGGCATTTTGAACTTTTCACTTTGGCAATTTAAGCTCTTTTAGTCACTAATAACCGATACGTACAATAAGTGTTAGCTACATAGTAGTTTTATAACAACTGTAGGTTGCAACATTTAGTCTCATGTATGTGTGTATGTTAGGATAGATAATCACTTCTTAATACACATCCTATCAAACAAGTCCCTGATTTGGATATCTTCGTCTACTACTCCCGAACTCTCTTGGGGTGTTGTTTTGATCATGAAGGATACTTGATTGCAACAATGTTCAAGAAAATCGGATTCATTATATTCGAGGTTATCATCGACATCAATGACTCAAGTTTCCTCACACAAATGAATAAAGAAACATTTCAACAGATATTTCAACCCAAAAATTTAAATCGAGGTTCAGTTACCTTTATCGATTTTATATCGCGTTTTAGAGTGAAAAACTGAACGTTTAGTGATTGGCATAGTTGGTGTGGTTTCTCGTGGACCCAGTTTTTTTGAAACGGGGTATTCAACTTTATAACTAAGTAGAATCCACTTAGTTGAATTAGGTAAACATTATTTATTAGATGTTATGTGGGATACAACCGAGACCCATTTAAAGTCAATCAGGAGTCATAATTATTTTTAATTGTTTAAAAGGACAGGATAATTTTACCCGATTTTAAGACTTGAACATTCGAGTAGGTTAGCACCTTGGTACGCTAATTGTATATCGTAGAAACGGAACGCCTTGTCTTATTACATATTTGACGAGCATTCTTTTGGTTATCAGACTTTCTAGGCCCCCTCCCGTGGTCGTTCATCCACAGGAACCCCGACCGTTGATACTGTTTCTAAAATGGCACCAACTTTATATGAAATCTATGGGATCGGCTGATTCCAGTTTATGTACGGATTCCAACCGTACGCAAGAAAACAAGGAGTATATCCTCTTACGTATCGAGCGGGAAAATTAACTCAAATACCAGTCGTTCCGCATATTCGTCGAAATACGTTGATTACACACATCTTGATTGCGCGTTTAATGGTTAGGTACCATCAACTTGGCAGCCCATTAGACTTTTTCCGGTAAGAGATAGTATCACTCTGATGTTGACCGACCATACGTGAGCGCACGAAAGACATCGATCGTGGAACTAAGTTCTCGATCGTGTCTGGTCTTTCATATAGCGCCGAAAAACGTCGAAAAGCGCACTTACTTGTATTTTGGGACCTGATGAGCTGTCCTGAACAATCCAGCATTCCTGATCACCGAAACAATATAGAGATGAATAGTTCAGTATGATATTAAACGACTTGGAAACGGAATGTGATCCATTTTATCACCTGAAAAGGTATATGGCTTGATATACCCAGGAAAATTTTCTGATGATTTGCTCCGAGACTAGTGCGATAGTGGTGTATCAAATCCGAAGGTAATGTCTCGGGATAACACTTAGTCATCGTATCGGCAAAAAAAATATTCTTTACCTGGTGCAATCTCGGCGCAGTTTTTCGCTTCGTCGCAGCATATATCTCCGCTCAGGTGCCGCTTCAGCTCTATAATATTTGATCTTTGATCAGCTCTCAGACTCAGCACGATTTCCTCTTCCAAGAAGAACATGCATCTGTTTGCCGTCGAGCACTTCAGTCGCCCCCGATACAAGCCTACTGCTCCTAAGGGATGATCAGCTCGGGCATCGAACGAATGGTAGTGAGCTGATCTAGCTCATATATCTAGTGGTGTCATTTATATTTTGAAGATCTGGACAAGGCATTGTGGTTTTCTCCCTAGTGGTAGTCTCAATGACAGATCGGGCTCGCGAAATATCTGCAATTGTCACACATTTTTGAAGAAGGAAAATCTTAGCATTGGATACGTTTTTGGTCTGAATAGCTCCTCAGATCTATGACGATGCCTTGTATGTGCATGTCCAGCTCATAGCCGACACGGACCCGGCTGAGGGGAATGCTAATCCACATGGGTATTTCGCCAATTCCACACCCCTTTTGAGAATATGACTGTGCCGCACGGACGACGCGGTGTCCTATAGAGATCACATAGCCACCCGTCCAGGTCGGAGTTTCGTGAATCGGACAATATATAGAAGATACATTCAAGTTGTCCAATTTGTCTACGATACATACTTGTAATACAAGGAAGCACGACTTTCCCACAAACTACATAGTCTAAACAAAAAAAATGCCTGACAAAAACGTCAAAGCTATCCTTCAAGCCTTGATTGCTGAACAAAATGAAAACAACCGTAGAATGAACCAGAAAATAGCGGACCTCATGTACTTGACCGCGGTAGCTCCTAGTCTATTGCAATTCGAATCCAAGAGTGCCCAGCCTGTCGCTGAGGAGCGTCTCCACATCGAAGGTATGCTACGTTGCCAAGTTATTGACAAACACCAATGCTGATGTACCCTATTATTTATATTATCGCGTTCGACGGACTTAAGTCAATCCTTGACCAACAACTTTGCCCTTCCCGCTAGTGAATTTAGCTCTGGAAATGTTGGCAATGTACTAGCGGGACCCCTCGCAGCCGATGTACTAGTTGCAGCGGAACTTCTCGCAGCCGATGTACCTGATCCAGTGGAATCCGTCGTAGCCGAAACCGTCGCCGCTAATGCACCTGTCACAGCCAATGTTCCTACCAATAACGATGGTAAGTCAAAGTCAAACTTGCATCTTTTGGTGGACTTCCCGTTTATTAAAGAACGACTACCTCCTAGGATGGACACCGGATCAACCCCCAAGGGCCCTTTTGCAACCCAAGAAGAATCAGACCATGCGCTTTTAAGCTCGCGTTCGACAACGGTTTCACTCTTGGGAGTCAGCGCACCGAAACTGTGAAAGGCGTTCCCCACAAAATTTGGCGCAATTAAGTATGTGGCGGCACATACGAACCGCAAGACGGTGGAATCGCTTTGCGAGAAACGGGATCCAACAAATTCGAATGCGAGTATGTGCCAATAATGAAAGGTGCAGTGAAGAAAGGTGTCGTTGGTCAATGGACCATCAGAGTTCCCGATCAAACGGGCACCCACACTGGTCATCTTCCCCTTAAGAGAGAAGGATTGAGGGCCTTTCCGCAGGCACGCGTTTCACCCATACATCAGAAGTGCAATGAGATCCAGAATATGGTGAACGCGCATGCGGAACCTCGTCAAATCCTCGCTACCATCAACAAACATAAAGATAAACCGCTCGTGATTTCAAAGGAAATAAGTAATCTTCGGACCAAAATCTTGAATGACTACCTCCAAGGGCTCTCCCCATTGACTGAATTGCTTGACAAGTTGGAAAAGGACGCACTTTCGGGACCATTAACCGATGTTATCAAGAATCGAGAGAATGTTTTGACCCATCTCTTTTTTTCAAACTGATGTAAGTCCGTCCTCCTCAATTGTTTATGACTTCCTGTCATAACTTATTTGCTTTACCTACATTCAGAGAAAAATGACTGTTATTGAAGCGGTTTGGTGACGTCCTGATTATGTACTGTACTTACGATACAAATAAACATAAATTGCCTTTACTCCATGTCGTCGGAATCACGGATACTGCCCATTCCTTTTCGGGAGCCTTCATGCTGATGGCCAGGGATACGACCGAAGATTACGAGGTCGCATTAGACCGTCTGACCCTCTCTTTGAACAAATCCCAGTTGTGGTCGTGATCGATTGCGATACGGCATTTATTGAATCTGTCAAATGCACATGGCCGCAGACAATCATCATCCTCTGCAGATGGCATTTATTTCAAAATATCAAAAAGCACTGCCAAAAGAATTTCGTCGATGAAGAGACTTGCAAACATGATGCTGAAGCTTGGGCCGATTTCAAGACGTAAGTCGAGTAAAGTATTTTTTCGCAAAGCACATCACTGACCCAAAATTGCCGCAGAACTTGGCATGAGATAGAACAACCTTTAACTTTGGAAGAATTTCGTAAGCTGTGGAAATAGTTAGAGGGCAAATGTAGCCAGTGCGTATACTCACGGTGCGGCTAGCGCACAGAGGAAGGTTTTCCTTAAAGCGGCGTTCACCGCTACTTAGCCGATACGCCCTTATTAAGGGCTTAGTAGGAGAGAGCTCTCCTACTCGGGGCCAAGATTCCCGGGTTAGTTTACTCTAGCCTGTACTAGTGCCTTAACGGAAAGGCTCCCTTACAAAGGGTGTAGCTAAGGGGAGCCCTCCCCTTACGCTACGGCACTCACTACACGCACGACCGGTCGAGGTCGTGCGTCTGTACTACGGAGTGGAAAGTAAGCTGAATATATATTTAATATGTAATTATTTAAACTAATATAAACTATATGTAACACTAAGTAGAATATTCCTAATTCATACCTAGCTAAAATGTAGTGTACACACCTGTGTACTGACACGTGGATGGCTGACACCACCACACCAAGGGCCCATGCCCTGATTGGTTAAAATAACCAAAGGTTCGAAACCTTTCAACCCGGCCAATACTGGCCTCAACCGTGGTGTACCAATGTACACCAACACTCAGTGTTACCCGAATGTAACCCTGTTACAGCAAAGTTGATGAAGAGACCTATGCCTACCTGGAGAAAAATAAACTGCCGCTTCGCGAACACTGGTCCAGTTATTTTATTGATCAATTCCAACACCTGAAAGCGACTGTCAGCTCCAGATCCGAAGGTAAACATTGGGCATCAATCAAATCCAATGGATCAGCCAATGCTACTATCCTAACTTTGTATACGACGATCTACGACAATTGCGCTCAATAACTTACCGACTACGATACAGCCGTGGATACAGATGCAGGGAAAGATCCCCGGATTCTGACCGTAAAAGTGAAACTGCAGAAGCAAAGTGGTAATGGATTCATGTTTGGCGTAAGGGTCAAGCCATTCTACAAATAAGTCGCCAAAGAGTTATCTCGTCACGTCCTGGTTGAGGTCGACAAGCAGAGAATTAAAGCTGACAGAATTGAGAAAGCGGAAAGAACCCAGACTCAGTGCTCGATGAAGATTCCGAGGCTTTGAAGCCTTGCAGCAAACGACTTCGTACTATCATGGGGATTTCTTGCTCCCATGAGATTCTTCTCATGCGAAAGGACGGTAGGGGTCTCCTCATGTCCGATTTTATCAAGCGCTGGCACTTGGAGGCATCGGTCCGAGAGACAAGTCCAGAAGTTCTGGAACCACCCGTCGGCCGGTGTGACAGGGTTACATTCGGGTTACATGTAGTATGTGGTGTACGAGAGTACACTACGGTTGGGGTCAGTATTGACCGGTCCAAAAGGTTTTGGACCATTGGTTATTTTAACCAATCACGGCAGGAGCCCTTGGTGGAGGCGTGGCAGCCAGCCACGTGTTAGTACACAGGTGGTGTACACTACATTTTAGCTAGGTACGAATTTAGTAAGTTCTACTTAGTATTACATATAGTTTACATTAGTTTAAATTAATTTAGGCTAATTATATTAAATATACATTCAGTTTACATTTCACTCAACCGACTACGAGACGCTCGACCTCGACCGGTCGCGCGTGTAGTGAGTGCAGTAGCGTAAGGGGATTTCTCCCCTTAGCTACCCTCTTAGTAAGGGAGCCTTGTGTTAAGGCATTAGAAAAAGCTAATAGTAAACCAAAGTGGGAATCTTGGCCCCGAGTAAGAGAGTTCTCTCTTACTAAGCCTTTTTTAAGGGAGTATCGGCTAAGTAGCGGCGAACGCCTCTTAAAGGAAAGTCTTGCTCTGTGCGCTAGACGCACCGTGCGTGTACGCACCGGATACATCTGGTAGCACTTGTAGTCAATCCAACACCTGTGTTGGTAGACTACGGCATCCTCTGCAAGGGATGAATCAGGACGATTGGGATAGGTTAACCCTCGTCCAGCAGGAAGCCTTTAACAGGCTGTTACCCTTACTGGGTGACGAAGGCATGCAGCTTCTAGTGGAGCAGGGCCTTGAGGCCGTGAAAGCAAGGGTCAATGCCCTCATCGCCCATGAGGCAAGTTTTGGTGGAGGTCGTTCTACGGGGGTGCGTCCCCGATTATCCTTTAAGATAAAGGAGTTCACCGGTTAAAAGGGTGATAACCTTTATGTGTGGTTGTGAGAGGTCAAAACGGCCTTCGCCACAGCGAATGTGATCGCTGATCACTTGCAAGTGGGAATTGCACTGACCCATCGTACGGGTAAAGCCCCTACATGGGCGTTTACGTGTCCGGATGCGGTCAAGGACGTGTTCCCAACCTGGGAAGTCCTTAAGCAAAAGCTTATGGATATATACGCCACGCCTGATCTGGTTTTTTCAGAATCATCTGGTGTTTTTGAGGTGCCGTCAGGGCACTAGGGACTTGGAGACATATGTCCAAGAACTGAAGACCCTGTTGGCAGGGATGTACGCGAAAGCGTATTCGGACGATGTGTCAATCCCCGTCTTCATGGGAGGCCTGAAAGAAGGGCCAGCACGTTCGTAACTGTTCCTATGCCGACCCCAGTTCCTGGGGGAGGCGTTTAATATGGTGTTTAACGCCGAGAGGAACTTTTGTTCCTCTAAGGTGGGTACCGAACCCATGCACCTGAGTCAGGTCGAGGCGGAAGAGAAGCCTCCCGCTAGGAGTCATTCTGACTCCTTCCCGAAGGGCTTCGAAGCGGGGCTCCTCGCAATGTTGCAGCGGCATGGGCCCCTGAGATGCTTCCTGTGTGGAAGCACGGATCATCTGAGGAACAGATGTCCGAAAAATCCCCAGCGAGACACTCGATATAAGGGGCCAAGGGTTGGGAAAAAGCCCTTGCCCAAGCCGTCGGGAAACGGCGGCTCCCAGTAGGTGCGGGGCGCCATACTGGGGGATCCCTCAGTGCTGTTAAGCCCCAGGGTAGGGGACGACAGCACAAAGCCCCGAGGGAAACGGTGCTTTCTAGCACCGAGTTGGTGTACCAGCCAGGTTTGCTGGTTGTCCTTGCGGACGTGAAAGGCTTTGATAAGCCTTGGAGAGCCTTGATAGACTCTGGAGCTTCTTACAATTATGTCAGACGATCTTCTGTTGTGAAGAGTCTGCTGTATGCCGAGGCCCTAGAGGCACGTTCTCGTGACGTTGTCACGGTCCGTTTTGCGACGGGCGTACCGGTTTCTGTACCCAAGGTCTCTATTGACCTTAAGCTGAAGTTTGCAGACTTCACCAGCTTAGAAAGTTGCCTAGTCCTGGATTTGGACTCGAGGTATGACCTCATTCTGGGCATGAAGTGGCTGGAACGCTACGAGACATGGATAGACGGGAAGTCTAAGTCCATTGGCTCAACGCACCCGCGGTCGGGTGAAGCATTGGCGAGTCATGAACCCATCTTTGCTCGATCGCAAAAGCGATACTGGCGTGAGATGCCAGAGATTGGGATGTCTGAGATGATCAGTCCCAATGAGGTCAAGGAAGTGTTCCTTGACGAGGGGGATTCGGCGGTTAAATCCCTAATCCCCACGCCGAGATAAGCGAGACTGGTGAGTCGCCAGTGATAGAGGTGGATTCCTCTGAGGTTAAGCACGGCTTCCGCCGTTGTAGGTGAGACCGTCGAGTCACCGGTGGTAGAGGTAGAGACCTCTGTGGATAGGCGCGATGCGCTTCCAATAGATGATGGAATTGACTCCCTCCATCTGGGTCCCGGGATGAGTCCCGAGGCCAGTAGTCAGCAGTCCTATAGGATGCTGAATAGTGTGACAGGTGTTGTCACAGAAGGCGTAAGCCTTGAACGGTTGCCTGGGGTAGGCGAACTAATGTCGTTGGAGGAGATGTCCTTCAACGAGTTTGAAACTGCTTTGAAAGCAGGTGAAATCGACGATGTTGTCGTATTGCGTCCGGAAGAGGAGTTGAACTCCTCATCCATGATGGACGAGTCCGTTTTGGTGCAAACCAAACAGGCATTGAATGCCCGAAGCGGTCTCAAGATCCTCGCGGATCCTGAGGACCCTTACCATTCCTTACTTAAGGAATTCGGAGATGTCATTAGTGACAACCCGCCGATGGGGTTACCACCGGATCGGGGAGTCCGACATGAAATTGGTTTGGTTAGTGGAACCAAATACTGCGTCACTAAGCAGTGGCCTCTCAACAAGGAGCAATGAGACGTCATCGACGCATTTTAAGGAGAAAGAAGAGGAAGGTATGGCACGGAAGATCAAGTATCCCCATTCATCTCCCACTTTTTGTGTTCGTAAACCGAACTGAAAGTGGCGCATTGTGCATGCGTACAATAAGCTGAATGAATCTACTGTACCCATGCAGACTCCGATTCCTCGGAAAGATGTCCTCCAGAACAATATGGCGGGCTGTACGGTTTACAGTGCCTTAGATCTGGTAGAAGGGTATTATCAGGTGCTCATTCGAGCGTCCGATATTCCGCTTGCAGCGGTTAGCACGCCCAGTGGCATGCTTTGGATGTGGCTTGTTATGCCACAGGGGCTTTCGAATGCGCCAGCGACTTTTAATCGCTTGGTGAATCAACTCTTCTCCCTCATAGAAAGTACGCTCAGACGTACTTCGACGATATATTCGTTCATAGTCGCGCGGAAGGCAACTCGTCTGATGTTCAGACGCACCTAATACACCTTCGAGCTGTGCTCGAACGTATGCGAGAGCATAAACGCTATGCAAACGCATCCAAATGTATTTTTGGTGCTGAGGAAATTCCTTTCCTTGGATGCTTCATCGGTAAGGATGGAAGCTTAAGTCAGATGGAACGGTCGAGAGGTAAAAAAAGCGTTTGGTTCGAGAGGTGATAAGCAGACTTATGGAGAAGATGTGGTGAAGTGTGCCATAAAATTGGTACCGTTGTGGGCATAATTGTGGGTGTGACAGTGGACACAACCGGGTGAGTGCGGGCGGATCCCGCGAAGGTGAAAGCCATTGTGGAGTGGCCTTCGCCTGTAAATCTTAGAGATTTATGGAAGTGGATTGGATATCCAATTATCTCCACAAGTACAGCGAGAATTACGCTGAAATGGCGAAGCCATTAACCGACTTTCTTAAGAAGGACGTTGGTTGGTGTTGGGAAACAAAAAACCAAAACGCTTTTGAAGCGGTAAAGGGGAGCTTGTAGAAAGCTCCCTTTCTTGCTCTACCAGATTCTGGGAAATCATTTAGTGTCGTCTGCGACCCTCCGATTTCGCAATCGGATGTGCTTTGTTACAAGCACACGATGCAGGAAGGGAACGAGTTATCGCGTTTGAGTCGAGGAAGATTAAAGATGCGGAACGGAATTCTCCCGTTCATTATAAGGAGCTACTTGCAATGAAGTATGCCCTTGTCAAGTTTAGGGTTCACCTACTCGGCTCAAAGACGTTTGTGGTTTATACAGACCACGCGTCCTTACGGACAGCGACAAAGTCGCCTCACCTCTCCCAACGGATGGCCCGTTGGCTATCCTTCCTTGCGGTGTACAATTTTGAGGTAAAGTACAAACCTGGTAAACAGAATGTACTTGCATACGCGTTGTCGCGTCGTCCCGATTACGAGCTCGCTCACGCGACATTCGTCACCTCGTCCTTGGTGGATCTCATACGTCAGGCGTATGAGAAATACCCACAATGTACGGAGCTTATCAGCGCATTAGGTGGAAAGAGACTTGGCTCGTCTGAGCCAACCCTGTCAAGTCGAGATAAAGCTCGGTTACACCGTTACAGGTACTGTGACGGTTTGCTATATTATAGCACGAGCGCGGAGGACACTCCGCGGGTGAATGTTCCTCATGATGAGGAACTGAAGTATAAAGTCCTCTTTGAGGCACATGACGCCCCTATCGGGGGGTCATTTAGGTCGGGATAAGACCTACAGCGCTTTAAGCACTTTGTATTGGTGGCCCAACATGTATAAGTGGGTCAGTGCGTATATTCGCACCTGTGAGACGCGTCAGAGGGTCAAACCCTCTGAAAGTTCAGCTGCCCCTTTGGCGAGCTTATCCGTTCCGACGGAGTGTTGGAAATCCATTAGTATGGATTTTATCTTCGGTTTTCCGAAGGATAAGTCCGGGAACACCGGCATATTGGTCTTTGTAGACCGTTTGAGCAAGATGGCTCACCTGGCGGCGGTGCCAGAGTCCATTGATGGACAAGGAACAGCAAGAGTGTTCCTAGACCTGTCTTTCGACAGCATGGTCTACCCGATTCCGTGGTGTCGGATCGGGATCCCCGTTTTACGGGACAATTCTGGGGAGCGTTGTTTAAGGTGTAAGGCACCAAGCTCCTCATGTCCACTGCGGATCATCCGCAGACGTAAGGACAAACGGAACGCGTTAATCGCGTCGTAGAGGACATTCTCCGGAGTTTATGTCCGGATTCTCCAAAGAGTTGGAGTGAGATGCTTCCTATGGCCGAATTTGCTATAAACAATTCGGTCCATGCATCTACGGGGTTTACCCCGTTTTACGTGAACGGATTAGTGAATCCGCGGGTTCCGATGGCGCCACGTGTGCGTGGCCCAGGGCTTGAGGGGGGAGGATTCCCTGATGTCATCCCTGTATCTGTGCGGAAGCACATCGATAAATTCTTATCGACGCGCCTTAGTGTCTTACGACACGTCTGCGATGCCATGGCGGAAAGCCAAGACAAGCATAAGGAGCAGGCCGACCGGAGGGGTCGGCGTAACGAAAGGGTGTACAAAGTAGGAGAAAGTGTTTTATTAAACACTAAGAATCTTCCTATACATGCAGTTTCCAACGTATTGCGAAACAAACTGCGCCCCAGGTTCGTGGGGCCTTTTAAGTGGCTAGCCCAAAAGGCTTGGCGTACACCTTATATATTTCGAACGTGATGAGTACGCATCCAACCTTCTATGTAGGTATGCTTAAGCCATACCAGGAACCGGAGGCGGGTCCCCTCTTGGAGGGGGGGGGCGGTAAGGCGAATAGCCATAAGAGCTGTAATGGGGTTCCATTACATAATAGATATTCAAGTTAGAATATCACAGTTTAATTTCAGACGCGTTGTCTGAAATTTAAATAAGAGATTATAAGTTATTATAATCTAAGAAGGAAAAGTCGATTCGGTATAAATACCGAATCTTGCAGGTTAACTAATAGTACAGTTAGTTAAAGACTTGATATTATTATATTAATTAGTTAGTTACTATACTATTAGCCTCTAAACCACCCATTAAATAAACACTCTTAATTTTGCGTTCTAACCCACAAGTGAATATTAATATATTTACTTTAATTATAGGATTAGTTGTTACCAACTAATCCTGCCCTAATTGTATTGCGCGCTTCCTCGCAAAATACAGTGTAAGCCTGTAACAGGATCAGTCCTGTTACACCTGGTAGCACTTTGTGGTCCGTCTTAACGACCACAGTTCCGTTCTGCTAGTTAACTAGCGGAGCGAAGATTAAGAGCCGCTCGGCATCATGTCGCGAGACATGTCGGCTGCCGAGCGAGAAAGAACGCTGGAAGAGGTGAATAATAACTTCCCTCACTTCTCGTCGCGTAGTAAAGACGCGACGGCGGAAATGATTCGGTATATGGGGACCGACATCATTAACTTCTTCAAGAGTAAGTCTCCAGAGGAAGTGGTACAGGTGGTGAACCGCTTTAGGCTAAATCACCTAGAAAAGTCAGAACGGCCCGCGACAGAGGCAGCGCGGACCGCAACTGCACCTACAACGCATAGCGTTGAAGTGGTAAAGGCGCGAGTACCGCCCTTTACCGGCGAAGGAGGCGAGACCCTTCGTAGATGGTTTGAAGAGGTGGAAGATGCCATCTCTGCGCAAAATATTGTTGACGAACGTCAACAGGCGTACTTCGCCACAACATGTCTAGGCGGAAGAGCCAGGGCATGGGCGATGAGTCGCAGAGCCACTGATGACTCTGCGTTCCTTACTTATAAGGAATTTAAAGCTGAGCTAAAGCTCAACTTTGAAGCTCCAGAAATGTAGCTAAGTAGTCGGCAGGAGTTTATGGAACTCCGGCAAGGTAAGCTTGACCTTCAAGCTTACGCTCAGAAGACGCAATATTTGCTGTCAAATATTGTGTATGAGCCGGTGCCCCCTGCTATGCAGGTCACTGGCTTCATGAAGGGACTCAATGATGGTCCCGTCAAGCAGAGTCTCTACTGGCACCCGCCAGAGACTCTAAGGGATGCCATTGAAATGAGCATCCGTGAGGAGTTCAGCATGCGATCAGCGTCATCGCATGCTGGGTACAGCCGAAGGGCTCAACAGCCCTTCGCTTTTTACATGCCGCAACGGCATGTCAACAATCAGCAGTCAGGGAGACGAAGCTCACACTTCGTCTCAAGAAACAGCCACCCGCGCCAGAGCATGGGCGGTGAAGGTCCAGAGCCGATGGACCTATCGGTTGCGGTTGCTTCGAACACGAAGCAACCGAAATTTAAGAAGAATATTCGCTGCAACAGATGCACGAAAATGGGGCATTTTGCCCATGAGTGTATGGCACCGCGTCCGGTGCCACGCAGTCAGCGGACGGAACCGTCCGCTGCACGGCGACACCAACAGGGACATCACCCTGTTGGTGCAAAAAACGAGAATCGCCAGTAGGGGCGGGGCGCCCTACTGGGAATGTTATCCCACATGCCGACATAGGGCATGTGAGGGTAATAGCCCCAGACGGGACTATGTCCTGTCAAAAGGTGCAGGGTGATGGGAAGCCTCTTATCACCCTGGAGGTTAAGCCGCACGGGAGCGATGTCCCCATGCGAGCTTTGTTTGACACAGGAGCGTCAAACAATTTCGTTAGAACTCAGAGTCTAACGCTGTTGAGCGTCGTGGAGGTAGAGACCCCACGAAGTATGTAGTCAGTACGGTTAGCAACAGGTGCAACCGTGACTATTCCAAAGCGTGTGATTAAAACACGCTTCGAGTTGAATGAACTGTCATTCGAGGATGAATTCATAGTCCTCGATTTAGATGACAAGTTCGATGTGTTACTTGGAATCCCATGGATGTCCAAGTTTAAAACTTCGATCGACTGGGTTAACCTATCGATCGACTGCGGCGGACGCACAGGATCTGATCACCCTGTGTGTAATCCGGCTGTATCAGAGGATACAACCGCAGCGTCAGACAGTCTGGTGGATAGCGATGTCACCACCAGGTCTGTTCTGACACGATCAGCGGAAGGTACCTCCGCTGGTGAGAGTCCAGATCGACTACCACACGCAACAGAAGAGTCGTTGCGTGTTGGAGAGAAACATTCCACGGGTGATAAAGACCACCGTGAGAATGAAGTTATATCCACGGTGGGAAACAACCACTGTGCGACCGAAGGTTCCAACACGACGAATGAATTCCGTGTTGATGAGAGTGAACTCACGATCGAGTGCAATCGTGAGCAAAACTCCGTGGTGGCCAGTGCCCACCACGTTGCGTTAGCCATGCGCACGGGTGATAAAGACCACCGTGTCGCAGAAAAGGCGGCCGGTCAGACGAGCACATCTGATCGCCAAAATTCCATGGTAGGCAGTGGCCACCATGATGATGAGTATTCGCACACGGTGAATCGTAATCACCGTGTAGCAGTCAATCAGACGAGTGCGTCTGATTGCATGGGCAGTTCCGTCGAGACGATCAACGTCTTGACGCAAACGGAGATCGGATTAGCTACCCAGTCTCTGTTGATGGAACACCCTCCGAAAGAAGGTTCGGAGGTGATGGCTCTTCCAGCGCTAAGCTGGAAGAAGTTTGTGAGAAACTTGCACGATGTTAAGATCGAACAGATCTGTATCATCGTTGCAACAGATGATGTAGTGGATATTCGTGAACGAATATCCACATTACAAGTGGAAAACATTGGGAAAGAGGTTCCCAATGATCAAACGAGAGTTAGCGCTTTGAAGCGCAGAGCTGGGAGTCGCTTAAAGCGACCTCCCCATTTTATGAGGTACTTCGAGAATACGCTGACGTATTCCCAGAAGAAGTACCTAGCTAGCTCCCTAAGGATAAGGGAACTCGTCATGAGATTGACCTCGTGCCAGGCACGAAGTATTGTGTTACGCGGCAATGGTCATTGCCGCGTGATCAGGTAAAGGCGATCGACGAGTTCTTCGAATCTCGTCGTAAATCAGGCCAAGTGCGGGAGTCTACCTCACCGCACTCTACCCCCACCTTTTGTGTGAAGAAGTCCACAGGTGGGTGGAGAATCGTTCATGCTTACAACAAGCTGAACGCAGCGACGGTACCGGCACAGACACCGATACCGCGGAAGGATGTCATCATAGATGGCATGTGCGGGAGCACCATCTTTAGTGCTCTCGATTTAAGAGATGGATTTTATCAAATCCTAATGCGTGAGAAGGATATCCCTCTCACGGCAGTAAGCACCCCAAGCGGCATGTTTGGGAGTGGCTTGTTATGCCGCAGGGGCTTCGAAATTACCCTGCTACGTTTAACAGATGCGTAACGCATCTATTACGACCGGGTGCGAGAATTCGCACCGAGTTATTTCGATGACGTGTTCATCCATAGTAAGGGTAAACACGATAAAAGCTATGTAGATGTCCATAAGGAGCATCTACGTCGAGTGTTGGAGCTTATGCGTAAACATAAGCTCTATGCAAATCTGAAGAAGTGCACCTTTGGTGCACCTGAGATACCCGTTCTTGGATGCTTTGTGGGCAAGAACGGGGTGCGTCCTGATCCAGAAAAGATCAGGGTGATCGTTGAATGGCCTTCGCCAAACAAAGTTAAGGAACTTCAAAAGTTCCTTGGGTTGGCAACATATTTGCACAAGTATTCGTGCAACTATGCTGGGTTGATACGACCTCTTTCTCAATTACTTAAGAAAGATGTCGAATGGCATTGGGATACCCAATGTCAAGATGCTTTTGATGCAGTCAAGCAAAGCTTGACTGAAGCGCCTGTCTTGGCTATAGCCGATAACGAGCGTCCGTTCCACGTCGTTTGCGACGCGAGCGATTTCGCTATCGGCTGTGCTTTGATGCAGCGTGATCACGATGATCGTGATCGCGTAATCCGCTATCAATCGCGTCAGTTGCGCCCAGCCGAGCGCAACTATCCAGTGCATGACAAGGAACTCCTTGCCATGAAGTACGCACTGGCTAAGTTTCGGATCTATCTATTGGGATATAGACCGTTTGTGGTTTACACGGACCATGCGTCACTATGCACGGCAGTGAATTCACCACACATTTCTCAAAGAATGGCTCGATGGCTGTTATTCTTTGCTGAGTATAACTTTACGGTTGAATACAAGCCCGGAAAGTTGAACGTGATAGCGGATGCGCTATCACGAAGGCCCGATTACGAGACGAAACCGTCCGTAACCGAAGGGGACAGTGCAAACGCAATCCGTTGCACTGCCTTGTCGTCGTCAATTATACGACAAGGACGCGAGGCGTACAAGACAGACGAGGAGACACGTCTGTTGATTGATTACTTACGTAATCAATCAAGTGAGAAACGCGACGAACTCCCAGAGTTCCTCCGCGCTTGCGTGCATCGATATCGACTGCACGATGGTCTGCTGCTCTACAGAACAGACCAAAAAGATGAAAGTCGCATCGTCGTTCCAAACGACGATGATCTCAAACATCAAATTATGTTTGAGTATCATGATGCACCGATTTCGGGGCATCAAAGTCGAGAGAAGACATACGCTTCTCTCGCACGTGACTTTTACTGGCGAAACCAGTACAAGTGGGTACGGAAATACGTACGCGCTTGCGAGATTTGCCAGCGCGTTAAGCCTGCGCAGTCTGCACAGGCTCCGGTTCAATCTCTGCCGGTTCCGACAGAGTGTTGGACTTCGTATTCGGTCTTCCACCCGACAATAGTCGGAAGACTGGAATAGTGGTCTTCGTAGACCGTTTCAGTAAGATGGTACATCTTACTGCAGTATCAGCGAACGTAACCGCCGCTCAAAAAGCGCGGATATTCGTTGATACGGTATTCCGTTTGCACGGAATGCCGGAAGACATTGTCTCGGATAGAGATCCGAGATTTACAGGACGTTTCTGGCAAGAAACTTTCTCATTGTTGACAACCCAGTTGAAAATGTCAACTGCGGACCATCCGGAAACGGATGGGCAGACGGAACGGGTTAGCCGCGTTCTCGGAGACATGTTGCGATCATACGCACATGCCTTTGAACAGTGGAGTGACTACCTGTCACTTACTGAATTCGCGATTAACAATTCGGTGCATGCTTCAACTAAGCATACACCGTTCTACGTGAATGCCTTAAGGCATCCACGAACCCCATCTTTACTTGGCGGTACGCCAAATCTAAGTGGGGGAGGGACCCGCTCAAATTTTGAGCGAGTCAATGCGCAAGTTGCGACTGCAACTTGTGAACAAAACGATAGCCCTTCTACGGAAAATACAGTAGAAGCGGAAGAAGCTTCCATTAAAACTGAAGCTGCATACGATGAATATGTGTCTGCAGCAATGAATGCAGACAACGAGGACAACGCACCTACTGCTGATAAAGCAGTAGATGAATTCGTATTACAGCGCCAAGCTGTAATACGCTATGTAAAGGATGCACTTGCCTCTGCTTTTGATAAGCAGAAGCAAAATGCAGATAAACAAGGAAGGAAGAACAAGAACTCCTTACTTAAAGGTGAATTAGTATTACTAAGTACTACTAATTTGCCTACACATGCAATAAGCAACTTCCCTACACGGAAGTTGCTTCCTAAGTACATTGGACCCTTCAAGTTCCAAGAGATTCGGGGGAATGCCTATACCTTAGACATTCCCACAGCAATGCGGCTCCACCCAACATTCTATGTTGGGCGGCTCAAGCCGTATCACTTGTCTTCGTCTTACGACGAGACGCAGAACCACGTGAGATGCCGTGCTTCTCCAAGTCTCCCAAGAGAGACTTGTAATCGGCCTCCAGCCGTTGATGAGCAGAGCGGATAGTCGTTACTTCCGCCTTCGACTGCTCGAGATCAGCCGTGCGCCGATCGATTATAGCGAGAAGCTCAATGTACAGAAGATCATTCTTTTGCTGGAGGGCAGTGTGCGCTCCGAGAATGTCGCGGACATCCTCGCGAAGAGACCGATATGTCTTCACACAGTGAGACATATCGCTGCTCAAGGAGGAATAACCCTCCTCGAGCTTGCGGAGCAAAGAACCATGCTCCGCAACAACAACGGCGAGGGTATTCTCAACCTCCACCGCCCCTGATTGATAATCAGGGGAATAAGCGATATATCCTCGAGCGCTTGATCTCGAAGCGCTCGGTGCCTTTGAAGAAGGGTCAGCGTACCGAGTACTTGGTACGATGGCTGGGATATCCCCAAGAGTTCGACTCTTGGGAGCCGATTGAGGTTCTGAGGGCCGACGCCCCAGACCTTTTGACTGAGTTTGAGAAGAAGTCCCAAACTCATAATGCGAAGTAGCATCAACAGTAGGTGTTGATGCATTCAGGGTATCAATTAAACCCTGAATTTCGGCGGGTACGGAAAAGCCACCGTACCCCCGCAACTCCTCCTCTGACAGACGAGGAGCGCCCTGCGGACACCGCGGGCAAACGAGGTGAGAAGGGACACCACACTTTAACCCTTCTTTGAGGCAAGCAAAATGGATGTATTCCATTTTGCCTGTTCGAGAGTGCTTTAAAAAGCGCTCGCGCATTACGTGAACTTTATTCACGTAATCATCTGGGCTTTTGTTGTAGTTTTCAACAAAAGCATTCCAACTCTGAGTCAGGGCGTCTTTATCGTCCCTGTTCTTCCTTGACCCTTTACGGCTCGAAAAATATCGAACCTGGAAAATGAGGTCAATAAAGTACAGACGCCTATCGTCTGTACTTCGATCGAATCAACGTGACTGGATGTCTTCGCAGTCATCCAGAACGTTGATATCGAACAACGCATACTGGCAGTCCCGTTTACGGTATCCGCCACTGTTGGGGGCAATAGCCCAGCCAGGGGTCCAAAACCCCACCCTGTACGGAACATGTGGTTCCGTACGATGATACGCTTTAGAAGCGGCGGCCGCCGCTTCTGTTCGAGCCCTTTTAGCAGGCGGAGCACCGACTGCTTCAACACCACGCGCCGGGGTTAAATCACCCCGAAGTGGAGAAGTACTTGGTCCAGGTGGGGCTCTGCGTTCCCGCAACCACCTGTGATAATCATTGTCGCTGTCATAGCTGACAGCGACACCAGATTCTTCATCGCTGTTAGGCGATGAGCACCTAGCGAGTTTCGACTCGCTAGATCCTTTAGTGGGGACATCTGTATCCCCATCACTTTGTTCGGAGTCAGAACTCCCGAAAATGGCCCTCTTGGCAACACGCCATTCTGAAGTTGCCATCTTGCGAGATGTTGCATTAGCAACATCTCCCTGTTTCTTGTCAGATGCCGCCTTAGCAGCATCTGTGGTCGAAGACGGTACGTCTTCCGACCTTTGCGTAGTTGACGCTGCTAATGCAGCGTCACCGTTGTCACTCAACACCTCAGCACCTAGTGCTGAGGCGGAGGAAGAAGCTCCTTCAATGTTTTCAGCACCGCTCTTTAGAGCGCCGCCGCCATGTGTCTTGACCATCGAGTCGATGGTCAATCAGTTGGTGAATGAGAAATTCTGACCAACAAGTGCCACCCATGATTGGCCAAAATAAGAATTATTATTGGCCAACCACCTTAAGTGGGGGGTGATGTAATGGGGTGCCATTACATAATAGATATTCAAGTTAGAATATCACAGTTTAATTTCAGACGCGTTGTCTGAAATTCAAATAATAGATTATAAGTTATTATAATCTACGAAGGAAAAGTCGATTCGGTATAAATACCGAATCTTGCAGGTTAACTAATAGTACAGTTAGTTAAAGACTTGATATTATTATGTTAATTAGTTAGTCACTATACTATTAGCCTCTAAACCACCCATTAAATAAACACTCTTAATTTTGCGTTCTAACCCACAAGTGAATATTAATATATTTACTTTAATTATAGGATTAGTTGTTACCAACTAATTCTGCCCTAATTGTATTGCGCGCTTCCTCGCAAAATACAGTGTAAGCCTGTAACAGGATCAGTACTGTTACACGAGCCGTAAGACACGGCAGGGAGGAGGAAGTCCGACAGGGCTAAAGTGCGACCACGAAGCTCCTCAACGTTCGACTCGAGAGAGGCAAGCCGCTTCTCGAAGTGTTCAGTGGCATCCCACTCATCGCGGAGTCCCTCGTGGACATCATAGATGTAACGGCCGTGTTGATCACAGCGCTCACGAATCTCATGTCGCAATTGCGTGACCTCCTCCTCCAATGCTCGATGCGCAGGGTACTCCACATTATCATGCGGAGCGTCTGATGTCGCGACGCCATAATCAGGGTCAAACCCAGTATCTGGTGAAGTGGAAGGGTTATCCACACTCACAGAGTTCGTGGGAGTCCGAGACTCCCCTACGGCAGGATTGCCGTGACGTCGTTGACGCTTTCGAGTGATAGAATCCCGCTGCGGGTTAACGACCAAAGGGACGCGAGAAGCCCCTTCACTCCCAGTAGTTGAGAGTTCACCGGAGGCATATGTGGCGCTCACACTGTCCTCTGGCACCGCGGTGGGGGCAGGGGCGCTGGCGTAGCGCGTGTGATAAGGGGCACGTAATAGCTCCATCGCTTTGGCTCTGGCGAATGCCATGCACAACGCCCTCTCCACCTAAGCGTCACGACGGGAATAGCTGTTGTGCAGCTCATTAAAGCTGGGGAGGAGCTTCTATCGTTCCACCCAAGCGCAGAATTTCTTTTCTGCATCTTCAGCATTTTCTCCCGGAGGGAGAATGATAGGAACCTCGCGGAGGTTCTCAACAGGGGGACCCCGTGCCTGTCTGTCGAGGCGCTCTCGGTATGAGACGCTAGTGAACTACTTTTGCGTGAGCAGTTGTTGCCGGAGTTTCTCCCGGCGTTCGCATTGATACGGCTGTTCAGCCGCAGGGACAGGGGTATAGAATGCTAAACCATTCCTTACCATTTCCCTAGCCCACCTAGGGAGATCACGAGGACCCTCAAAATTAATTGACGCCCGTGGCGGGCGTTTGGGGGCGCGTAACGCAGCCTTTTGTGACTGTGCGGCAAGTTGGGTTTCTTGAGCTGCGTCCAGATCATTGGTGATGATCGCCTTCGGCGATCCGGATGTATCATCCGACATTGGAAGGGGTGGCGCACTAGTTATTGCATTTTCCCCACGTGTGGGGAACGGATTAGGCTGCCGACATCGCCGTTCGGCGATGTCGTAGCGGTCAGCCTTTGGGGAGGTATCCCCAAGGGCATCCACCTCCGTTCTCGGAATAGTCTACCTCCTCTTCTTGAGGAGAATCCACAGCACCACTAAAGGTGCTCATGGTTGGCCAGAGGTTCTGGCAGTTGGAGTTCTCCAACTATAATTTATTTATTGCGTAAGCAATAGTCTTGATGGGGGAGGATGTAAGGGATGTAACAGGGTTACATTCTGGTTACATTTAGTTATGTTTTTTACATAACTAAATGTAACCAGAATGTAATTATGTGCGTAAGTACACTACGGTTGGGGTCAGTATTGACGGTCCGAAAGGCTTGGACATATTGGTTATTTTAACCAATCAGGGCAGGAGCCCTTGGTGGAGGCGTGGCAGCCAGCCACGTGTTAGTACACAGGTGGTGTACACTACATTTTAGCTAGGTACGAATTTAGTAAGTTCTACTTAGTATTACATATAGTTTACATTAGTTTAAATTAATTTAGGCTAATTATATTAAATATACATTCAGTTTACATTTCACTCAACCGACTACGAGATGCTCGACCTCTACCGGTAGCGCGTGTAGTGAGTGCAGTAGCGTAAGGGGATTTCTCCCCTTAGCTACCCCCTTAGTAAGGGAGCCTTGTGTTAAGGCACTAGAAAAAGCTAATAGTAAACCAAAGTGGGAATGTTGGCCCCGAGTAAGAGAGTTCTCTCTTACTAAGCCCTTTTATAAGGGCGTATCGTCTAAGTAGCGGCACATCGCCGGCTTAGGAAAGTCTTCCTCTGTGCGCTAGCCGCACCGTGCGTGTACGCACCGGCTACAGCTACATATTCACAGCAGAAGCATGAGAAGGTCTCAGGGAAGGTACCGCACAGCCGGTACTGTTGTCGACCAGCGTAAAAGCTTCCTGTAGTGAAGAAGACCACTTAAGGCGCAAGTACACCCACTGCAGATCCGGTAATCACATAACCGAGGTAGATAGAGGAGATTAACCTGCAATAAAGGCGAGATAAAAGGTCATCCAACCGAGCAATGTCTGCTTACCTGCAAGACGGTGAAAGAGTCGGTAGAGGAACTTGCCCAATGGATGAAAAACGGGTATGTCCCGACAAAGAACGCTGGCATGCTACCCCCTGAAGCGGAAAAGATGTTAGACTAGACCGATCGCTAGGCTGAAATCTGATCTGGCCGGTCTATTCGAAGTTAACATAGATACGTCAATCGGTCAGCTCTACCAAGAAGTGAGACCACTTAAACTCCATAATGCTTAACTTGAACTTCACAGTAATATTCACACTCTTCAGCAGATCAATACTCCGCCTCCACTTTCAATTCCATAACAAGAGCATTCCAAGTAAGTGCGATATGCACGGGCATATATAAATGTAGAATATTTTGTCGGGGGACTTACGTGTAGCCAATATAATCTTACCTGAAATGAAGAACGTTGTAACACGTATGTAAAGATGCACCGGCTTCTGCTTTTGATAAGGGAAGAAGAGTGCTGATAGAATTGGACGAAAGCATACAAATTCGTTCAAATAAGGTGAATTAGCTATGTTAGCTTCTACTGGTTTTCCTATACACGCATCCAGCACATTCCCTAGACCTAAGTTGATGCCTATGTTTAGCGAACCGTTCACAGTCCGAAGTGTTAAGTGTTATAGTGTTATGTCTATACACTATAAATTCCAGCCGCAGTGCGTTTGAACTCAAATTCTATTTCAGTCGCCTTAACCCTAACGCTTCGGGTCACCGCGACGGCGAGATCAGTAACCGCGACGAATGGTGTGGCAGATCATCCAGAATTAATCAATAATCCGACTTTAATTGGTCAGGAAAACTCAGTAAACGTTCACGTTTTGTCTGCTTCCGATCGACTTTGTGCTGAAGGGCAAGATTTTTTTCTTTAAACAACTCACGATTCTCAACAAAAAAGACCGCAATGACTCATCCATCGAGACAAAGTAGGATTGGGGCAGAATAAAGCTTTTGAAGGTCAGTTTGTCCCTTCTCAAGCTTCAGAAGCCGCTTCTCATGCATCTCGACTCCGACGACAGCGTAAGTTTCCTCCACTCCCCCTCTTTGATAGTTACGGATATACCGATTATATTCTCGAGCATTTGATCGCGAAGCGTTCAAGTCGAAACGGCCGAGAACAGTGTACCGAGTGATTAGGTACGTTGGATTGATTATCACCAAGTGTTTTACTCTTGGGAGACACTCAAGTTGATGAGGGATGGCTCCCTGGGTCTTTTGAAAGAGTTCAAGAATCAGGCATTCGCTCGATCCCAAGATTATATTTTCAGGAGCACTATAGTCTTACGGGTTATTCACATCTATTCAACGTGCCACGTAGTCTGGTACCGCGTTACTGTAGTACCCACGCATCCCCTCTTCGGCGATGCGTGTTGCACCGTTTGTACAACGCGGCAGTTCAAATGTGTGGGGACTCCGCAAAGAATCCCTGCTTTAATGCAGACAAGTGGGGACATTCCACGTTGACAAACAAAGATTGATTTAAGAAGAATTTGCTCAAAGTTTACACCTTGCGCAAGTAATTTTAAGGACTTTTGTTGTAAACGTCAACAAAAAAACATGACGACTTTATTTATCTTATTCTTTCGTGATGACTTCCAGCTAACAAAGAGCCGTATCTGGAAGAATAAATTAATGAAGTATCGAGTACTTGGATCAAATTGACGATCCAGGAGGTCTTCGCAGTCCTGAAGGTCGTCGACGTCGATTAACGTACGTCTATAGTTGGCGTTATGGTTGCCTCCGCTGCCTGATATGTATGTTTAGAGCTAATAGAGCCTTTTCAGTGCTGCTTAATAATCCCTCCTACATTGAACTCAACATCGAATTAGAATGTCTCACTATCGTTATAATCGACAGGATCTATGTCATTATCGTCGTTCAGTATTTTCTGTTTACGAGTATTGTTCCCTGTCTCGAAAGCTGAATCGCTCTGGGTGATGTAAATTTTGGAAAAATTTCTATTCCACCAAAAGCTCCTACTGATCAATAATACTAGTCCAAGCACCTTAAATCGGGTGATTTAATGGTACTTTATCATATAAGAGCCAATAGTATTTAAGTTAAAAATCCATCCTTTAAATTGGAACTTTTAGGTTGTTCCCAAAGAGATAATTTGATTAGGCATTTTTATGTGGTTAAGTGCAGATGAAAAATTTTGACCAGCATATACCAGTGTACCAGTGACCAAGTTGGAGAGATTGTGTTGGCTGAAAGGGTGGAGTATTTTGGGCCAATCGTGTGTCTGGAGTGTTTGGTACGCAGATTTAAGCTGAGGCACACGGTTTTGCATGTGGTTTACATATTGGATTTTAATTGGATATTAAATATAGTGTTCGTTTTTCGTTGGGTTGCATAAGTCGCCGCTCCTACCGCAGGGGTTACCCAAGCATTAACAGTTTCAATTCCTAATGGTGGCCAGAAAACTTTTTTTTTGTTAAAAATTTGAAAAATGTTATTGGGTGCAGAGGTTTAACACGGTCCCCTCTAGCTCATTTTCCTGGCCAGGACACAGCTCCACCAGAAGTCCCACGACGGGAAGCATCTCACTTCGTTCACTCACCCCTCAATCCCCACACGTTTGGGACGTGTTATTCTCATTTGTATTGGCTGGGTCCGCACATCGCGTCTAGCGATCTGCCCCATATTATTGGTTGGGTCTCCGCGCCGTTACGGTCAGCCCAAATTTCTATTGGCTGGGTCTCCCTCCACACTGCTGCGTGCAGTCTGCCCCAGGAGTTCTATTGGTTGGGTCTCCACACCGCTACGCGGTCTGCCCCAAGTTTTCTTCGCATTTGGAGTGACGATTTCTGCTTCATTTGCAGATCAGACATATTGGATTATCTTTGTGTGGCTTTTTGGTACAAGTACCTCAGAAGTGGTACCATCAATATCGGTACCTATCAAGACCCATACTGCGCGACTTCACGGAGTGTGTAACCACCCATACCAATGGGTACACGAGGTGAGATTACTGAAGCTAAATCGGACTCGGCGTCCTGCAGTGCCGATCGGTCACACGATCGGCATACAGGCGAAGGTTCGCGGGGTACCCCCCCC
>CM047582.1:16028260-16046770 GCA_026184515.1 Peronosclerospora sorghi | reverse complement strand
CCCCCCGTGCGCGGGTAGATCCGTGATATAGCGTTCGATTGCAGCTCGAATGGTCACTGGTTCAATCCCTGCCTGCGCTTGTATTTCCTTTCGTCACTCGTTCAAAATAGACAGGAACAACGAGCGATTTTTTGGTGTGTTTCGTTAATAATATTTGAAACATCAGTGAATCATATCGACATCGTTTCTACAACGCTCAAGACGGCGACATGCATTTTTTTAAACCTCATGATTTATGGCCGAGATCTGCAAGGGTATGTGGGCATATGGGCATGTGATAGTTGCCAGACTTTGAAGATCGTTTATGTATTAGTACTGGAGTTTTCCCGACGTTGACGTGCGGTTAGCGCAGTTGGAAGTTGTCTATATTACAAGAATTAGACGGAAAAACTTCTCAATCTACTTAGCTTAAATTATATAATTAAATAAGCAAGTGGTTTCCTTACGTACATTCTGTCGTCCTCTTAATGAGGTAACTTGATTTTGCTGAGTGATGGTATCCAGAATGTCCAATATTTCAATCAGCAGACAGCTCGATTTCCATGGCAATGGTCGTGGGATCTATCCCCGCTTGGGCTTTTAGTGTGGAATGTGTATGTATCCGTGCCGGATGTGCGCGGGTAGCTCAGTTGAAATATTCTTTATTACTGGAATAAGACGGAGCTACTTCTCAATATCCCTAGCTTAAATACTATCATACATAAATAAGTGTTGTACCTATGTAACCTCTGACGTCCTGTTGATGAAGTATTTGGGATTAATTGTCGTCAATTCCATTCTACCAGTAGATCGAACGGAATATTATCGGATTGCAATACAGGAGGAACCGTGTTCGATTCCCGCTCGGGAATTTAGTCGGTCGGTGTAAATTAAAACATTGGCCAACGTGAGTGTACAGGTGGGAATGGCGGAGTGAACTGGTAATCCTCGCCCGAGACCAATGCTGCAATGACGACACCAATTGAGGAGAGGGACCATCGGGTGCGTGTAAGGAGAGGACCCGCTGTGTCGTCGACATAAAGGTCGGTGTCTCAAGCTGCTGGCTGCGATGAGGCTGGGCGAGGGTTGGAGAGAAAGACGCCGTGCACCGAACAGATGAAGAATCCGGCGTGGAGCGTGCATCTGGCGCTGTGCCTCGTGAGAAACTAACATCAGCGGAGAGGCTACCGGATGAGTCATCACAGGCACTACAGAGTTTACGCGTCAGTGAGAACGGGTTCGAAGGCAAAACCCCCGAGAATGTCGAGATGGAGACGTTCAGCACAGGAAGTGCAGTGGCGGAGATTGAACGTGCGGGGATTCCAGAGACCACGCGCCTGGATGGACATGTTGATCATTCTGGGAAGGCCCAAGTGTTGATCATAATTGCGGCGGTATACTGGGAGGATATGCGGAGTGTGCCACAGACCGCAAGGAAGAGGTAGCACGAGATTACGGACGCGGAGTTGGAAGAAAAAAGCTACACTTACAGCATCTGCGAGGTAAAGCTGATGCTCTCGGATTTGAACGATTAACGACTGGAACTACAGGCTCGGTACCGGTATAGTACCAGTGACCATTCGATCTGCAATCTAAAGATCTACCACCGACCGAGCTACCCGCGCACTTCTCAATTTGCCTCATCGCGCCCAAGTCGATCATGCAAAAGCCGGTGGTACACAGCTTTTAATATGAAGCCAATCACGTACAAGATGAGTCCAGTGAATCAGGTCGACGCGAGTGTCCCAGCTTCTGAACCGATGGACAGTGTGGTACTCACCCATCCCGAGCAGCTAATCGGTCCCTTTTCTGTCACCCCAGCTGGCGCTGAAACAACCGGTTCATCCACTGACTCACCCATTCTCCCGTCTCCTGCGACACTAGATGATTTAGCCGACGATGCCGTCGACGAAGAATTTGCGTTGTGCACTGTCAACACTGGTGCTGGCATCTACATGATCCTACGCGACACGTCCTCACCAATGAACGTCGATGAAGGGACTCAAAGACGAAAAGGTGGCGTCACTGTCATCAACTCCGGCGGACACCTCTGCTGTGGCAAGTGACAGTGACGGTGCTGCCGACTCCAGCGCATCGACTGCGAGTGCGACCCCGCCGTCGCTCCGCGCGCTTCTCAAGCGTGATACCGAGATTCGCCGCGACAAAGCACCTGTTCCGGTATTCGCGCAACTGACGTTGCCTCTCCCTTGGACCTCGGACATTGAAGACATTGAAGCGCTCTATGACTATGGTGAGAGCAAGGAAACAGTGGCTATCTCGATTGCCCTAGCCCGTCCGTACGACCTTCCTCGTACCAAGTACGTGATGACGATTGACATCCGCCCTACTTTCGAACGAACAAACATCATCACGAATATCGCTAACTCCTTTCTAAACGACAACGACAACAACGTCGTTCAAGAACATATCCAAAGACGTCCATATCGGGAAAATCTCAAAAGGCCGCGGTGGTGAACTCCGTGTGAAGATGAAAACCTGCGCGGCCTGGGAAGCGCTGGCGCTTCAAAAGATCAAGATCATCGGCGGAAAGTACCATTTTTCCGATTTCTTCATTCTCGCAGATTCGTATTATCTCGACGTAACCAGCGTCGACAGTGGTTCTGATGATCAAGTGATGGTGGAGACCTTTCACGAACTCGAGGCCCAGTACATCTATGCTACGTTCCGCGATGTCTGTCTCTTGGTCAGCCTTACTATCGAGACGTTCCCCATTTAATTCACCCTGCAAACAGGAAACCAACGACGACGCGGTCAGTGTTCTCTCCTTGAGCACAAACGCGGGATCATTGTTTTCGCCGCCCGGAACCGAAAGGGTAAGACGCCCGATGGGATTTCGATTGTCTATGAGCCTGCATCTGGTAGATCACGGCCCAGCACGCATCTGCCGGGATCGACCGAGAAGAACCCGGGTTCTGTGAAGGCTCGGCGAACGTGTGAAGAACTCGAAAGAAAAGCGCACTCTCACTGCCGACGACTTTTCCAACACGCTGCAGAAGAACAAGCCCAATCCAGTTGACGGTATCGCGACAATCAATTATTTTGTCGTACTCGGAGAAATCGAAGTCGACTTCGAGTGTAAACGGGTGGTGCTCGGCGACAGCAACCCTGTGCGGTTCCAGATCGTGCCGCGCAAGGTCACGGTCCCTAAAGCTGTCCGTACGAGTACCGAGTCGAGTCACTTTCTCTTCCGGGACCACAGGTCCGTGAAGCGAACGAAGACAGCGGTACCACTCCAACAGGCGTTTGCTAAGCTCAAAGACTGATAACCTCCAACTAAAGCCGACGCAGTTCGCTGCTACCGACGTGCGCGTCGATAGCCTCCGCAACATGACGCGGAACACGAACAACCCGGACACGCTGTGGTTCATGGCGTCGTCGAAAGCTCCGCTCGCTTTCAACGCTGCATTTCTGGCCGAGATGAGGGAGACAAAGGAAAGTGTACCGGAAGTTGCTCAACAACACCTGTTGAACCGCGTGTTGAGTGCTTCCTACCCGTCAACCACTACGACCTTCGCACAAAAATGGACGAAATAATTTGGCTCCAAGCTCCCGAAGACTCGAGAGGAACTACTCCGCACGGCAGCTGGTTGGTGGAAGGATCCTGCCTTCGAACCGTTGCTGCGTGCTACTCGAGCGCTACCGCTGTTCGAGGTGATGCTTATGAGCGTGGCACCTCAGGTCTTCATGAAGGACACCTGGATCCGCGTCTAACTGGCACGTCAGTCGCTTGGATCCCTGCTCTCAAATGCCGTATCCTTCACCCCATATTGCTGCTGAGTTTGCTGCGGTCGGGGACTGGCACCCAGTGCTTGCAGGGTTGAAAGACGCTCCATTATCAAGGTTCGTTGCTCGACGACCTCGAGTATCTCCGCGACTGTGATCTGTTCTTCTCGGCCAACGAAGCGATCTTGCAGTTGAAGACGGTAAACAGTAAGCCAGTACTTGTGACTGGCCCGCTGCAATTTGAGTGCTAAGGTAGACCTGAGAGAGACGAGTGGTCTTGTCCCGTGGGATGGAGTCAGTCGCTTGACTGTCAAAACAAACGGGATCAAGAAGAACGGTCACTTACTCATCGAGGACATACTCATAAAACACAGCCTTTTCTGCGTCCAAGAAACCAAACTTCGAGAGTCACATCATCTGCCTTCAACCACAATTCACGCTTTCAGCACAAGTTATTCATCAACGATCACAACTCTTCGTCTTTCGTGGCGCCGCCTCACCGATTTGTCGGGGTCCTCACAGTGCTGCCGTCTGACTTCCCTGGGTACGAGACAGCGAAGGAGCTTCCAGAGCTGTCTGTGCTCGGTCGGTACGTGTTGGTTGAACGTGTAGTCAATCAAGCCTCGATCTTCATACAGAACGTGTACTCTCTGGTGGAAAACGAGGGGTAGCCGGACTTTTTCGAACATCTTCCAGTAGACTTGTTTGGCGATAACACCAAGCAAATTGTTCTGGGTGATCTAAACACAGCACTAGACCCGATTGTTGACGCGTCTGAGTCTCGTTCAACACTATTCACGGGAAGGAGCTCGTTTTCACCGGACCGCATCCTAGGCGCAACCGACTCGACTACATCCTGCTCGAGAACGAGTTCTGCGGAGCAGTCTACGGCGATTCGAAGTATTTTGAGCCGAAGGGCTCAGGCGATTACCTAGCGCATCCAGTGACACTCCGATCCATGGCGCAACTTCACGGAAGGGGGTTCTGGCGTTTTCCAGCGACGTTACTTGATTATTCAGATGTCGTCCTGGCTATCGCAGGTGAGGCGCAAGATGCTCGGCGACAACTACACCATTCGTCCAACCCAGAAACAACAAAAGACGTATCATCACTGTAAGTGCGAGACACGCAAGCTGATTCAAGCGTTGGACAAGAAATTGAGAGGACAACAGAGACAGAAGTTTGTGTGGCACACAGAACTCTCACCACTGCAGAAGAGCGGTACCGACGTGATGGTGATAAAGCATCACACATCGCGTTCCATACCACGCTGCAGACCTACAGCGACTGTCTCTACATCTCGGGCGTACAACCCAGACATTGCTTTTTTTGACTTCCAGGCTTCTGCGACATAGACGTCATCCAAGTACTTCTTCCGATCGCTTGATGGTTCGCTCCGACATATCAGCATCGAGAAAGAGCGGACGGCGGACGGTGACCTGTCGAAAAACCCATCCGACACATTCGAGGTGTTTCGGGATTACTGGGGTTCGTTCATGGGGGATCCAGCAAGTTCAGCTGACCAGCCACCCAATCCACGCAAAGAGGCCATGAAGCGATTGATTAGAACCATCTATAAGACATCTTCGGATGACGAAGCGTCAGCGTTCAATACTCCCAATACTGCCAGCGACCTGGCTACATCCATTCGGAAGACTCGGGCCAATCCATCACCCGGTCTGGATGGCTTCACGGCGACCTTCTACCAAGTTGCACCGGACGTGTTCGGGGAGTGTATCTCAATCGTGTTTAACTTCCAGCTAGATCGCGTCGAACTTCTCCCGTGCCAGCGTCAATCCACCATCCGTTTGCTACAATAGAAGGGAGAGTGTGAAAACCCGGGGAACTACCGACCCATCGCGCTCATGGGTGTTTATGTCAAGGATCTGTCGAAGGTGCTTTCTTTCCGGTTACAGATATACCTGCCCAAGCTCATCTATACTGACCAGAAGGCTTTTGTGAAAGGCCGGTCACTAAATCACCACGTCCGGTTCCTCTCGGATCTTCAAAACCTGGTGACGAAATGGGATGACGAGGGCTACGCAGTGTTCCTTGACTTCGAGAAAGCTGACCGGGTCAACTGGACCTACATGTTCAAGGTTCTCGACCGGATGGGCTATGGTGGCGAGTTCTTGCGCTGGGTTCAACTCCTGTAAACTCGACCGCAAGCGCGCCTTCTGATCTGTCGTCATGTTCAAGACGCCATCAAGCCGAAACGTGGAGTCAAACAAGAGTAGGGGATAAGCATCAACAAAGACTTCACAGTGACCAGCATCTTCTTTGCTGACGACTCAACGTTTCCGGTAACTCTCGTGACGGTGCACAAGCACCACATGCCCTTGTCGACGAGTAGTGCAAGGGTCCGGTGCGAGGCTCAACAGGACCAAGTGCGTGTTGATGGGTCTCAATAGGTCGAATGCCGCGCCTCCAGTGAGTGATCTACGTCGTTGGGCTTCGTGACGTCGTAAAGTATCTCGGTTTTCTTTTTGGCCAGCACACCACGGACGAAGAGATTGTCCAGTTCCTTGACAAGCGGTTCTACGACAGCTTTTAGTCGTGTCATCAGCGAGCGGGTATCACCTTTTCATTGCCCATACAATGGTGTTGTCTCGGCTGTGGAATTACACTGTGCACGTTGCGGTGCCTCATCGTCTGCTGAAACAATGGCAAACTTCTCTTCATCGCTTCTTTCTCGACAGACGGTATAAACGCGGAGAGCGATACTTCCAGCTACTCCCGAACTCGTTTATGCGCCAGCGACGAGTGATGGTGGACTCCATATCCCACACCTTGGCAAACGGGTAAAACGGCAGCGTATCCAGCTACTTATCCAGTTTGTGCGCGACTCCGACCCGGCTGTCTGCAAGTGGGCTACACCAGGCATGCAGCTCATTGCGGGTTTCTTCCCGGAGTGGAATACACGGAAGAACCTCGACTTTCTAACCGTGAACCCCCGGCGTCACAGTTGCTACCTCAACTGGTCTATCCTGTCGGCGTGGTGGCACACAACGTGGCCCGATTGGTCAACTATTCAATGGTCTTTCACGCGGCAAGACCGCCAGCAAGACGAGCGGCTCTCATATGCAATGCAAGAGCCAATTTGGTTCCACGGCTACCCGACTTTCCAGTACGAGCCTTGGTCGCGAGTTGTTGACCACGTCAGTCCGCGCCGCAGCTTGTGAATAATAGCTGAACCTCAACTCAGCTTCCGCCTCCACATTACCAGTGCTTTCCGGTTGAGGGCCCTTCTGACATGCTGCGCGACGATGGGCGCTGGCCTTCAAAAGTCAGTTTCGCCGAATCTCAAATCGACTACGGGCACACTGAAGTTCGGCCTTACCAGCAGTTTCTGTGGCTAAAGAAGCTGCACCAAGAGCTGACGCAAGTGATTCGACGAGTTGTGGACTTTTGTGACGCGAGCGCAGTCAACGTTCTCTCAAGGGCGTTTACCAACATTTCATCCTATGGTAAACGGTCAGATTCTTTTTGTACCGCACGTCTCTCAGTCACAACTGTTGCGTCTTACCTCACCTGATTATGTTGCTCGACAGCAGGGCATCTGAAGGTAACGGGAAGCGTTTTTGTGGTGCTGTGGAAGCGTTTCCGACGTCTCTTCCTGCCGATTTATGAAGATTTGCAGTTCCGATTCGCCTTCTGGTTGCTCCCAGTTAGATTGCGGTTCTTCTTCATGTCGACTACGGTCCCAGATTTCATCTACTGTCCCCGGGAAGGATGTAGCTCCGTTGAGACAGAGCGACACTTGTTATTTGACTGTTCTCGCGCTCAAGACATGATGTCTGCCATCTCCTGCGAGTCGGCGAACATCTTTACAAGCCCTTCCAGCTCGAACCAGATCGTGCTTGGTTGTCTGCCGAGCACCGTAGACAGGTGGAAGGACGACCGGCCTCAGATCGGGGACATGTGGCATATTCTTCAGTCAGTCACTTTGCATTTTCTGTGGACTGACCGAAACAACCGGCTATTCAACGGTCGTACACCGATGTCAGCCGTCCCAGCACTGCGTGTGATATACACTACCTTCGATTCCCACATGCGAGCTTATCTCCGTCGACATTACGATGAACTTCAACAAGCTTCGCTCCGACGACTGCTAAAAGAGCTGGAAAGGAGTCCGTCACTTGGAGGATTTATGCGACGACATGACACCCGCTTCCACGTCGGTATATCATCTGCCGTTCAGCATGTTGATCACCGCAACCAGGCTGAGATACCGACCTTTGTTTCGACGACGCAGCGGGCCTTGTCCTCACACGCCATCGACGTTCCCTCTCCTCCACTGGTTTCGGCGCCTCGGCATCGGTTTTAGTGATGAAACTTTCCCTCCTGACCAGATTTATCGCCGTTACTAGCTTGAGAAACCTACCTTTGTGTCGACGGCGCAGCGGGCACTTCCCCCAAGCGCCCCGGAGGTTCCTCTCCTCCACTGGTGGCGGCGCCTCGGCATCGGCTTTGGTGATGAAACTTTCCGGCCTGACCAGCCTTATCGCAATTACCAGCTTGAGACACCGACCTTTTGTCGATGACGCAGCGGGACCTGTCTTCACACGCCCCGACGGTCCCTCTTCCTCATTGGTTGCGTCGGTTGTTGATTGGGGCTTAGTCGTAGATGCTCTGTACCTTCTTCGTTCACCGCCCAGCACTACACGCAACATTTGTTAGTATTTCACGCCCAGAGAAACTACAGTACTCATCATGTTATGTTCGACATGGCCTGAGATCCACGTGAAAGTTTCAGAAATGAGCTGATTTTCGACAGATATCACTACCTGCAAATTTTGTCACAATTAGAATTCAATTTTAAATGCAGCAGCGGGGATCGAACCCGGGACCATCAGAAAGAAATTTGAGCAACTTACTGGTTAAGCTAGTGATCCGGTAACTACACGACACACAAGGTACCCTACTTATTTATATTATATAGATGTAGCCTCGTCTTCTTCTAGTAATAAATACACTTTAAAATTAGCTACCCGCGCACATCCTGAACGGATACGGACTCATCCCACACTAAACGATCGATTCCATGTCCTCTTCCATGAAAATCGAGAAACTTGCGGATTGAGCCACTGGAGATTATAAATATCAACACTCAACAAAATTAAGTTACCCCATAAAAAAGGACGAAAGAAGAAACGCAAGTACACCACTTACTTATTTTATTTTAGAATTTAATCTAGGTAGATTGAGAAGTTTTTCCGTCTAATTCTAGTAATATAGACAACTTCCAACTGATCTACCTGCACGTCAACGTCCAGCACTAATACACAAACGATCTTCAAAGTCTGGCAATTATCATATGCCCATATGCCAACATACCCTTCCGGTTCTCGTCCAGGAAAAGCATGACGTGTACAATGCATGCCGCCAGCTTGATTGCTATCTTTATCTATCCCAAACGTTGTACTCACGATATCGATTTGCTTCACTGATGTTTCAAATATTATTAACGAAACACACCAAGAACTCGTTCGTTGTTCCTGTCGTATCTGAACGAGTAATGACATGAAGTACAAGCGCGGGGCCGAGATTAAACCAGTGATTCGATCTGCAATCGAACGCTCTACCACTACGGGCACGTGTTATTGGAGCGGTGCAAATCTATTCGGCTGTCCGATTGTCAAAGCTGTCGATAGCGAAACGGAGTGGTAACGTGCCCTAAGGCTCGTCGTTTGAGATCTAATTACGCTGATCAGTATCCATAGAAAGCTTGAGAACGAGGGAGTTCAACAGCTACGTGCCGGGCGGATTTTACCAGTCCAAAATGAAGAAGACTGGATGGTCAACCTGAACTCCTACCTGGGGGAAAAGAGCATAGTTGAGTCTGGATAAGCCATCGAATGCTTTAAGAATCACCCAGACTATTAAGTCGTTTACGATGGATAGCTGCTCTACTGCCGTTAAGCTGACCTGAATGGGATCGGGATGGTCCCTGAGACTCTACAGCTTGACTTCTAGACCATTACCACGTTGGTCTGAAAAGAGGACAACAAGGCATATGCAGGACGTACCACGAGGACAAGACTCATTTCCATTGTCGCGGACTCTATAAAAGTGTCCAAAAATATGTGGGTAGCTGTACAGACTGCGAGACCAGGAAGGGTCTGACGAACATCAAAGGGCAGACAACAGGACGACTTACTCAATCCAGATTATCACAATACATGATATCCCGTCGTTCCCCAAGTAGTCTCACGGATTTATCGAGTTCTTAATACGGACAGATCCGTTCACGGGCTGGCCAAGGACGGCTCGACTCGCACGGCCCAACAAGTTGCCAAAAGCCACGAGGAGTGTGTATTTGGAAGCTTCGGCTGATTCAGCATAACCGGCGGACAAAATTAATGCAGGTGTCGTCCGAGCATTTAACATCATACTAGGGTAGATGCAAAGTGCGATGATGGTCTATCGCCCCTTAGCCTTTCGAAATGCTTTTAACGCTGACCCGGGCAGTCAAGATGTATGTGGCGGATGCCGGGCAGCGAGACTGGGTAGAGTACGATGAAGGATGGTCTTCGTGATAAGATCATCCATCGACCGGGTAAGGGGTGTAACCCGATTCGTCCTGGGATATGGCTAGGATTGGACATTATGCTGCTGTACAAAAGAAGAGATCGTGACGACCGCCAATATAGAATGAAGATTAAGCGACAGTACCAAATAAGCCGCGAGCAAGTCAATGGTACTTCCACGGGGAAATGAAAGAGAGGGCAGACCATAAAATGATCGGATCAGTTCGCACTGAACCAAGATTGTAATATTTAGGTTGTTCCAAAAAGGAATTTTGGCTTATAAATTCTTAAAATTTATTTGAAATTTGATTTGGTTCACTGAACCAAATCCAAAAGGAATAATTTTATGAATAAATCAGCCAAATTACTGCGCGTTTGTATATTGAGGGTCAGGGCGTGGCATACTTATATCAAGGGTAGGTTCTGCCCGGAAGGTGGCTTCTCTAGTCGATTGGAGAGCATAATATTATGCTGATCACCCCCACTAAAGAGTACAGCGTGTTATTAATAGTCTGCATCGAACCTTAAGCTTGCAAAATGAATTCCCGACCGCTCAACCACTCTCTAGTTACGGAGGACCCGACGAGGCTCGACATTGACGAAGCTCTGTTGCCCCAAGATAGGTGGGAAAGCCGTTCGACCAAGACGAATAGTGAGTGGAAAACATTGTGAATGTCCGATAAGGTCGTAGAACTCGATAAGGGCAGACAAGTCTTGATGTCCTCGTGAAGCGGAAAGTCTAGGACAAACGTATCTGAGTCGATGAAATGGATCTGAACTGTGGCGTTTTGCTGAGAGATTTTGACCGAGATCAAAAGAAAGAGAGTTAAAACCTGTTTGGCGTCTTACAGACGCACGAAGGCGCTGTTCATCCATTAATCTGTTAGGGAAGCCTACCAAGGTTGATCTAGCATAGTAGCCAAGTCGGCTGAGCCGCGGTTTTTCTACCAATCAAGTGTTCATACGGAGCTTACCGAGCCACATGAGAGGGCGAGTAAGTGTCTGATGTGACGAAATCACGATGGAAATGTGACGATGAATAAATTGTGTGTATGATCGATATTAAAAGAGTAGGGAATCTTAGAGAGTTGTGAGGTTGCCAGGTATGTCGAATGACGTATTAAAAGAAACTGGACAACTATGCCGAATTAGGCCCTACTGAACACTACCAGAACGAAAACCAGGCTAAATATGCAGTACTGGTTATTCCAAGACTCGATCGTGTCCGTCTTGTCCAAAGCACCGGTATGACCATCACTCAGTCCTGCCGCAATCGCAAAGGGTTACCAATATCCAGCCCAGAATACCATATGCCGGGCAACTCTTTTATCTCAAGCGTGCGCTATATGAAATATCACGGAGTTTTAGAAGGTATCAATGTCGCAGAGACCCGGTGGCAGAGAATCCCCCATCCTTCACCTTCTCGGATGCATTGGAGCTTCCGTGCCACCAGTAAATATCTAGATAAACATATGAGCGTTGGGCCTCACCCGGAATGGCAAGGAAGCCGGTTGACTTGGGTGTGCTTCTTCTCGAACGAGTCGAGTTTCATCAAAACGCCGTAAACGGTTTTATTTTCATGAGCCCCATGTCCAGCATCTTGACCAGCAAGGTTTTCTAGGGGCACACCAAAGCAGGAGAGCCAATGCGTCACCAGTGACCTGAGCGCGCGAGAAGTCAATCTTTGGCCCGAATTGCGCTGTCACCAGCCCTTGTAGCTGGGTAAATTGAATTCATTATATTTATTAAGCTCACGTCTTAACCACTAGACGACACCGACACAAGCCCTTGTAGCTGGGAGCGCGCCCAGCTTCGGATGCCGAGACGGTTGCTCGGACGAATTGACGTGATTTCTCCAACCATCTAGACAGCGGACCTCAAGCACTAAAAAGATCAGCTGCAGTTAATTGCTGGCATAACAGATCTCTTCAGTATTTTTATCACAACAGCGTCTTCGCCCGAGCCACCCGAGTGACAGTGTAATTGTCCTCTCCTTTTCTCGCCCCTGCGTATCTTTCAACCCTGTTGATTACTCTCTCAAAGGGCGCTCAAAGTGTAAGGTTTCCACGATATTGGTGGAGGATAGCTCACCCAGACCGAAGGATCCCACCTCCCCGAGGACAATTCGCATACCCAGGGGGTCATTGAATTGTGCAGCTGGACGCCCAAACGCTGTTCAGGACACCATGGAGCTCGACGTTCTAATTCGGGTGTCGCGATTACGGTTTAGATTGGTTTGAAAAAAATAAACTTGCGATCAGGAGTAAGAGTTGCTTTCTCCGGCTTGAACAGTAACAAATTCAGGTTGCACAAATTCTAAAAGGACCTGCTCACTTTCACAAAGCGCTATATTACTTGGTAGAAGTGTGGGGAATAGTATGCTAACATGCGTGGCCACTAACCTCGGTCGCCTTCGCCCTCCGAATTGCTCCCTCTCTTGTCATTGTCCACTCCACAAGCTGGCTCTTCATCTCGACCGCTTACACAGCTTACGGACGAACCGTCAGTTATGTGGGAATAGTTCGTCGGCCTGTCGAAATCTTTTTCCCATGCAGGTTCTCAGATTTTGAGGCACGCTCGATGCAAGCGGCTGGCTACCTCTCTTCTGCTTCTCTCCCCCAAGCCAATCCGGTAACCAAAGGAAGTTGAGCTGCTACGAACAGCCTTCCACGACGAATCTGTTCAGAGTCACTCATTTTTGCCGTGTACTTGTCGGCGCGCGTTCCGACATGAACAGTGCGTACTTGCGCGGCGCTCTACTAGCGAGCAACCAAGACAAAGGAAGTAACGTAACGCCAAACAAAGTAAAACGTAAATAAATCTGTATTATTCACGTTCAACTTGAATAACCACTACGTCAAACGAAACGAGATAATCTTAACTTGTTTCACAATCCACAATCCAAAATCCACGTAATCGACCACGAGAAATTTCCACGCGTAATACGCCGTACTTGACTCCAATCAATCACCCTACGTAAAACAAATCAAAATCCAAAGTGATTTTATTAGTGTTAAGTTAAGTAATATGCATATATGTGATTTGCTAGTTTTTTTTTTATCAAAGTCATAATCCAAACAAACGTTTCTGGCGACGCCGGGCGCTGCACGATTTGCGCGCACTTCAACACTCCTTCTTGACTTTCCGTCCGCAAACACCTATCCCGTCTTTATCGCCGTCAACCCGATTCCCTCTTGAATCTGCCTCAATTTCGTTGAACCCCATCCTTTGGTCAGCACGTCCGCCAACATAGTGTCCGTAGGTTAGTAAGTCGGCTTGATTAATCCATCGCTTGCCTTCGAAATAAGAAACTTCACCCACACATCCATATGCTTCATTCTTCCTGTTTTCCATTTCCTTCCATCACTGTAATTGCCGCTTGGTTGTCGCAACGCAAAAACATCGGCACTTCCAGGTCAAATCGAATTCCCTTGCCATCTCCATGAATCCGATCATCTCGCATTCAACGACCGACGCAGCGTAAAACTCTGCTTCTATAGGCTAGAGCGACACACATGATTGCCGCTTGCAAAATCAGTGCACAAGACACCCGTCCATCGTGATAATCCCGCTGCTAGTCGACTTGCGGTCATCTTTAAATCCACCGAAAACAGCATCAGAGTAACCAATAAATTTCAGCTCGTTCAACTTCTTGAACTTTGTTTCCTTCGTGATCTCCATTCGAAATTTTATGCCACTTGTTCCCTTGAGAAATCGCAAGACGCGCTTAGCCGTTGCCCAATCAAACTTGGTGGGAGCTTGCACTCTGCGAGTCGCCTTGTGAACCGCAAACGCAATGTCAGGTCTGCTGCACCGCGCGATCCACAACAAGATACCGGTCAGCGATTGGAACCTTTTTATTGACGGTCCATCATCTCGGGTGTCTGCCTTCAATAATTCATGATCTTTTAAAGCCTCCTTCTCGTAATCGTCTCCAATGGGCGTCTTGACAGCGTTCGAATTTTCCAGCCCATAGCTCTTCAGTAATTAAATAATCACAATTTCTTGATCCAGCGTATAGCCATTTTCATTATCATAGTTAACCCGCATACCCAAAAATTTCGAGACATAGCCGAGTTTTTTGATTTCCAATTTTTCAGATCGTCGAAAAAACTTTCAATACAACGCTCCGTGGTCGCTGTCACGAGCAAATCATCGACGTATACCCCCACAACCACGATGTCATCATTAACCTTCTTGTAATATAGACATCCATCCGTGAAACTCTGCATGTATCCACACGCAGTTAATTTGGCGTGCAACAGACGATTACACTGTCTGCCAGCCTGCTTCAACCCGTAAAGCGACTTCTTCAGTTTCAACACGGCTTGTTTCAGGTTCTCGATCTCTAATTCCTTCAATATGCTTTCTCCAATTTTCATTCCACTTGGTACGTAGAGCGAAATGTCGTGTTCATCCTCCAACGCTTTGACATAAGCGTTGGGGATGTCCCCGTGCATTGCTTGCACGTTCCACTTGCGCGACAGAGCCAAAATAAATCGTACAGTCGTCATATCTATTACTGCAGCAAAGTTGAACTCATATTCCACCCCGAAACGCTTCTCATTCCCACACGCGACGAGTCTCGCCTTATAGCGTTCCAGGGCGCCATTTGCATCCGTCTTTATCTTGTAAACCCACTTCGTGTGAAGGGGATTAACGTCGTCCGGCTTCTGTAAAACATCCCAAACTTCATTCGCTTCCAGTGCTTGAATTTCTTCACTCATGGCTTGGATCCACTTTTCCGCATCTTTTCTGCCAATGTCTTCCCGATAATTCCTCGGATCCACTTCCGAAAGTAGATTCACCTCGCCTTGGTCGTCCAAGTCGTCATTATTTTCATTTTTTTCTTCGTTTTGGATCTTCGACTTTTCGTGCGGGCGATTAAGATGGCGCTCTCTTGTCCAACGCGGCTTATTTCCCTGTTTTGGCTCTTTTACAGTCTCTTTCACTTGTCCTTCTTAATTTTCCACATCTTCTTCTTCGCTTATCGTATCTGTAACGCTCTCGGAGACTTGGGTAGCTCCTTCTGACGCTTGATTCACTCCTTCTGAGTCTCTATCTCCTCCTTGAGTTTCTTGACCTTCTGTTTCATTCATCATACTCTTGAGCCGCCGGTTCTGCACTCCGGTCAGCGTATCCACATTCTTCACATGCTGCGTCAAGGTGACCTTTTGATCCCTTTTCAGGTACACTTTGAATCCTTTAATTTCTTCTCTCGCTCGATTATAACCCCGACTGGAGCCGGATGTGCCAGCGTGTTCTTCCCGGGATTACGGTACACGGTGCACGGGGATCCAAAAGTGACAATTTCCCTAGGTTCGGCTTGACACCTGCCAACACTTCCAGCGGAGACATCCGCTTTGAATTTGCACTCTTGGGGGTTCGGTTCAGCACATATGCTGCGTACTCTGCCGCATCCCCCCAAAACGATAAAGGTAAGCCGATTCCGAACAGCATGCACCGAGCCATATTCATGATGGTCCGGTGCATGCGTTCCGCATTCCCAGTGCTCGCTTGGTTTCCGGCCTCACTGATCTTCCGCGCAATGCCGGTGCTTCGGCAGAAATACTCCAGGTTCTTGAATTCAGCTCCGCCGTCCGTTCTCAGGACGTGTACTTTTCACTCGAGTTTTCGTTCAAAGAACGCCAAAAATGTTTAAACTTTTAGCTGCTACGTCCTTTGTTTTCGCGAGAAAAATCCGTGTGTAGTTACTCTTATGCTCAATGAAATAACAAGGTAACGGTTTCCCAACCGATCTCTCGGTGTGATCGGACCCGGTCGGAGCAGATCACACCGCCGATACGATCGATTGGCGCGCTTCTTCCACTTTCTTTCTTCGATTGGTTATTTTTTTATTGCTTACCCGTATAGTTAGTAATCCGGATCCCATACTGGAGATCCTTCGACAGTGTAACAATCGTGTCAAATTCAAGTGTCCCATTCGAGAGTGGAAGTGCATTAGACTTCCTCTCTGGACATCTTGGTTCACCACGAAATCAGCATCATTAGCTGCCGCGACCGCCATGACCATCTCCTTGTAGGACTTCTTGGGTCTGTTGACCGTCCCCTGGACCGCCAACACATTGTGGTCCGTACTAACTTTGGAGATTGCAACGCCGGAATCACGCCTAACTAGCGTCCTTATTCCATTTTCATACGAAAATACCTGTAGCCGGTGCGTAAACGCACGGTGCGGCTAGCGCACAGAGGAAGACTTTCCTTAAGCGGAAATACGCCGCTACTTAGCCGATACGCCCTAATGAAAGGGCTTAGCGTGAGATTACTCTCTCGCTCGGGGCCAAGATTCCCCCAGTTTCCCGTTAGCGTACGCTATCGCTTTAGCCTTAGGCTTCCCTTAGGGAGTAGCTAGGGGAGGTACCCCCGCTACGACACTCACAGCACGCCCGACCTTTCCCGGTCGGACGTCTAGCTGGATCTAGTGTAATTGGAAACTGATTTATTTAATATATAATTAGACTAAATTAATAAACTAATGTAAACCCTGTGTAATACTAAGTAGAACTTATTTGATTCGTACCTAGCCGAAAATGTAATGTACACCACCTATGTACCAACACGTGGCAGGCTGCCACGCCTTCACCAAGGGCTCCCGCCCTGATTGGCTAAAACAGCCAATAGGACCGAACCTTTCGGACCGGCCAATACTTGACCTTAACCGTTGTGTAATTACATACACCAACGTAACTAAATGTAACCCCGTTACAATACAAGTCCTCCAGCTTCAAGGATTCCATACGAAAAAATATTTCTCGTTACGCCTTCAACGTAGTACACGTCGTTAACCTTGTTTCGCGTACTTTTATTTCCTCATTTAAAATTAATAAACAGCTTCCCTTTCTTACCAATCTGACTTGTTTGCCATCATCTTGGTAACACTCCCGCGTGGCATTATTCACATCGATCAGCCACGTCAGATCTGAAGTTAGGTGCATGCTTTCACCGCTATCCAGCACCCACGTGTCTGGCAGCACTTCGCCGTACGATCCACCGATCATAAGTGCGTAATCTTATTTCTTGGACTTGTTCTTCGGGAAATATCTTTTTATATACCCCTCTTCTCCACACGAGTAGCACACGCGTTTTTTCACAAACTTCTTCGGCTTTTCAGTCACCAAATTTACCGCACTACCATGCGAGAACTTCATCGGTTTTTCGTTGAACCCCACGGCCTGCGCGAACTGACATAGTTCCTCTGCGTGTCGCAGGTAGTCAGGAAGTGTGTTGTCATACTTGGAGATGAGGATTTGCCTCATCTACGGCGCAGCGTGAAACACCACGTTATTCAAAACCAAGTTTTCGCAATTTCACCCGACTGCTTCTGCAACAGCAGTCAGGTACAGAAAGTGGTCTGGCAACGATCTTCCAGGTTCCTTCCGGGCCATAAACAGTTTCATACCTTGGTCTGGGGTCACTTGCACGTGAAATACAGACAGTAATTTGTCCATCACGTACCAGAGGGCTTGTGTTTCGCTCCACCAGCCCTCTACTTGTCGGTTGTAGTACGACGCTGCTGGGCCCGCCAAGTAATGGCCCAGAAGGTCGACATTTACATCCTCCGACCACTGAAATCCACAGGCAGCTTAAGCGAGGATAATCTGCCGTAACAAATTTCGCCCCCAAGGATGAAACCCGGATCGCAGTCTTTTATAGGTTTCTTTGCCGTCGAACGGCTTTATCTGTAGCATTTTTTGCTTCGGCGTGGGAGTACGAACCACTGCATACCCTTGGACTGGCACTTGTCCATGTAATCCGTATGCTTGTTGGTGCAGGTTGCCATTGTGTGCTTGCACCTGTGGCCTACCAGAACCGGGTCCTCCAGAAAGAGTAAATGCATCTCTTCCAGCATGACTTATTTCCTCGAAGCTCATTTGTCCTTGCAGCCCTGTTGCAAAGGCCCTCTTTTCCTCGCCGCTGTTATCAAGGGAGGCCAAACTCATTTTTATATCTCCCCTGGAGTTTGGGCCGTGTCTTTTCTTCCTGGTTGTGTGCGCTGATTGCTACCTTCAGCCTTTCCAGACGCGTCATGAGGTTTCCAAACAGCCGCATCACATCCGCAGCCTTGACTTCCTCATCAGATCCGTTACGACCCTCACTTAAGCTCATAACCTGTTCAGAGTCGCTCATTTTTGCCGTGTACTTGTCGGAGCGCGTTCCGACATAAACAGTGCGTACTTGCGCGGCGCTCCACTAGCGAGCAACCAAGACAAAGGAAGTAACGTAACGCCAAACAAAG
>CM047582.1:16013240-16028250 GCA_026184515.1 Peronosclerospora sorghi | reverse complement strand
AGTCATAATCCAAACAAACGTTTCTGGCGACGCCGGGCGCTGCACGAATTGCGCGCCCTTTCAACAGAATCGGACTCAGAACTGTCAGGGAACCTATCCCCAGTAACGCGAGGAAAGATCGGTACAGGCATTGGAGAGTGGCCAGGTTCAGGAGAGAAGGAGTTTTCGGTGAATAAGAGCAAAAGGAAGATGAAAACTTTCTCGAATAGCAAAATCGATCAGCATTATGTCTTTTGCGAGCTGCTCCCAGCATAACATATCTGAAGAATCTTCCGGGAAGGTCGTTGAGCTACAAACTCCCCCACCCTCACCCTCAAGCGTGGTCGACCATCCCAAGGCAAACCTTCAGTCATCTCCGAGGATGCCAATGCTGAGGATACTTACTTATGCGAGTGATGAGGAGAAAGAGGAAGATAAGAAAGAGGATCAGAACCCACTCAAGCAGACTCTACGAGCCTTACTTCTACCCTCAGGCCCAGCTCCTCCGACCTTAGGGCAGCTGCCACATCGCCAAATACCTCCCGTCCCCAGTCTAACTGGCCCAACCTTTGAGTGACACGGTTATCTCCGACGAGAAGAGTACAAGTTAAGGTGGAAAACTTTTATAGCGAGCCAAGAAATGGCTAAGATACGTAGGAGGGGCGGGTGGTTATTGTCAGGGACCACAATAAAGTGTGTAATCGTGCGCCTTACGCGTAGGCGGCAGTGTTTGAATTCGCCACCTTACAGTTTTGACATCTACCAAGTTGGATCGGCCTAGGCATCGAACCCGGAAGCTCCCGGTCCCGAAGTGAGCGGACGGAGAATACACCAACGGTCATGTGACATCAACCGCAGCAAGGAATTACGATTGGAGAAAAGCTGTCCGAGCGTTGTGATTCGTCGAAGTTCAGTTGAAGCGATGTGATTGTTGACAATTACGATCAATTTGACCCAGTGCAGCCTAGCAGTCAATTCTGAAAGGGTGACTGTAGCCAACCTATAGCCGAAATTTCTAGACCTGTTCACCACATTGCTGTACGAGCGAGACCGCGTCTTCGTACAAATCAAGAGAGGCGTTGTCCCAGCACGATCTAGTCAAGCCTTAGATAGATGTTGGCGGCGCTAGCATCTGAGTAATCATCACATACCTGTTCACCGTCGTAGGCTTGCTCGCAAGCGCTATGATTTGTTCTTTAGGTGGCGGATTATGAAGTGCCCCGTAGTGTTAGTTTAAATTCCATATCTGGATGATGTCACAGAGGCGACATTGCTTACTGTCGTACGGGAGGTCCATGGAAATAACCCTCGCCTGTTCCTTGGTTGTTGGTGTGCGAGAAAGGAGATATCTGGGGCGCGCGCTAGAGCGAAACCAAAACATGATAGAGCGACATCAATGCGCTCCCGATTTATTTTTCGGTTAAATTACTTCCTTTTTTGTCCAGTAGCAAGCAACAGATTGTAACTTTAGCCAGGCCCGCAGTTTAGAGTTCTTCGGTTCCTGGTAGATGAGCACCTTTCAAAGTCAATGAATGTGCATCGCCATTTCCCATGTGAGCGGTGTACGATGATATGACGGTGAGGATGTGTCATCTCTTCTTTATTCACCCTAATGAGTCCATGGCAAAGCACTGAGAGGAAAGTTAAGTGCTTAGCTACCGCAGTGCCATGACTGAACGCACCAGACACAACATTTCACGAATGATCAACATAGCGTTGGCTGGAGTAGCAACCTTGTTATCTAATCCGCGGAACTCTATTACATTTTCGCCTTCTAGTCGCTCGCACAGGAACCAGCCATTCCCCGCATCAATCACTTTAGGTCCAATTGTCATGCGGCTCATAAGTCGAAGCCAACGAGCTTCTTGCGTCACTGAGCGAACGGAGGTCGCATCGCTGCCAGTTTAGCCACTACAGGTTTGTTATCTGATCGCATTTCACCGGCATACAAGACGCCGCGTTTACCACGAGCAAAAAAGCGCAAGTTAGCCACACTTCTATCTAAAGTCACCAGCGCAATGTCCGCTTCCTTGCTGGCTGTCGACGTAAGTCTGTTAATCGCTTCGCCCTTCAGCTTCCATTTCTCCCACCTGATCAGCAATTGTCGAGCAGTTAGCACTTAGGGTCATACATGCAGTCTACTTACCGCTCGAGATGGGACGAGCATGCAGCGCTTGTCTCAGTTGCTTTCACACTGGAAACGTCGTTGACGTAAGCATCCCCCCACTGCTCGAATAGCGCACACTTGACGCTCTCGCACTCGTCGCTTGACAAAAATGCTTGCGTAGCATGGAAGCGAAGAATCACAGCAAGGCGCCACATGGACTCACTAAGGGCGAATTACTAGCAACCACTCAGATTGTCGTGCATAACGGGCGACAGCCAAACGTTTTAGGTGTGAGAATATCTCTATTGTTCACTCGCTACTTGCTACATGTACAAGTCCAACAAGAATTTCTTGTAGAGCATCATGAATTTAGCCAAGAAGACCTCAAAGTGGAAAATATCTTTCGAGCCACACTGCATTCGGTGTTCGTAGTACGAGGCCCATTGGACCAGCTCATGCTTGAGATCGTCGTCTAGACGGCTCATGAGCTCGCGACATAGAACTTTGAGAGTTACTTCAGACGGCACGCAGTTGGACATGAGCTCGTATATCATCTCGCGCGCCTTCAAGAGGCTGAAAGCACAACACAAACAAGTGCAGCACTGGTCAGCACAATCATTTCCACAGCTCTCTCGTTTGACTCGACGTACCCAGCGGGTGACTGCTCCTGCAGCACAATCTTTGCCAGAGTGCATATATATTCTTCCCATGCTGGCAGCTGAATCTGTTGTTCAGGCGAAAACGGATACCTAGAGCAGCAAACATCAAGAGTAAGTGAGTAAGTAAGAATAAACGTCTTTCTGTAAGTCCGTAGAACAACTACGAAGACCCACTGCTGGACACGGCACGTCTCAAGCATAAGCAGCGCCCGTCGAAGATTCCGCTCGCTCTTGATCGCAATCTGCATGCCAAATGGGGCACAATAACCAATTCTTTCTTTCGCACAAACCCCCTGCAAGATGTTGCACACTTCATCGAATGTGGGTGCACCCACCCTAACACCGAGACAGCGACTGCGCAGTGGATCGATTACTTTAGACGGATTGTTACAGCACAGCACAAGGCGGCACGTAGCCGTGTACTTTTCCATTGTTCGACGGAGTGCATGCTGTGCATGTTTACTGAGTCGGTCCACTTCCATGAGCAACACCACTTTGAAAGGTTTTTGGGCATTGCTGTCTGCCAGATGATACTGTGCGATCTCCTTGAGCACTTCTTGAACGACAAGTCGATCATTGTTCCCCACGTCCGAAGGATTCATCTCGATATGAAAGTTGCTAGCAACAGTTGTGATATCAACTTTCGTGCTGCGATTAGGGACCTTAAACGATTTGTGCTCGAGACGAACCTTGAGGGCACCGTCTCCGTATAGCGCACGTAGTAAAGCCATGATGCGCGTCTTCTTGCCAGCACCAGAAGGTCCGTACACAAGCAGATGGGGTAGATTTGATGATTGAGAGAGATTTGTTAGACGCTTCGTCACGTCCGGGTGGTAATCTAGCGACGAGAGCGACGTCGGGCGATACTTGTCCACCCACAGCATTGTCGAATTCAATTATTTTAGGGAATTGATCGGCCACACATGACTCGAGCGTCTCGGCCACGTTTCGACACAAGAGGACAATGCTCATTTCGGTGGCACCGATACAAACATATACCGGACGGCTTGCTCCTGGACAAAAAGGAAGTAATTTAACTGAAAAATAAATCGGGAGCGCGATTGGTGTCGCTCTATCATATTTTGGTTTCGTTCTAGCGCGCCCCGATACCTGGAGCTTTTACTAATCTTATATAAAACTCGTATCCGCCGATTGGAATCGTTTTCCAATCGATATTTCGGGCACTGGCTGACGAAGACGGTGCATTCGACGCCGTCCTCACGTTTGACCACTCGTCTAACTACTTCCACACAACGTCAAATCCAGGCACCAATACCTGAAGGCCACTTGTCAAATCCACGCCCTCTTGCCGTTCAGATCGCACCTCTAAGGTTGTATATCGAAATCGATTTCCTCCTCAAAGTGATTGCAAAGCTCGTACACAAAGACACTCCTGATCCTTCCCATGGTTTTGTCTTTCCGCGTTCTAAAATCACGATCTTCCTCATGGCGATGCGCTCTCAGTGTAAGCACCCGTCCTTTCCCAGCCACTCCCTCACCGGCCTTCCCAGGCGAATACACCCACGCTGATATCGTGACGGCTCAAGTTCCGGGCCCCAAGTCACAGCAGCAACTTCAACGCCTCGCCGCGCTGCAAAACACGAGTGCCATCAACTTCTTTGCAGACTATGTTGCAAGCAAAGGGAACTACTTGGTAGATATCGATGGGAACCGCTTCCTTGACGTATATGGTCAAATCGCATCGCTACCCATTGGCTACAACCACCCCAAAATCCTCGAGGCTATGAGTGACAAGGTGAATCTGGCTGTGTTAGCCCAGCGACCGTGTCTTAGTGTTTTCCCACCCGCTGACTGGGTTGATTCTATTAATGAAACCTTACTCAAGGTGGCCCCGAAACGATTGAAGGACGTCAATACGCTCATGTGCGGCTCATGCTCCAATGAAAATGCGTACAAGGCTGTGTTCATGTGGTTTCAGAGTAAACAAAGAGGGGGACGTCCACCGTCTGAGCACGACCTAGAGACAAGCATGACGCATCAACTACCGGGGACACCGAACCTGAGTATCTTGTCTTTCCAGGGAGGCTTTCATGGACGTCTCATGGGATGTTTGTCAACAACACATTCCAAGGCAATTCACAAGGTGGATGTGCCGGCATTCGATTGGCCAGTTGCACCGTTCCCCAAGTTAAGATACCCTCGAGATATTCATCAAGCTGCCAATGAAGCGGAAGAGGCGCGATGCCTGGATGAGGTCGAAAGGTTGCTAAGAAGAAGTGCAGAAGTGGCTAAACATGAGGACTCCCGTATTGCTGGAATGATCATTGAGCCTATACAAGCTGAAGGAGGAGATAATCACGCGAGTTCTGCTTACTTTCGCTCACTGCGTGATCTAGCTGCCAACTATGGTGTGGCATTCATTGTGGACGAGGTCCAAACGGGTTGTGGCAGCACTGGCAAGTTCTGGGCGCATGAGCATTGGGGTCTAGAAAATCCACCTGATCTCGTCACTTTCAGCAAAAAGATGCAAACGGGTGGATACTATGCGAAGGAAGAATTCCGTGTTAAGGAAGGCTACCGCATTTTTAACACGTGGATGGGAGACCCATCGAAGATGATTACTTTAAAGGCGGTACTTGATGTAATCGAGAGAGACAATCTATTGGAGAACGTTAACATCACAGGTGAGTACCTAAAGGCCGGACTGAATGAAATTGCTGCGAAATTCCCGGCGCTGGTGTCTGGTGTGCGTGGCCAGGGCACGTATTTAGCTATAGACCTCCCAACTGAAGCTGTTCGCAACGATTTCGTGACCCTTATGAAAACGAAGGGTGTCGCCTCAGGAGGCTGTGGAGTCAATTCTGTTCGATTTCGTCCCTCGCTGGTATTTCAGCCAAAGCATGCGGCGGAATACTTGGACAAAATGCATGAGGTCTGTAAGATTCTCGTCAAGCCAAAGTAGAAATGACAGTGCAGACGTACATCCAGCTCATATAGATTCCAGAATAGGAAATTATAGATGTCAACCCTGTTTGACCATCATATGTTGAGATTAACACCGTCAGGTCACGATCCGATCACGTTATTCTTTGACAGTTTGCTACACATTGCTAGTGCGACCGCATTCCTCGAATACTTGCTGTACATTTTGGAGATGATTCTCAGCTATATATACGCTGGCTGTTCCACCACTTATACAATCTGAAAACTACATGATTTCGGACGCCTCTTTCATCTTCCGATCCGGAGAAACATGACGACTACGATTCGATGGGTCCAAAAGACCGGTGTGGGTACTCAAAATTTGCATTGTTGGAGAAATGCTTCCACTTATTACAGACTTGGCTTATTGTTTCTTGGCGGCTTTTCAGGACTGAGAACGTCAAGCAAGGCACACGAAGCCCCGTATTCAATCACGAGCTCATTTATCGCGTACATTGTGTCACGAACCAGTTTATCGAGTATCTTCTAAGTGCACGCATCAAGTTCACCAAAAGATAAAATTTCGACAACAGAACCCGCTGAGATTAGCCAAGCCCCACGTAAGATTAGCTTCAATCGAGGTCCACAGACGTACAAGCATCTCGCAGGCGCCAAGCAAGATTAGTAGTGGACAGTCGTCGTTAATTTAAGGTTGGTTTAGTTACAATACGCAGGCATATCAACCGTTTCACGTCGAGATTTTTTTGATCTTCAGCGGTTTGCCCTTGCAGCTAACGATAGAGTTTCAATATCAAAGGCGCACAGTATGGTTGATGCCGCTGTTCAAACTGCCATGAGATGGAAATCGATGATGCCTCGGATTTTAGTAGCCAAGATTCGACTTGAGGTCAAAAAATAATCTCTTACAGGCGTGGTGACGTTAAAGAAAGAGGTTTGTCGCTCTGATTATATTGATAATGCGAGTCCGACGACACACTGTATGTCAGTGATAATGCAGTTTCAGCTGGGGAAGCCGTTGAAAATTCGTCTTGCGTCATGGAATATCGGCAACACGATGCCACCTTAGGTTATTGAACGATGGGCTTCTAGAGTGTGGTTGTGACTTTGATGTCATTAAGATTGGGTTGCACGAAAGCACCTACAATGTGAAAAGATTTCGGAAACTTAGTGCAAGAGGATAGGAGGAAATCGACGGTGGATGATAACGAGGACAAAGAACTTTGACGGAATTGTTGATATTGCTGTTGATCCCAATGTAAACAAACGCTTAACGGATTAGGTACGCGACTGCAACCAATTTGACACGGGCCCAGCGTAGAATTACGTAATGGGAGTTCAAACGGAGCAACCACGTCGTTGGGATGTGGTTGTAAGACAATCGCGCACGAAGAGGTCATGCGCAAATTAACGAAAATGTCCATCAGCTATGCGTGACACAATAGGTAATGTGCATGACTCAAGCAAAACTTTTACATCTTGGCGAAGGCTTTGTGGTGGCTAGCTAAGCTACTCGAGATGCGCTTGTTTGTTTACGTTCATGAGCGCAACAAGAGTGGTGAAGTGGACCTGCAGTTCCTACAGTGCCATTAAGAACAACGTACTCATCCGATTTTACTATATACAATTAGTTGGTCGTGTTGTGCACGAAGCTTAAGCTCTTAAGATTCCAAGTCGTCCTACGATGCGTTCTAAATTTGTAGCAGCTCATGATTCTCAAAGACCTCTTCAAGCCAAACGCGTGACTGACCCAGGATGAACACTGCACCGATCAAGCGGCATCCTCTCGGCACAATGCCACGATAAAAGCGCGACAAACCTCCTTCGCGGTAGATGCGCGCGGCCGTGGCGAGAGTGCTGGAGGCATGACCGGACGGGACCGTCATGGCTTCTCCCTGCATGACAGTCTTGACCGTATCTACAGGTTGCGTTGCAACCACTGTAATGAGACCAGCAACGATGCTGCCCATAAAGGCCGCGGACGCTTTCTGGGACTTGGTAGCAGTGTCCACTCGGCCGAAAGTTGTAGGACTTAGCATATGCATCTTTCGCGTCAACACGGGGCCCAGCGCCAAGTATCCAGTACACCACATGGCCTCTCGCGCAGCAGTGGCCGTGATTCCTCTCAGTAGCCGCGCAATACCATGAACACGAGCCAGCTCTCTGACAGTTGTACCTAAACTTTTACCACTGTTTTGCTGAAGCGTCATGAGGAGCTCTGCAGAGGCGCTAAGCGGAGCTGATGAGACGCCACACAGAGTACCACACAGTAATTTAATGCGATCTGAAGGAGATTCTCCATGAGACGTCAATTCACGCAGCAACCACCCGTTAACTGCAAACTGAAGAGCGCTGACGGGTGCGATGGAGGCCAGCGAGACACCCACGCCGCGATAGAGCGCCAAGGGAGACCACTGGATACGACGGCCCTGTTGTACCGCGTTCTTTATTGATACCGTCGGTTGCTGCAAAATAACCTCAATCATGCCAGCCAAGGATCCTATAGCGCCATTCTGGAGAGCAGACAACCGCTCGGTTCGCTCGGACATTATCAAGCATGGTTAAGCGATAATTGGATTGGTCAAATATATAGCCAATAGAAAGCTACTCCTACAGTGATAACCATGACAATGCCGTCCGCCGAAGTAAACGCTTCGTCCGTGTCGGTCATCCCCAATTCGATGTGGAAGTCTCCATCACTTATCCAGGAGGGCTCTCTCGTTATTCTTTTTGAAACACATAACTCGGTTACATATTGCTACGCCCAGCGCGATGCCATCTACCAGAACCGCCACGGCGCCTTCTACCACAATGATATGATCGGTCAACCCTTTGGCTCGAAGATTATTTCTAGAAGAAAAGATGCTCAAGGCTACTTGATCTTATTAGCCCCTACTCCAGAACTATGGAGTAGAGCGCTACGCCATCGCACGCAGATCGTCTTTACGCTGGATGCCAGCGCCATCATGTTTGCCGCCACCTTAAGCTCCGGCTCGCGAGTTGTTGAGTCGGGGACAGGAAGCGGTGCACTTACCACGAGCTTTGCGAGGACAGTAGCTCCACACGGCCACGTCTTTACTTTCGAGTTCAACGCGCATCGGGCGGAAATTGCACGCCAAGAATTTAAGCGCAACGGGCTTGAGAGGGTTATCACTGTTGAATGCAGAGACTCTTGTGAACAAGGATTTCCAGTTGAGCTGGAGGGATCGATTGACTTGGTATTTTTAGACTTGCCGATGCCCTGGAAGGCCGTTGGCCATGCGTTCAAGATGTTGAAAGAAGGAGGATTTTTTGCGTCCTATTCGCCATGCATTGAGCAGGTTCAAAAAACATGCGTTGCCCTTAGAAGCGCCAATTTTGACTGTAAGTGCTTGGTAAAAAAGAGTGAGAAGTGTGATTGACGGTGATGTTTGTGGATCTAATGGTTCTCAGTGATTCGGACAATCGAAACGAGATTGGTGCCGTACAACTCGCGACGGATTGATCTCCCGGTACCGGATTTCGGTTTTGAAACAAATGGTAAGACAAGCAAAGAAGCAGCCACAATAGCAAAAGCTGACGAAAAATTAGAAGACAATTCTACGTCAAATGAAGACGAGAAAGGAAAAGGAACCAAGAGGTGCAGCGGACGCAAGCGGAAGTATGTGCCTGGTGGTGTCGGACAACACATTGTGGCTAAGAAAGACGATGAGATTCGCGGACACACAGCATACCTTACGTTTGCTACTAAATTTTTGTGATAAGAGATGCGAAAATTTGTCATGCAATGCGTGTTACAAATCATGAAGTTGTCGCTTACATGGAACTTGCGTATACGACGATTTCTGATTGACGAAATAAAGAGCTGGGTCGAATAAAATCTCGTCCCGAGCAAACAACCGCATTGATAGATCGTATTCAAAACTTCGCTTGTCAGTATCACTTCCTAACGAAAAAAGCCTAGGATGTCCTTCAAAATAATTTCCCAGTTGATAGCGATAACAACATGCAACAAGTGCATCCAGATAACAATCTACTCGAGCGTGCACCTTAATGGCGCGTCAAGTGTTGATTTAACACTACCCTACGGACAGAAAGTGAAAGCTATTAGAAAGTTCACGATATGTGAACATACCAGACTTACAAATGACGTAGGATGTTGAGGCGCTTGCTTAAAATGGCTACACGTTTTGCCACACAATTGTACATGAGTATCTTCTCAAAAACTTAACAGTATCGTTTTTGCGGCGACTTGAGAAAGTATTTGGTTCGTCAAGAATGTTTGAATGAATTTTCACGTCAGCTAGCTCAATCAAGAGCTGCCCAATAAGCTTTGACATCTCTACTTCGAGAATGAATTATTGCCCGACGGACGCAAGGTTAGATTGTATTTGATATGCCAAGCGAATACGATCTTCCGCTTGAGCATCAAAAACACCCAGTATTACAGATCGGGACAGCGCAAATGCCATAGCAATTCTTTCGGCTACATTCATCGAAACAATGACATCCCTAGCAATACAAGACCGGCCATCATAATCAAATTTCATCTCTTGCGCATCCACTTTGCTTCAGTTTTCTTGATGAGAAAGGCGCCAGCATCCTAAGGAAACTGGGTTTCTTCATCTCTTGTCAACCTCCAACAGATACAACATCCCGAGCTACAATGTCAACATATTAATTACTTTACCCAGCAGCTAATGGAAGATATAAACCGCAACGAAAACACATGCTTTTCTTGAAGAGCTGTCAAATGCGTCCAAATCATCCATAACTTTAGATTGTTCCGGTGAGAAGCTAGAGTGTAGCACCTCCAAATGCATGTCGTTCTTCCAAGGAGGGGTTCATTTTTTTTTACGTTATTGTTCTCCTTAGCACACCAGTCCATCCAATTAAAGAGCTTGAATAGCGCGATCTGTTGGCACGAATAATAAATCGACAGACTTCTCCTTTCAGTGGATAGCAAAAATAGTTTAAAGAGAGAAGATATGTTAAGAATATTCTGTATACTTTAATTACTAAAATTAGGTAGGACTATTTGTTTTAGTTAGCAATCTGTATCTCTTACTTCTTAGCTGCTAAAAATACGATATTCGTACGTAGTGCCTATTTTTGCACTGATAGGTAATGTAGGTAACACAACAGCTGTTGGAGGTTTAGTATACCTTCAACTCCTTATGCATATGCATGTTAGGCTAGCTAATCACTTCTCAATACACATTCCATTGAGCAAGTCCCTGGTTCAATCTACTTTGTCGGACGCATTACAATCTCTATACGGGTGTCATTCTCGCAATTTAGCTGTAATTGGTTGCTGAGATATTGACTTGAGACGATTTGGTAATATTGCTGTTATTATTTCGACATCTACGACACCAAGTTTCCTACACTACTGTGCTACGATGGATGGAAACACCTTTCAACAGAATAGCTTTCGAATCGATAGCGCAGATGTAGTCGAAAACTTGAGTCGTAAATGTCCCATAGTGAATCCAATATAAAACGAAAAGTAATCACACTTGATCTCTCCACTGTCAAACACATGTCGGCGGCGAGAAAGGTATCAGTAAGCAGTTCGTAAAGCACGGAAGAAGATGTCCAACACACAGGGACTTAATCAACGTGATGTATACTGAGAAGTGATTAACTAGCCTAACATGAAATTATGTAACAGATAATTGAAGTTATGGTAAACTTCATTCTGTGTATGGTATACATGTCTTATACGCAACAAATAAGCGTGTACTCAGAACCGAGTACTAATGCACTAATTAGGGGGTTTCAAAGTTAGGTGATTTCGGCTAATTTTTGTAAATGAAATGGACGATTTTCTTTCTCGAAATCGCCGCCATCTACCCTAACCCCAGACACACGCGTCAACTACATCCTTTGGCACGTACAGTACGGAAGATTATTAGTTCGACTCGTAAAACATAACTATCTATTCCCGAAACCAATCTGCTTGTGCGCGCTATGCCTAAGCTATCAGTGAGACGGAGGAACCTGCGCTCGCTGAACCATGCTATAGGGGCAGCCTTGACCTTGGGCAACCTGGACCTGGCGCGCTTGCTTGTTCAAGTTCTTGTAGCCATAGAGAATAGCCGCTACTTGACGCAACGATTACCGCGAGAACACCCGTCGCTTGGGCACGGTGTACCTGAGCTTTTGCGCCTCCCTGAAAACGAGCTCAGGCAGGTACGAACGTGCTGTTCTGCTTCAACTCGATGGGTGTCGTCATGGGCGTTCAGAAATTTCAGACGAGTCTGCCCGAGAAGATGTGGGCCGAGCCGGATGCGTCGCTATTCAGTGTGCGCGGGCACAATTACCTGAGTGACAAGAAACAAATCCCATCCGCGCCTGCCATATTCCATACGGTAGGAGCGGATCTCATGTCGTTCGAGAATGCCAGCGAGAGGTACCACATTTCGTCGCGGCCCGACAGTATTGGCTGCACGAGCTCGAAATTTATCGTTTGTGGTCAACATGATCATTCCAGGGCCAGACAACACGTGCATGGTCTTCTACTTCCATCTTGTGCGTGACAATGTGCTTGAGGATGGCTCGCCCTTTTCGGAATCGCTCAACGATTTCTTTGATGGCGACGACCAGTTCCGGAACTCGCGCTTTAAACTCATTCCCACCGTGGTAGAAGGCAGTCTCATTATTAAACAATCCGTCGGCTCCAAGCCCACACTCGTAGGAAACAAGCTCAAGTGTCTTTACTATCGTGGTGATAACTACTTTAAAGTCGACATTGATATTTCATCCAACTCGGTGGCCAATACAGTCGTTGGCATGGTGCAAGGCGGGACGAAATCCCTTGTGGTGGATATGGCGTTTCTGCTCGAAGCCCAATCCGATGAAGAGCTGCCGGAAATTATTCTTGGCGATGTGCGTCTGCAGCACGTGTCGCTAGACAGCCCGCGTCGCATGCCCAAGCTTTCATCTTGACCAGCACCCAAGCACTCGACCTGGAAGCGTCTGCGATCTCTTCACAAGTTGCCAAGTGGAAGCGACAGTCGGCGCTTCTCGCCCTCCTCCTAATTCAAATCACCACGCATGCTTCCATTTCAAATCTGTTATCTGCCTCGCTGCACATCGGTCGGCGCTGCCAACACAATCCTTCCATCATCGTTTCTATCTACGTAGCATTTTGTCTTAGGGTCGAGAGTACGGCAAGATTCGCTTCGCGCTTCAAACGTGTCTTATAATCCACATCGTTTGCCTTCCCGTTTCGCTTCTTTCTCGAACGAGCAGCACGTATTGGAATCAAGTTTGCGTGGTCCCAGACCATGTCTCCAAGTGCAAACTGGTTCCAGAGATGACTCACGAAATTGGCATTATGCAAGTCCGAGTTGGTGAGAAAGCAAAAGATTCGGGCACTAACGTCACTTTGTAACGGAGGAAGCTTTGATCCAAACGGTGGCAGCACAATGACGCGGTTGATCGCACTTAGTGATCGAACAAGAGCTTATAAGGAAGCTTTGCCGGCCACCACATGCTGCTTCTTAGAGCATAAAAGGCTACTCGGAGCAGCGTCTTTGCGGCCATCTCGTTGTTCCTCGCCTTGTCCACTAACCGGTGACATACTACAAAGCCCCATGGAACTAGCTTGATGTTTTCCTTGCGGCGACGATAGCCACGCCATTGTCGGATCGCATTCATTGGCAACAGGAAGAGTTTCTTTTACTCGCTTGCTTCCTCGCTGACAAGAGGCTTGAAACGGCGTAATCTTCGAGATTTCTGGATCATGTCGCATTCGCCGTCGAATATTCTCAAGCACTGGTGAAACAAACGTCTCATCCAATTCACTTGCAATGCGTGATTGCATATCACCACCACCTGTAGTCGGCTTTGATTTCCTACAGACATTGCGTGGTTCTTGCAATCGTTTGAAAGCAGTCAAGACGCGAGTGAACCAATGAGCGCGAAACAAGGTCGACAAGGAAGCGTACATACAATACAACGGCAATTCTCGCCACAAGCCACACCTTCCTGATAACATTCGCAGGATTTCTTCTGGCAGGCTGATTTTTTGCAATGACAGCCGCGCTGATGCATCTTGGCGATCACCTGTTGTTGCTGGAATCTTAGTTGCCCAGATGGTGAGAGCAAAGAGTTGAAAGGAACATGACTACGACCAAACAAGCGCTGCGTTCCTCTTAAAGTCGACGCTGTGGCATCAGAGATGCCACCGATTCTCGGCTTGAACGCGTTTGGATTTTTCTCCAATCTCAACGCAATCGCTTGTTGCCGCTTTTCCTGTGTCTCGGTGGTGTTGGCACAATCAGACAATTGGACTCGTCGTAGCTCTCAGATTGGTTAGTCACATGATATTGTCTACCCAATGGCTAAGAATCGAAAACCAGGTTCAGCTAGTGCAATTTGTCCACCACTAAAATTACCTTTCTCTTGCTAGTTGGTGTCAGCGACGAGATCGGCCCCAGCCTTTACGGGCAGCAGTTGCAGCCCCACCACGTGTCGGTACTTGAGATTGCGACTGAGATGCTGCTGTAGACATAGATAATGGCAGCTGCGTCGCGTTAGGCATCCGCCACGAGGTTGAGAAATCTGCGACGCGGTCTGTGATTGGGACGGACCAATTATGTCTTGGGTGCTAGCGTCAGTCCGTCGAGCAAGCTCAGTAAATCCGTGGTCGCTTTCGACATCATCGTTCTCATTTTTCTTAAGCTCGTGATTTTTTGCCAAGTGATTAATTTTGAGCTGCCTAGATCTCTTCGCCTTTGGCTTCGAAACTCGCTCTGAATATTCCGGATTAGATTCCGAGCACAATTTCAATACGTCGCTCGCTTGCGAAGCCTGCTTTGCAGGTTTAACACTTTTAGGCTTGTGAACAGAGCGTATCAACTCATCGTCTTGCTCACCCTTATCGTTAGAGTCTATGCTTTTTCGAAGTCTCTTGCGGTTCGGTATTGATTTCTTGACTGCTGCTCGCCCCCGAGATGTTCGTCGAGACGTATCTTTCTCTTCTTCGGCATCCTCCTTCACTTCATAATCCTCATCTCCGTCATCGTCACCAGATAAGTCGTCGTCATCAAAAAGCACCGACGTACTTTTGGCTCGCTGTTTGCTTCTACTTGAGCGAGCTGAGGCTTTGGGATGCGTCGATGTCTTCTTGCTACGTGGACTGTTATCACTGTTGTCTTCGAGATCTGAAAAGATTGAAGATACCTTGGCAGTGTTTGTCTTTGACGCTGCCACTTTATTGGACCAAGTCAGTGGCGTGCCAAACCGACCAGGTGGTGCTTTAGCTACTCGGCTATCATCTTGCATGGCCCGCTTTGAGCGGAATCCGACAGCCGACAAGTTGGTTCTTGACGCCACATCAGAATCGGCTGTATCAATCCCTAACTCGCTCTCTTCT
>CM047582.1:15989662-15999776 GCA_026184515.1 Peronosclerospora sorghi | reverse complement strand
AAATCTCTTTGCTTCGTCCACCAGACATGGCATTTTAGGCCATCAGGGAATTCTCGGACCAGCTTCAACTTGGACACATGCACGATTGGAAAGACCTTATAATCCGTGCCGGTCGTGATCAGACGGGCAGCGTGCTCACCGGTCAGCTCTGCAACACGGAAAGAACCGTGCCACATGTGAGCCAACTTCTTCGCATAGCCCTCCTTGACTCGGTCGAGGTATAGCCATACCCTCGCCCCTGGTTTAATACCGTGGGGTCGGACCTGGTCGTTGTTCCGGTCTGCCCGGTCTTGTGTGGCCTGACGCAACTTTTCGTTGAAGACTTCTTTTGCATGCTGGTAATGCTTCTGGGTCTGCATGCGCCAACGGCGAGCATCGCGATCGCGGGTCCGAGTGCAGCCGATCGGTATCGCCACTTCAAGTGTCGATCGAGGGTCCCATCCATACGCCAGATAGAAAGTCGTTTCTCCTCGGACCCGATCGGTTGAAGAGTTGAGTGCGAATACCAGTATTTCTGCATACTCGTCCCAGTCACGTTGGTCTGTGTCGGCCACATACATCTTGATCGCCCTTGTTATGGTCTGAACCATGCGTTCCGCCGATTCCGGTCTGCCTGGTCAGGCTTCGACCTGGTCCTTGGGGAAGGTCCCGCAAAGCAGACGTGGCGATACTGGTCTTCATCCGATGACTCCTGGATGGATTGACTGCCACTTTCTCCTTCTGATCCCGTGCTGTTTTCAGTTACGATCGCCTTGACTGCCCGGGTCGGTCTGGTCCAGGGTCTCTTGACCGGATCGGTCTGGGTCTGGGTCTTGGATCGGTTGCGACCTGATCCACCAGCGCTCTTCGCTCTCATGCTACGCGACTGCTGTAGCGTCCGCAGAGTCTGTTCGACTTCATCCGCATCCTTAAGACACAGCAGAATAAGCTGGTCCGCCAGTTCTTGATCGTCAAGGGTACTAATGTAGTGACCCACATGTTCCAAGGCGGCACCATTCGGCGGGTTGTTCTCCTTAATTGTTATGCCGGCGCGAAGTGCATCCACGTTCAACCGATGCAAATACTCGATCGGTGTCTCGTCTCCCCGCTTCTGCATATGGTGATACTTGCGTTCTCTCGAAAATCCGGAGTTACAATATTGCCCTTCAAACTCTGCACATAGCTGGTCTCAGTCAGACCGGACATCCCGACTTAACTGTTGGATCCAGTTGGCAGCCGGTCCTTTCAACAAATCCCGGAAGATCAGACACTTTTCACTTTTCGGGGTCTGGTCTCGCAGGAACGCAGACTTGACCCGACCGAACCAAGACCGGGCCTGGTCTTCATCAGCATCCTTGCCGGTGAAGTCCTTGAGGTCGGTCGTCGCGACCATACGGATGCGCGGAATCGCGGCAGATCCAAAGTCGTAAGCAATAGTGGAGGCTAGGTTAGCCTTGCGTGGCTTGCCAGCGCCCGTACCGTCTGACCCACAGTGGTCGTCAAGACCGCCGACCGACTCCATGTCACAATCACTTGTCTTATTTGGTCTACGCGGTCTGGCCGGTTGCGGCTTGCGCTTCCCTTTGCCGACTTGCTTATCACTTCGAGTAGGCTTATCCATAGATGTTACCGATTCCATATCCACATCCCGGCAAACATTGACACTTTGACGGGTAGACCGGTCTTGGACATGTGGGCACATAGGTGGTCTAACCCGTTCTTCCATGAAACGTTCCATCATCGTCTAAAACATGGCTTGGACGTTAGCTGGAGTCATGGGCAACGTGTTGATACCCTCCTTTTGCGGAACTGAGGCCTGTGGGGCTGCTGGAGCCCCGACTGGCAAGCAGCCCTTTGCTGCCTCATGTCCCTTTTTTGTTCAGGCTGGGCATGGTCCACCCCCATGGTCATCCGCTCGACACCGGTCTCCAACTCTGATGAGCTGTTAGAGGCCGGTGGAGACTGATAAACCGATTCGTCATCATAACCAATGTCGACAAGCAGTGTGGAGGCTTCAGCGACCTTCACTGCTGCGGTGGGAGTTGGGCGGCGAACCGCCCCCACCAGTGGGACCAAATGGTCGTGGAAGGTCGACATCGACGATTTCAGCCTCCAAGTCTCAAATTCAAATAGTTTTTGGACATCGGCGGGGTTCTGCATTTTAATGCCAACCTCCGCGAACATCGCCACCAAGTTCTTCACCAACAGTAATGGGCGATCACTCTGGATCGGCTCGGTAGTAGGACCGAGAAGACGGTGGGGGATCTAGAGGTTCAACACCCGAAAGACCACGTCAAAGCGAACAAATCGTTTCAGTTCAAAATTGTAATACATCTTGTTTAGGTCTTCTTCAGTGATGCCTCCATCTCCGACCTGCGACTTTTCTTCGAGGTAGTCTTCGTCGGCCGGCATTCCCAACCCTTTCTTGGGAATCTTGGGGACCTTGGGAATCTTGGGGAGGTTGGTCTGATCGTTCTGATCAGCCTCCAAGTATTTTTCGTCTTTTAATTTTCCATCAACTTTTTTATGCACATACATAGGATCAGGACCAATGTCCTGATCCTTTCCGGGACTATAGAAGGACTTGCTATAGTCCCGATCGGATCCGGTGGGAGCCTTTTGGGGAGGAAAAAATTATTAATCCCGATTTGGTCCTCCACCAGGCCAGATCTAACATCTCCATCTTTATCGAGAACGAAGACGTAAGGTGATAGCCTTTCCTTACACCCTCTCCAGATCGATTCCAAATTCAAATCTTCAAATTCAATCTTTGATGACACCTCGCGGTGATATCCACGATCACCAAGTGATCCGGGCACGCGCACCATTGTGGTGGAGTCAAGTTCGAAATCGAATACATTTGTATCGACAACCTGACCACCACCATCGTGCCCAGCCTTCCAACTTACGGGGGGGGGGGGTACCCCGCGGACCTCCTTTCGAAATCTGGTCCGATCGTCCGCTGCTGCCAGACGACCGGTCATCATCCAAAGACACTTGGTCCGATTCACGTAAGTTCATCTCACCTTGTGTACCCGATGGAATGGGCTAGTTACACACTCGGTGGATAGGGATCGCAGATCGATCTGATTCGGTCTTGAATATGAGACCGTGCTGGCTAGGTGTACCTAGGGCGGAACTCTTCACCCCAGGTACGTACAGACCAGAAACACTTCCAAAAGATAAATTCCAATAGGTCGATCGTCCAAACGATCTAGACCTGACCAATACGAAATAATAGAGGGTAGACCAATCAACCGGTCTAGCCCCTGACCAATATGAGAGAAGACCAAAACCGATCTAAACTCCAACCAATGTTACAATAAGCCAATATGTCCACGTAAAGACCCATTATGTCCGTGAAAGTCCACAAACGATATCTCCACGTAAAGACCAATCCAGTGAATAGCACGTTCCAAACGTACTTGAGTCAAAGTGTCGAGATCGCCAGATCGTACTCCCGTCGAGGGACTTCCGGTGGCCAAAGTGCGCGTGCAGCGCGTCCAGACCGGGTATAATAGGCAAGAGGGGATAATTCAACCCTCTGCCCCCAAACACTCCGCGGCGGGCGGAGGCGACTAGTGTACGTGAAAACAATAACGGCGACCCCTTGCTGCGGTGTAGACCAAGACCAGAAGAGGTTTTTGCCACTTCTTCCTAGACCAAAAGACTTTTACTTGGAAAATCCGCAGCTAACCAATAATACTACCTCCCTATGGTCCCTAATGTACCCACACAAAATTATGTAAAATAGCCAATGTCAGGTGACTCACCCAAGACCTGCGTTCTTGATACTCCTTGAATCTGATAGGCTAAAAAGCCCCCCTTGTTTAGACCAATCGGAAACTCGACCAACTGCCTTGAACAAAAGTGACCAAATTTGTGGTACACTTCACCACAGAGTATTCCCTCATGTCAGCTCTGTATCTGTGCGAAAGCACATCGATAAGTTCTTATTGACGCGCCTTAGTGTTTTACGACACGTCTGCGATGCCATGGCGGAAAGCCAAGACAAGCAGAAGGAGCAGGCTGACCGGAAGGGGCGGCGTAATGAAAAGGTGTACAAAGTAGGAGAAAGTGATTTATTAAACGCTAAAAATCTTCCTACACATGCAGTTTCCAACGTGTTGCGGAATAAACTGCGCCCCAGGTTTGTGGGTCCTTATAAGCTACTAGCCCGAAAGGGCCTGTCGTATACCTTGGACATCCCGAAGGCGATGCGTACGCATCCAACCTTCTATGTGGGTATACTTAAGCCATACCAGAACCCGGAGGCGGGTCCCCTCTTGGAGGAGGGTGGTAAGTTGGATAGCCGAAAGGCACGGCAGGTCGGAACATCTCCGACAGGGTCGAAATGCGACCCTGAAGCTCCGCAACGAGAGACTCGAGGGAGGCAAGCCTCCCCTCGATGCGTTCATTCGCACTCCCCTCGTCGCGGAGTCCCTCCTGGGCATCTTGGAAGCGACGGCTGTGTCGATCACAGCGCTCTCGGAACTCACGTCGCAATAGCGCGACCTCCCCCTCCAGTCCTCGATACAAGGGTACTCCACATTACCATGTGGAACGTCTGATGGCACGACGCCATCACCGGGGTGAGACCCAGTACCTGGTGAAGTGGAAAGTTTATCCACATTCCCAGAGTTCGTGGGAGTCCGTGACTCCCCTGTGGCAGGATTGCCGTGACGTCGTTGACGCTTTCGAGCGGGAGAATCCCGCTGAGAGTCAACGACCAAGGGGCGGAAAAGCCCCTTCACTCCCAGTAGTGGGTAGTTTGCCGGAGGCAGATGCAGAGTTTGCATTGCTCTCCGGCACCATATCGAGAGCAGGGCGCGTGTAGTAAGAGGCAGGTAATTGCCCCTGCGCTTTGGCCTGGGCATAGTCCAAGCGTAACGCCCTCTCTACCCGAACGTCGGGTTCGGCAAAGCTGTTGTACAGCGCATCAAAGTTGGGGAGGCGCTTCTCCCCTTCCGCCCAAGCGCGGAATGCCCGTTCTGCGTCCTCGACGATTCGTCCTGGGAGAGAAAGAAGGGAACCTGGCGGAGGATATCTACGAGGACACCGCGTGCCTGTTCCCGAGGCGAGTTCGGTAGGACTTGGCAGTGAAATGATTAGGCGTAAGCAGTTTGGCCCGGAGTTGTTTCCGGCGCGCAATTTCACGCGGCAGTACAGCCGCTGGACCCGGGGTATATGAGGCTAAATCTTTCTTAACCTCGTTCTTAGCCCTCTTTTGAGGGTCATGAGGCCCCTTTCGTGCCGGTACGGCATGTCGGGCTCCACAAACCGTATTCGGTTCATTGGTGATGGTCACCTTCGGCGACCCGGATGCATCATCCGTAGTTGGTAAAGGTGGCGCACGAGTTAGCGCGTTTTCCCCACGTGTGGGGAATGGATTGGATGACCGACACCGCCGTTCGGCGCTGTCGGAGTGGTCAGCCTTTGGGGAGATATCCCCAAGGGCATCCACCTCCGAGTTATCGGAATAGTTTCCGTCCTTAGCACCACTAATGGTGCTCATGGTTGTTTAACCAGAGGTTCTGGCAGTTGGAGCTCTCCAACTAAATTTGATTTATTGCGTAAGCAATAGTCTTGATGGGGGAGGATGTAACAGGGTTACGTTCTGGTTACATTTAGTATGTGGTGTACGTGAGTACACTACGGTTGGGGTCAGTATTGACCGGTCCGAAAGGTTTTGGACCATTGGTTATTTTAACCAATCAGGGCAGGAGCCCTTGGTGGAGGCGTGGCAGCCAGCCACGTGTTAGTACACAGGTGGTGTACACTACATTTTAGCTAGGTACGAATTTAGTAAGTTCTACTTAGTATTACATGTAGTTTACATTAGTTTAAATTAATTTAGGCTGATTACATATTAAATATGCATTCAGTTTACATTTCACTCAACCGACTACAGACGCTCGACCGCGACCGGTCGCGCGTGTAGTGAGTGCAGTAGCGTAAGGGGAGTTATCCCCTTAGCTACCGGCGAACGCCGCTTAAAGGAAAGTATTCCTCTGTGCGCTAGCCGCACCGTGCGTGTACTCACCGGATACATTTACTTAGTACCTCTGGCTCTAGAATGTGGGTTGAGTGAAAAGTTGGTAGAAGAAGACATCTTGATGTTAGCTGCACCCCATCTGAAGAATGCAAAAATGGACAGGTATGATCCGATGCGTCATGATTTTCAGCGCCATCTACAAGAATAAATATCGTATGCGCAGCAAAAGGAGGACGATATATTCAAACGAAAATCAGATGAAAATGCACCGAAATTATGTGATTGAAACCGAACAAAGGAAGACGTGCTGAGGAATTGCCTCCAAAGGGGGACGAAAAAGAAGGGCTATCGGAAAAGGAAGCCAAAAAATATGATGGTACATGGAATCGGAAAGTGGCTCTGTCGACGAAAGCAGTGATGGAAAATGATTCGGCTGGAATGATTGAGGGAAATATTTCGACCGAAATTTTTGGATCATAAACAGTGGTGCCAGCCGACACCTTGTCTCTGATGAAAGTCTGTTGGAAGAAACTGTCGATTGTAGACCAAGTGATGGATTCACGCTCCCAGATGGTGGCACGTTATCTTTATCTTAAGTTGGAATGATGATGCTGCGTACACCAGGAGATGAATTTACAATTATCGAATTGTCTAAAGTTTTTGTGTTCGCCCCGAAACTTGACAAGTATCTAATATCACTTGGGAAGTTACGGAAAGGAGGATGCACAATAGGAGATAATTGAAATTGTTTAGTTATTAGATGGAGATGAAGTTTTGTTTCCAATTGAAATTTATGGTTCTATTTTCGTTACAAATTTGTTGCAGGAGAAGATGGGCGGGTGCGAAAAACTGTTTTCCAGCATGCTGCTGAATACTGTTTATGAAAGCGCAGGCAAATATGTACAAAAGGGTAGTCTATATCATTTTCACATCCGCTTGGGTCATTTGGCATATGACACAGTTGAAAAACCAGCCGAAAATCCCAGTTCAGGCATGGTCTTGACAGAAAACAGTCGACCAATTTGCCTGACCTGTAAGGAGGGCAAAGGGACCCAGAAAAACCAACCAAAGAAATATTCGAAAAAAATCTCCTATCGAACGAGTTGGTGGAGTGATATGCAGGCTCTTAAATGTCCGATCACACCACGCGATAGGCGAAATGTAATGGGACGCTGTTTACACAGTTCCCGATAACACGGCACACACGCTTGCGCTGTATAGGAAGACTTGGCAGTGTCCCGACTTGGAGAAACGAAGAGGGAGGAGAAGAGTGAGTAGGAGACTTGAACAGAAGACGGCAAATTAGCAACTGAATTGAAATGAGCTTACGGTTCCTCCCTAGAGTCCTGTGGGGTTATATGCAATATCCCTACAAATTCAGAATAAACCTTGGGTTGAATCAGGTTCAACTTGAAGCTGCGTGAAGAATATTCTCACGGAACTTGAACCTCAAGGAGAAGCTTGAACTTGAAATTGATATTCTTCTCCGAAGAATCTTCTGTGTACGGGGGGTTGTGATTGGCTAACATCAACAACATTGTACCCACAATGACACGTCGGCTTTGTCAACAGATAGTTCCCAGCAGGAACCATCATCGTGCGCAAAGACATGTCGCAGGCACAGAACAATCGAGATTGTTCGAGAACATTCCGTGCGGACGTAATCAATGATTACTCCGTGAGTGTCGGTGTGTAGACATGGATCATGTCTGCGACACCTGGCGATCCAAAACAATTAGGGAATCACTAATCCGTAATTGGACATCGCCATGTAATGGCACTATTGCATAGGACCATTACACGAAGAAACCGCTTTTTCATTGTGTTTATCGATTACTTTAGAACTACTTGCGAGTTTTCGCTGCTCGTACAAAATATCGAGCAGCAAAAATGTGTTAGCACTTTCTAACGTGGTTTGAAAATAAATTCAAATGTCAAATTCATGTATTTCGAACCCATGGAGTGGAGAGTACCAATATGTCGATTTGTTCTGTAAACAAATTGGGGTACAGAGGCAGGTTACGTAGGATGGAAGTCCAGCCTCAAATAGGAAATCAGGGAGAATGTATCGGACCATTTTCAATATGTCCCGATGCATGATCTTTGTATCTAGCATACCATTGGTGTACTGGTCGGAGGCGGCTGAGTATGCCTCCTATATACTCAACCGGAACCGCACTCCAATGCGTGCCAACCCTGAGATTTTGACTGGCAGAAGGCCTTCACTCATGGATATTGTTGTTTTCGGCTCGCCCTGCATGGTTTGGAGTAATATGAAGAAAAAGGCCTCACAAAACAGGCAGATCGTGCCTTAACGTTTGTGAGTCAAAAACAAAATATATAAATAAACTTTTAAATTATTTTAAAACAATTATTTAATTTATATTTATTTAACCTAGTTAAAATCGGTGCTCTATAAACTCAGCTATACATATTTTTTTAAACAAATTAAGATTCCATCGAATTTTTAGTTGAATTATATTGGTATTTAGATTTCTTTATCATCTAATTTAATTGAACCTTATGGATTGTTGTTTAATATTTGAGAAATAATTCTGATAGATTGGCGCATTTTTTCAATTCCAAAAGGTTTTCATTGGTAGAATTAATTATATCCATTTTTCTAACACAAAAAGTGATAATATAAAGGGGTACAAAGTAGTCACTGGTACCCGGTATGTCAGCGACATCAAAACGCGGGACATAGAGGCAAGTAACAAGATTGAGAAGAGCCTAGAAGTACTTTCGAGGAGGAGCTAAAGAAACTTGCTGAAAGCCGGAGTAAGCCACATCAGTCCCATACAGCTTCTGAGCCTGAGAAAGTTTTGAATGAAAGTGGTGTCTCGAAAAATGACGAACGTCCTATAAAGTCGGGACGGAATAAGAAAACAACCCGATAGCGGTTGCTTTCGAGAAGTCCAAAAAACAGGAAGACGAGACCAGGGTGTATCGAGTAAAAATACTGTTCAATCAGGGTGTAAACAAGTTTCGAAAGTGGAAAATGATAGAAGTGTACGGCTCGCTTTTGAAGTGTGCGAAAATTTGAAGTTTGAAAGTGACTTACGTGTGGCGATCCCAGATCTGAAGTCTTCATGTAAAGAGGCCGTAATGTTGACATGTGAAAATTGGCTTAACAAGACAAATTAAAGTCTCTTGAGGATCTGGAACATGCCAGTTAGAAGAGGCGACCTCGAAGGATATCTCTGCCAACAAATGGGTCTACAAGACAAAGTTACACTCTGATGGAACTATAGAGCGGTATAAAGAACGTTTGTTCGCGAGAATCGACAAGAAATTGTATTGGCAAAATTATTTTTTCGCTTTTTTTTACTGTTATGGATATCAACAATGTGAAGGAAATTCCTGCAATGGCTCAAATTTGGGGTGTGCCAGCGCAGCATGGCGATGTGGCTAGCGCCTACCGAAGGCAAAAACCGAAGATGGTTATGATATACATCTGAAGGTGCCAGATGGTATAGAAACCACACCGGATACACTTGAAATACTTGGCGTTGCATCAAGGTAAGGTTGAAAATGCAGTTGGGAAAATATACGGTTTAAAGCAAGCTGGAAGACTTTAGCAACAGTTGCGTCGTCAAACTTTGGAATGAATGAATTTTTCGCAGTGTGTAACGGACACGTGTGTTTTCGTAAAAATTGGAAATGCAGCCGTTCTGATTTGGCGCTTACGTTGATGGCCTTTTGGTCACTGGGACTACGATCGAAGAATTGGATGGTTTTTTCAAAGGCATGAAATTTCTCGAATTGAAGGATTTGGGCAGCGGAGAGAAGGTTTTGAGAATCCGAATTACTAGAAGTCCCAATGAAGGCTTCACGATAGACCAAGAAGCAACCATCGATGGACTTCTCAAGTCACACGGTTTGGGTAAGGGGAATCCGACAAGAACACATGTGCTTGATGTGGAATGTACCAATTAATTCGAAGAACTACTATTCGTGAAAATTCACCATGCATGAAATTTTTCAGTCGTTGGTTTGGAAGTCTTTTATGGATATCTCGTTGTACACGAACAGAAGTATCCTTTGCGGTGCATCGTGCAACGAGACGAACTCATATGCCGACACGGGAAGCCTACACGGCAGCCAAGAGAGTAATGAAGTATCAGAAGGGCACCAAGT
>CM047582.1:15971719-15989262 GCA_026184515.1 Peronosclerospora sorghi | reverse complement strand
CTACACGGCAGCCAAGAGAGTAATGAAGTATCAGAAGGGCACCAAGTAATTGAAAAAAAAACACGATGATGAATTCCTATACCAATTCGGATAAACTGTTATACGGATGCTGATTTCGTGGCAGATAAGATGGACTGGAAAAGTGTCAGCGCTGCTGTTTTTTACGTCAATGGAATTGTGTTTGTGGCAATGCAAGAAGCAGAGAACAGTTCCTTTACCTACCGCAGAAGCTGAATATATTGCAGCAGCAGTGGGCGGCAAGGAATCCCTTAGATTGAAGGAATTATTTTGTGATATTAGAAAAAGACGCCTCGTCTCTTCAAGATTAGTAATAAATCAGCAATCAAGAATGTGCCAAGTAAAGACATACGAAGCAAGTTGACATAAAGTTGAAGTTTTTGAAAGCTTATGCAAGGAAGGCGTTGTGAAGGCGACTCACGTTCCAATTGTGGAAATAATTGCTGACCTATATACAAAGGGCCTCAACGCGCAACGAATTCAAGATTTACGAAAATAAATTGGATTGAATTGATGGACATATAGCTCGCGCCATCTCAGGCGAGAATTGAATTTATATTTAGCCACGTTGGAAGTTTGGAAACCGATGGAAGTTTGGAAACCGATTGGCTATAAATGCATAGGGGTAATATGACGAAATTTCAAGTCTAAATTTCTTAGTGAGTTTAAGAATTAGAAATTTTCTATTTCTGTACTGTATACTTTCCGTCTTAAATATTTTCCTCTCATCACGTTTAGCATCGGTCGTGCAGTGACCGGTAAGCGCTTACATCCACATATACTATCTGATCAAATTATCAGGTCGGATAGTGTAATACAGCGCTGAACCTAACTTTCCTACACTCTATTCTTCAACCACGCATTGAGAATGTTGTTAAAATTATAAAAAATGAAATACCATTAATACCTAATCCATTCAATTTTAAATAAATAGTGAAAGTTTGATGTCGATTTATTAAAAAAAACATAAAGGTAATGACATTAAAAAAATAGAAAATGACATAAAATACTAAAATTTTTAATGATTTTTTCATTTTTCGCAAAAAATAATATAATAACTGTAGTTAGTTGTAAGGATGACTGCCTTCTAAGCCTTCGTATTGGTTGTAATTTTTTTTTTTACTTCCTTTTTCACTTAGAATATTATTTAGAGACCTTAGCGATCAATCTGGGCTGTTTCCCTCTTGACAAAAGACATTAGAGCCTAATGTCTGTCTATTTAAATAACATTTTTTTTGTATTCGGAGTTTCCAAGAATTGAGTAACTTTTTACGCCCCTTAGCTTAATGAGTGCTCTACCCCAAAAAGGATTTTAAATGCTCTACTTCAATAGATTTCGCGGAAAACGAGCTATCTATATTTAAATTTAAAAAAATTAAATAAAAAACTAAAATAAAATATGTTTTTGATAAAACAAAAAAAAACTTTTAATGGTTGTCGATTAAAAAAAACGTTAATATAAATATTATGGATAGATGATCGGGTGGTTTAAGATGTCAGTCTTGAAAACTGAAGTATATAAAAATACCGTGGATCCAAATCTCACTCTATCCATGACATTTTCCCTTCTAAGATCTAATTGCATATAAATTCAAAGCTTTCTCAATAAATAGGAAATTAATTATTTAATTAATAACATATTAGCCTTCCTGACGAGTCTTCTAACACTTTTAAGACCAACTATACCTTAATGGAACTCCTACAAGCCTGGTTTTCTTCTACGATAGGACCAAGTTTACAATTTACCGTAGAAATATTTTTCTTGTGGAAGTCGGAACGACGTCCAAACACAGCAGCCAAAAGCGTAACTTTTGCGATGTGTTGAATATTGAGCGTAGTGTTGACGGAAGTTGGGGGGAGGAGATATCGGAGGGAACGAAGCGAAGAACACTTTCGTGCCAGAAGGAAGATTCGAAAGTGATTGATTTATCTCAGCTTACTTCCTACTACCTGATTTCTATGTGGTCCGCGTATAAATCATATCTAGTTCTCATCTCCCTATGTGTCTAATCGTCGGTTGCGTATACATGAATCATATGTAGTTTCATCTAATCGTTAGTTTCGTATGCATCGTACCTTTGACATCGTGTGATCGTATCGGACCGGTTAGTGGGTACATGGTACCAGAACTAATACCTTGAAGTGAGGATTGTATGGACAACCCTCAATACGCCCCCTCAATCCGAACTTGTAAGAATGCCAAGCGCCGCCGTTAGGTCCTTGCGACGCGGACCAAGAAGGCGATGAATCCATTTTTTTTCTTGCATTGCCAAGCTGTAGCCGGTGCGTACACGCACGGTGCGGCTAGCGCACAGAGGAAGACTTTCCTAAAGCGGAGATGTACCGCTACTTAGCCGATACGCCCTTATAAAAGGGCTTAGTAAGAGAGAACTCTCTTACTCGGGGCCAACATTCCCACTTTGGTTTACTATTAGCTTTTTCTAGTGCCTTAACACCAGGCTCCCTTACTAAGGGGGTAGCTAAGGGAAGAACTTCCCTTACGCTACTACACTCACTGCGCGCGCGACCGGTAGAGGTCGTGCGTCCTGCAGTCTTTTGAGTGAAATGTAAACTGAATGTATATTTAATATGTAATTAGCCTAAATTAATTTAAACTAATGTAAACTATGTAATACTAAGTAGAACTTACTAAATTCGTACCTATCTAAAATGTAGTGTACACCATCTGTGTACTAACACGTGGCTGGCTGCCACGCCTCCACCAAGGGCTCCTGCCCTGATTGGTTAAAATAACCAATAGGTCCAAACCTTTCGACCGGTCAATACTGACCCCAACCGTAGTGTACTCACGTACACCACATACTAAACACAAGCTGAGCGCAATGTACTCTGCTTCACTTGTTGATAGTGAAACGATTGGTTGCTTCTTACTTCCCCAACTTATTAGCGCACCCTGTATCATGAATACACATCCATATGTCGAATTCGATCGCCATTAACGGCGGGCAGCTCGTAGTATATTCAAGAAGTAAACCAGGTGTTAACAGCTGTCAGATAACCGAAATGATAAAGAAAGGTGGAAAGTATAGTTATTGGACATAGGAGCTCGAATATTCCCGGGAGTACTAAGGAAGGCCAGGATAGACGGCTACTTCATAGATCGTGCCCGAACAGGCATCGCAAAGGTTGTGGAAAAGAAAGGCAATAAGATGAAGGCAAAAGCAACGACGACAGTCACCCATACCACTCAGTGTAAAGTCTTACCAAGCATACATATCGTCCCTAGTGCAAAGGTGGAATGCCCAAATTTTCCTAAAGATGCATTCAAATCCACATCCAAATGGAATTGCACTTAAATAATTCATCAAATCATTGAAGCGCAAAGAGACAACGAGACGGCGCGAGCCGTTTGAAGATAGCGGAATGAACACCCTTGCAGATGGTTACACCGTCAAGGATATGATGACTGTGCACCACCACTGTATGTCTGCCAACTCCGGAAATCAGCTGCGGAACAGAGCTGATTTACTAATTGCCCATATGATGCTGATGCGAGGGGAAAGACGACGAATGCTCCAGGTAAGAAATGAGTTGACATATAGAACAAATTTGAATAAGAGGCTAAACATTTCGCAGTTTTCTGACCTCCAGATGGTAGAAGATATTGAGAACGAGGGTCCTGGAGTATGTCCAGCCCTTCTATGCATTATGTATCAGGGAAAGACAAACCAATTTGGCAAAATTGAATCTGGGAACGCTATACAATCCACATATCCCGAGCTTTGCGCGCCATTGCGGCAATATATTTTTATCTTTTTATCGGTTCCGCATTGAGAAGGAGCCTTTCCCTGATTTCAAAGAGAGTAAAAACTGGTATGGCACATAATTGTTCGTTGCTGGAAGCAGGATCAAGCAGATGACCCCGAACGCCCATCATGAGGCACAGAAGATGGCATTTATAGCATGTGGAATATTCATGTCTCTTGTTTTTCACAAGTCACAAAAGGTTGGAGCAAACATAATTTCATTTGCAGGTAGGGAGTGTTTCATCTTCTCAAAAAAACTCGAAACTCGGCAATGTCTTCAGTACTAATCACACTTTCAAAAAGGCGTCTCACATAGCCATAATAAGGGTTGCTGGGCGCTGCTCAAATGGCGCAATGACTGGGGCATATGTTGATTCGATGACGCGAGAAGCCATGCGCGCTGTTGCGCAGTTCTCTGTCACCGGTGGAGCATTCTGCCTTCCTCGTGCGGTATCAGAAGTACCGGAAGCGCTTGCACAAATGGTGATCACAGAGGTGGAACAAAATTTGGAAGCATTCCAGAGAGGATAATTTGAGCAGGATATTTCCGGTGTAGCCTTTCTGAGCGCACTACGGACCACGATGAGAATTTTTTACAAGACGCTGCGCAAATTCTCAGAAGCTATCCGCAACATCCAATGTTCTTACATCCGCTATCCCAGAATCCGTTGTACACTGCTTACGAGGAATCTGCGTTTCAGGCCTGTCAAGAGGAAGCACCGATCAATCAGCGATTGCAATTAGCAATGCCAGCGCTTTCAAGTATGGTCAAACAAGGATTCCGCAACACTCTACATCAGGTGAAGGGGTAAGGCAACGAACTAAGATGCAGACTAGACGAGAACACACGCGGGCTGCAAACCACGCGACAGGTTGTGGATGATTTCTTCTCTAGACGTGTGCCAATTATGATCACTACACAAAGCGCTTTGTAAATACCAAGCGAAGAAACGGCACACAATCGAAATTCTGCAGCAGTTCCGCAGAAAATTGCAGATCAGCCAATTGCAGTTGCAGGAAGCAGCATTTCCCAATATCGCCCGGGTAGAACCATTGTTTCTGTCACTGATCTACAAAGATAGTGCGACAAAGGTCTAGGTGGACAAATGGCCGTGAAGGACTTGGAGGCGCAATTTGGAACGGCCTGGCGTCGGAATGACACTGAGCGTCGACTTTTTAACAGAAGAAGAATCATTTATGATTAAATCAAGAGAATAGCAGAAAGTCAGAGGCTATCTTCCGCAGAAGCTGCACAAATTTATGATCAACGCAGACTTAATTTAAGAAAACCACTATTGGATGCTTTAAGGAAACACATACAGTCTCAAGGCGACCAATATAAAACGCTGTTGCGAACACTGTGTTGTATAGTAAACAGATTTTATTATGCTTACTCATATATTTTCGCGAATTCTGTAACCATCTCTCTCCAACTTGGAGTTAATGTCTTTCCTGTTTATCAAAAGGAGTGAGTATTGTTATCCTGTCTCCTCAAGCCCAGCCAAAAAATGGGGTAGCATAGCGCTATTCAGTGCCACGACATTTCCATGACGCACAGGCACACGTGTCCAGATCTCTGGCAAGGCAATGTAATGCCGGTCCATGTTGGTGAACACAGCGAACATGGTCAGGCCCTCATCGTTTGGGTCACAATGCACCTAATAAAGGAATTATCAATGAGCAGTTACACAGCCAATTGTTGAATGAAATCTGTATTTGCACCAACCTTTTTTGTCACATATGTGTTGACTGTCCGATATTTACCAGACAGTCCAAGTGGCATAGCATCTATCAAACGCGGGTATTGTCTTTTTAGCGCCGAAAATGACCTATCAAAGGGTTTGAGTAAGCAGATAAGCACATGTTAAGTAACATTAGAATAATAGTCCAACCTGATCTTGTGCTTGTATTCATCTAAAGAAGCCGCCTTATTCATCTCGTCCATCTCATCCAATATACCCTCAGTTAGGAGAAGATCCTCCAGCTCCCGTAACCGTGCTGGGAGAGCAGGGCCTGCTCTTGACAGGAGCTTGTCCGAGACTGCAGAGGGTTTGGTGGAGTGTCCGCTTTTTGTAGCCCCACCCCGCGGCATTGCCACACCATATGGACAACTCCAGGGCGGTTTATCTCCCCAAATCCATCCACTGCAACATCACCCTGTACCACTAAAAATGATAGTCACAACAACAAGTCAACAAATGAATCAAGACAAAACTTATCTTAAGGACCTGGAAGTCAGGTCCTTAAGGAAAAATGCTTTGAGCATATTGTGGTCACGCGTGACTAAAATTTATGCGGTGGGAGGGGGGTGTAGCCGGTGCGTACACGCACGGTGCGGCTACCACACAGAGGAAGACTTTCTTTAAGCGGCGATACGCCGCTACTTAGCCGATACGCCCTTATATAAGGGCTTAGCGAGAGATTGCTATCTCACTCGGGGACAAGATTCCCTGAGTTTACGGTTAGTAAACACTAACGATTTATGCCAAGGCTTCCCTTATTAAGGGGGGTATCTAAGGGAGGTGCTCCCTTTCGCTATAACACTCAAAGCACGCTCGACCCTTTCGGTCGAGCGTCCAGCTGGGTTCAGTGTATCTTGTAAACTGATTTATATTTAATATGTAATGAGCCTAAAATAATAAATTATTGTAAACTATATGTAATACTAAGTAGAACTTACTCAATTCGTACCTAGCCGAAATGTAATGTACACCACCTGTGTAACAACACGTGGCAGGCTACCACGCCTCCACTAAGGGCTCTCGCCCTGATTGGTTAAAACAACCAATAGGTCCAAACCTTCCGGACCGGTCAATACTTGACCTCAACCGTTGTGTACTCACGTACAACACATACTAAATGTAACCAGAATGTAACCCTGTAACATCCTCCCCCATCAAGACTATTGCCACGCAATAATCAATTACAGTTGGAGAACTCCAACTGCCAGAACTCTGGCCTTCAATGAACACCTTTAGTGGTGGTGAAGATTCTCCTCGAGAAGAGGATGTCGACTATTCTCATTCCGATATCTCGGAGGAGGATGCCCTTGGGGATAGCTCCCCAAAGGATGACCGCTCCGACAACGCCGCAAGGCGATGTCGGCAGCCTAATCCTTTCCCCACACGTGGAGAAAATGCGCTAACTAGCGCGCCACCATTACCAACCTCGGGTGACAAATCCGAATCGCCGAAGGCGATTATTACCGATGAGTTGGATGCGGCTCAGGACGCCCAACATGACGCACAGGCGCGAGAGGCAGCTTTACGCGCCTCTAAACGCCCTCCACGGGAAGACTATCGCTCTACGGGGCCTCGTGACACCCAAAGGTGGGCTAAAAACGAGGTAAAGAGGGGTTTAGCCCTCCATACCCCTGGCCTGCGGCTGTAAAGCCGCGATAAAACGCACGCCGGAAACAACTCCGGGACAAACTGCTCACGCCAAAGCAGTTACGACAACCTAGTATCGAGCGCGCCTCGTAAAACAGGCACAGGGTGCCCATTTTGATACCCTCCGCGAAGTTCCCTTCGTTCTCATTCCAGGAGAAAATGTCGAAGAGGCCGAGTGGAAGTTCCGCGCTTGGGCGGAAGGGGAGAAGCGTCTCCCTAACTTTTTAGAGCTGTACAACAGCTATTACGATCATGACGTTCGGATAGAGAGGTCATTGCGCTTGGCGTTTGCCAGACACAAAGCGCTGGGGCAATTACTGCCCCTTATTGTACTCGCCATGCTAGCGCCCGTGCCCTCAATGTGGTGTCGGAGAGCAATACACACTCTGCATCTGCCTCCGGCGAACTACCAACTACTGGGAGTGAAGGGGCTTCCTCCGCCCTTTTGGTCGCCGACTCACAGCGGGATTCTCCCGCTCGAAAGCGTCAACTACGTCTCGGTAATCCTGCGGCAGGGGAGTCTCGGACTCCCACGAACTTCGTGAATGTGGATAACCTTTCCACTTTACCAGGTACTGGGTTTCACCCCGATGGTGGCGTCGTGCCATCAAACGTTCCACATGGTAATGTGGAGTACCCTCCGTATCGAGGACTGGAGGAGGAGGTCGCGCTATTGCGAAGTGAGTTCCACGAGCGCTGTGATCGACACAGCCGTCGCATACTGGATGCCCAGTAGGGACTCCGCGACGAGGGGAGTGCGAATGATCGCATCGAGGGGCGGCTTGCCTCCCTAGAGTCTCTCGTTGCGGAGATTAAGGGTCGTATTTCGACCCTGTCGGAGATGTTCCGACCTGCCGTGCCTTTCGGCTATCCAACTTACCACCCTCCTCCAAGAGGGGACCCGAATCCGGGTTCTGGTATGGCTTAAACATACCCACATAGAAGGTTGGATGCGTACGCATCGCCTTCGGGATGTCCAAGGTATACGACAAGCCCTTTCGGGCTAGTACCTTAAACGGTCCCACAAACCTGGGGCGCAGTTTATTCCGCAACACGTTGGAAACTGCATGTGTAGGAAGATTCCTAGCGTTTAATAAAACACTTTCTTCTACTTTGTACACCTTTTCGTTACGCCGACCCTTGCGGTCGGCCTGTTCCTTTTGCTTGTCTTGGCTTTCCGCCATGGCATCGCAAACGTTTCGTAAGACACTAAGGCGCGTCGATAAAAACTTATCGATGTGATTTCGCACAGATACAGGGCTGACATCGGGGAATCCTCCCCCCCTCGAGCCCTGGGCCACAAACACGTGCGTCAACGGAACCCTCGGATTCACTAATCCGTTCACGTAAAACGGGGTAAGCCCCGTAGATGCATGAACCGAATTGTTTATAGCAAATTCGGCCATAGGAAGCATCTAACTCCAACTCTTTGGAGAATCAGGACATAAACTCCGGAGAATGTCCTCTACTACGCGATCAACGCGTTCCGTTTGTCCGTCCGTCTTCGGATGATCCGCAGTGGACATGAGGAGCTTGTTGCCCAGCACCCTAAACAGCGCCCCCCAAACTGTCCCGTAAAACGGGGATCCCTATCCGATATAAGGGAATCGGGTAGACCATGCTGTCGAAAGACACGGTCTAGGAACACTTTCGCTGTTCCTTGTCGATCAATGGACTCTGGCACCGCCGCCAGATGAGCCATATTGCTCAAACGGTCTAAAAGACCAATATGCCGGTGTTACCGACCTTATCTTTCGGAAAAACCGAAGATAAAATCCATACTAATGGATTTCCAACACTCCGTCGGAACGGGTAAGCTCGCCAAAGCGCTGCTGAATCTGCAGAGGGTTTGACCCCCTGATACGTCTCACAGGTGCTAATATACGCACCGACCCACTTATACATCTTGGGCCACCAATACAAAGCGCTTAAAGCGCTGTAGGTCTTATCCCGACCTAAATGACCCCCGGTAGGGACCTGCGAAATGCCAGCTGATTCTAAAAAACATATCAGGCGTTGCATACATGTACATAAGCTTTTGCTTAAGGAATTCCCAGGTCAGGAACACGTCCATGACCGAATCCGAGCATGTAAAAGCCCATGAACGGGCTTTACCGGTAAGATGGGTCAGTGCAAGTCCCACTTGCTAGTGATCAGCGATCACATTCGCTGTGGCGAAGGCCGTTTTGACCTCTCGTAACCACACATAAAGGTTATCACCCTTTTCACCGGTGAATTCCTTTATCTTAAAGGACAATGGGGGGCGCACCCCCGTGGAACGACCTCCACCTAAACTCGCCTCATGGGCGATGAGGGCATTGACCCTTGCCTTGACGGCCTCAATGCCCTGCTCTACTAGGAGCTGCATGCCTTCGTCGCCCAGTAAGGATAACAGCCTTTTAAAGGCTTCCTGATGGACGAGGGTTAACCTAACCCAATCGTCCTGATTCATCCCTTGCAGAGGATGCCGTAGCCTACCAACACAGGTGTTGGATTGACTACAAGTGCTACCAGATGTAGCCGGTGCTTACACGCACGGTGTGGCTAGCGCACATAGGAAGACTTTCCTTTAAGCGGCGTTCGCCGCTACTTAGCCGATACGCCCTTATAAAAGGGCTTAGTAAGAGAGAACTCTCTTTCTCGGGGCCAAGATTCCACTTTGGTTTACCAGTTAGCACAAGCTAACGCCTTAACACAAGGCTCCCTTAATAAGGGGGTAGCTGAGGGAAGAACTTCCCTTACGCTACTACACTCACTGCGCGCGCGACCGGTCGAGGTCGTGCGTCCTGCAGTCTTTTGAGTGAAATGTAAACTGAATGTATATTTAATATGTAATTAGCCTAAATTAATTTAAACTAATGTAAACTATATGTAATACTAAGTAGAACTTACTAAATTCGTACCTAGCTAAAATGTAGTGTACACCATCTGTGTACTAACACGTGGCTGGCTGCCACGCCTCCACCAAGGACACCTGCCCTGATTGGTTAAAATAACCAATAGGTCCAAACCTTTCGGACCGGTCAATACTGACCCCAACCGTAGTGTACTCACGTACACCACATACTAAATGTAAACAGAATGTAACCCTGTTACAATTTACGTACACCAACGTAACCAAATCTAACCCTGTTACAGGGGGGGGCGGGGGGGGGGGGGGGGGGGGGGGGGGCGCTGCAATTTAGCCACGTGAAAGCAATTTTTCTAATGAGGAAATGAGTGCATTTTCAAAAAAAATCTTCTGTGGAATCTTTGATGTTGGATGCCCGGAGAGCTGGTCCCCAGCTGTATCAAATTGTTTGGGGACCCAGGTCCGGGACCCACACAAGTCGCCCGTATTATATCCGTAATATATACTAATAGGTAACTGAAAATGTACCCACCCATTTCAGCCAATTGGTTTTCACCATCTTGGAGAGACCCAAAAATAGAAAGTGGCTACAAGCGCTTCCAACAGGAACACTAGTACAAGTAAGGCAGAAGATCAGGGCTTAGGCATCACGATAATTCGCTATTATATCGGATCTCGGTAATGTTACGAATACGGGGTAGCGAAATTGATTACAGAAGTTATTCGTAGTTCATAGTGGGTCCTATGCAGAAGAACTCTTGTGAGCTAACGAACTGTCTTCCGAGGGCATTATGACGAGTTTGAAGAGCTCGTCGATGGATTTTACTTGGCCAGGCAGTAACGTCCATTCCCGTTGCACGCAAAGGCCCGCTGGACCACATCCTCGTGCCTGACACGATGGTGATTCTCTTTATTTCTGTTTAACATAATTTCAGCATCATCCCACTTGGCTTGTACCTGTTCGCACTTCCGTCTTCTGCATTAGTAATTTAACGCGTCAGTTTCCGTTTACTTCACGTACTCCAAGCGTAAGAACAATGTAATAGCAACAACAGCGAAATAATAGCGTAATAAAGAGAATAGAAACTCTATTCACTCCAATTATCCACCGTGAAAAACTCCACAAAGTAAAACGTAAGAAAACCACTATACTCCACACTCGACTAGAGAAAAATTGCGTTCCGCCCTTGATAGAACGTACTAGGACCAAAAGTGTACTTGTGAGTCTTGTGTAAAAAACAAAGTTACTATATTAGATTCAAGCTTAATACTTAAGAGCCTGGTTCAAGTAAGAAATAGAGGTGAAATAATAGAGATCCAAAAAAGTGCGCTGCAATTCTATTGGTCGGCTCCAGAGGGTCACCTCTATTATTTAAATATAGGTTCCAGAGGTCTATTTCTGACTGAAAAATTAATAGAGATGACGAGTCGCAGTCGAAACGTTGGAGCTGCTGTCGTTTCAGCAGCAATTCTGGCTATAAAAAATGCCCTTGCTGTGGTGCTTGATAGCGACGATGATGAGGATGGGCGTAGTCATCGTCGGCCTAGGTCCAGACGATTTCTATGCGTCGATCCTTGTTTGTGGTTGCAGATCACAACACTCTCTTTGATGAAGGCTGGTTTCGCAACCAGTTCCGTTGCTCCAGGGATTCATTCGATAGCATTTGCAACATGATCGACGCACACTGGCATTCAGTGAATGAATCTATCGGCGGAAATGCTGCGTTTTTTGCTCGGGATAGAACGGCTGTGGCAATGTTCTATTTGAGACATTTATGTATTCATGCAAGAGCCTGGTTCAAGTAAGAAATAGAGGTAAAAAGAAATAGAGGTCTCGGAAACTGCGCGGTTCAGACTATAGCTACAAAAATCAATATCGATATTAAACTTTAGTAACTGGTCATGTCTTCCAGTGCAACTGACAACGAGGGCATTGTTCACGCCGTGTCGGTGGTTCAGCCCGAATTGGTAAAAATGCATAAACACATGAATTACATAAGAGCCTGGTTTACATGAATACATAAATGTCTCAAATAGAACATTGCCACAGCCGTTCTATCCCGAGCAAAAAACCCAGCATTTCCGCCGATAGATTCATTCACTGAATGCCAGTGTGCGTCGATCATGTTGCAAATGCTATCGAATGAATCCTTGGAGCAACGGAACTGGTTGCGAAAGCAGCCTTCATCAAACATAGTGTTGTGATCTGCAACCACAAACAAGAATCGACGCATAGAAAATCGTCTGGACCTATGCCGACGATGACTACGCCCATCCTCATCATCGTCGCTATCAAGCACCACAGCAAGGGCATTTTTTATAGCCAGAATTGCTGCTGAAACGACAGCAGCTCCAACGTTTCGACTGCGACTCGTCATCTCTATTAATTTTTCAGTCAGAAATAGACCTCTGGAACCTATATTTAAATAATAGAGGTGACCCTCTGGAGCCGACCAATAGAATTGCAGCGCAATTTTTTGGATCTCTATTATTTCACCTCTATTTCTTACTTGAACCAGCCTCTAAACCAGGCTCTTATGTAATTCATGTATTTATGCATTTTTACCAATCCGGGCTGAACCACCGACACGGCGTGAACAGTGCCCTCGTTGTCAGCTGCACTGGAAGACATGGCCAGTTACTGAATTTTAATATCGATATTGATTTTTGTAGCTATAGTCTGGACCGCGCAGTTTCCGAGACCTCTATTTCTTTTACCTCTATTTCTTACTTGAACCAGGCTCTAACCAAATTAAGTGTATGTAGAAATTGAGTATGACCCAGAAAAATTGGGTATTACCCAAAATGCATTTGCTGAAAAGTTGCATTTACCCATTTGCGTCCGGCGTCAACTCAAGTCGGGGCGTGGGTCCTTCCAACAATACCACTGGTAGATCAGGGCGATTGAACACTACCCACTTTGCGCAGGCACTATACATATACGGGAAAACCAACGAGGATCATGGTGTGCTAGTAGGGAGAACGTTTTGCCTAAATGCATATCATAGCGGTCGTTCTGAGACACCAATGATGCGACTTCAGATATTGGTTCGATATAAAATATAAAAGCGGTGATAAGCTCTGCCACCAACGACAAGGATTCCTTTGGAAGTCGCCTACGTTTTGAACTGTGAGCTTGTAATTAATCGGATTGTTCGTGCTCGCGAGTAGTGTCGATGTCTGCTGCTTGTTGTTTGAGCAGAAAAGGTGTACGACAGCCAGTAAGTACACCCTAAAATGGAATCCGTGTGTGCCACGTCACAGAACGGACACTCCAAGTTTTTTATTATCTTTTAACTCATTCAAAATGGAGAGTGTCGAGCTCGAGGCGATGGTACTTAAGGCACTCGCGTCGTTTTACCAACGTCATATGACAAACCCGCAAGAGAAAAAGCAAGCGGACGCGTTCCTTCGTGGCTTTCAGCTCACGCCCGAGGCTTTTGAGATTTGTGGCTCCTTGCTCGACCAATTACTTGGACAATCAAAGCTTGAGACGGTCGCAAAGCGGACTCTTGCTCCGGACAGTGTGCCGGTCGCCTTTTTTTCGGCGCAGACATTGGCTCGTAAGCTCCGTCGCCAACACGCTGCTTCCAGCTTGGATGCGAATTTCTGGACACAAAGAATCATCACGTGGTTGTCTTGTCCTACCAAGTTACCGAAACTAGTGATCACGCAATTGTTGTTGGCGCTTGTAGCTTTGCTACCGCGCGTGCAAACTCCAAATATAAACTTTCAGGCTTCTCAGGACGCAGCGAGGCAGTGTACTCCCTCTTTCGCCGTGGTGTTTGAGAGGTATAGACACGGCAACGGCCAAAGTGTGGTGGGGTACGCTTTGGTACACTTGACGCAGCATGGTGTCACCCCGACCGTCTTAGCCGAGCTGCTGCTACTCTTGGTTGAGGAAGTGGACGATTTAACGGAACGCACTGCTCGGCAAAGGATGCAAAACGAAGTGGACGCCTGGGCGCCCGTCGTGCTGGACAAATTACTACCACAGTTGATGCACGAAGCCAGTAATCCCGGAAAAGACAATTCTTTGGGCACAGTGGAGACTCAGGAGACGGTCTTGCGTGCATTGACGAGCTGGTTGCGATATGTTGCGATCGCTTCCGAGATGGTAGTCCGTAACCCGCTACTACTTTCGTTACTGGACTTTTTCGCTCGTGAGGAATTGTTCGATGCCGCCGTGGATTTAGCAGTCGAATTAGTGCGGTCGTACGCTCAAGACAACTTGGTCGTACAATGGGTGACTCCCAGATTATTGTCATTGAGAGGAGTTTTTGGCACGGCAGCCGAAGCGGAAGACGTGGATACGTGTCTAGGACTTTGTCGCATTTTCACAGAGATAGGAGAATCGTATTTGGAGCTCCTGTTGCAACAACATGGAGCTGGAAACGACGATACAGCTTTAGTGGACTTGCTGCTAGACTGCATGAGCCACAATGACGCGGATGTGGCAGACGTTACGATCCCGTTTTGGTTCAAATTGTTAGCCGAGCTCCAGCAACGTGAGCTTTCGCTGCGGACGGATTTCAAACCCCGACTGGAAAGGCTCGCAGGGCTCTGTATGCAAAAGTTACAATTTCAGCAAGAGTTTACGAGTCTTCCTGCCGATAAGCAACAGGACTTTAAAGCGTTTCGACAGGAACTTGGTGACATCTTGCGTGAGTGCTGTGAGCTGCTAGGGGTCGAGGCCGTTGTTCAGCATTGCGTACATGAATTAAACCAGATTTGTCAGATGCCACCCGATGAGAGACGTTGGGAGGAGGTAGAGGCACGTTTGTATTGCTTTCGGTCGATTGCGCGCGAGGTGGAAAAACGTCCGACTACGTTGGCGTCAGTGGACGCACCCACGACGCTCATCTTTCAGCACCTTGAGCAGTTTGCTGAACATCCTGCAATCTGTTACACCTCGTGTTTGATCGTGTCGCGTTATGCAGGCTGGCTGCGCATGCATCCGACGTTACTGTTGAGTCAAATGAAATTTCTTCACACTTGCATTACAAAGAGTGCAGAGGATGCATGTTATGCAGCATGGGAGGTCGCGCGAGCCGCTGCTGCGGCCATTCGATCTCTGGCCATGGATTGCTGGTCGATGATAGGAGACGATCTGCTCGCATTTTATCTGCACTTAGAGCATCATGACATCATGGAGGTGGAGGACCAAGTGTTGATTCTGGAAGGCTTGTGTGCGGGTGTTGCGAGCGTCGGGGACCTGCCTCGCATCTTGTTTGTCCTGGAGCAGATTGTAAAGGGCATTGGGCAGCGACTCACGACTGTGTTCGCCGCAGCCGCTGTGAAAGACCACGTCCAGGTTGTGCTGGACGAGCTCTTGCGGCTCATTTGTATTTACGAATATCTCGATATTACGAGACTTGAGGGCGAAAAGCATCCGTTGGTGCTGCTCACGGAGCAGTTTTGGCCTCTTTTCAATCAGATGTTGGTGCTGTATCGCGGTCATGACGAGCTCGTGGAGCGTGTCTGCCGTTGTTATAAGCGCATTCTTCGCTGCTGTGGGAAACAAGTCGTGCCTCTGTTGCCTCAACTGGTGGACAACTTGCTGGCGTTTTACCAAGCGGAGCCCAAATCTTCATATCTATACTCGGCTAGTATGGTGTTAAAGTTTGTGTCCCCCGACGACCGAGCCAGCGAGATGGAAACGTTGTTTGCGCGTATGTTGTGGACATTTATTGAGACAACACTGCCTCTTTTTGCTAGTCGAAACGAAATGGAAGCGCGTCCCGATGTGATTGAAGAGTTTTTCTACCTCATGGAACGTGCCGTGCGATGTGTGCCGCACGTGCTCGCGGCTCCTGCGCCCGCTTGTGTGAATAAGTCAGGGCAACCTCAACCAGTCATAGCAAGTGTAGTTTCGAGCGCAGTGGCAGCGCTCGCATTGTCCCACAATGACGCGAATAAAGCCGTGCTGTGGTTTCTGGAGCAAGTATACGTTCAGTCGCAGACTGCCGGCGCCGGCGGGACCTTGAACCCATTGTGTGCGTGTATTCGTGGCTTGCCCGATGCTAGCACCAAGACACTGGTAAGTTATCTCCTGCGGGGTATTGTGCTAGGCGTCATGGCGCCGTCACGTGTGGATGGAGAGTATGGATCCGCAGCAGGGCTCCTGGTCCAGCTGGCAAAAGTCCATGGCCCCAAGCTGCAGCACTGGATCGCAGCGTGGTTTGACGAGGCGACCGGAGGGAATTTTGCCAGTGCTGCCGTGAATTTCCTCACTCGAGACGAAACGCAGGAATTTCAAACGGACCTCTTTGCTGCTACAAGCGAACGCGCGTTTCGCCGTAAGCTTCGTCATTTCAGTAAGCTATGCGCGTCTCGCAACACGTCCCTGCAAGAGTGCGAGCGCTAGTAGGAGACACAAACGGTATAAAGGTATCAAGTGTTTTTTTCCATGGGGGGAAGAAGCTAACGAGACAGGGACAGATTGCGGGGATTTTTGAAACGCGTGGTACACATTTGACCAATACGTGATGGATCTTTTCGTCGAACTGCGAGTATTTATTTATCAAGAGCGCGACATACATGGCTCATTTCTAAATGTAGACGCCCGAGACGGAATCACAGTGTTTTTTTTGTGGTATAGAAGGAATCTCAAATCATTGTACGTGCTAAGTGCGTTTTTCAATGGAAGCTTCGAGATCAAGCGCTAGCATTTCAGCGTGTGATGGACGCCTTCATCGACTGGTGCTGGCGTGTACGACGCGATGAATTAAGTCAGCAACATACTGACTTGCCCGGTGTCACCGCGTCCGCGACCACCCCGATAACCTTCTCAACTTGTGTACCCCTAGTAGACCCTTTGAAGATTATATGCGTATTCCCTGGTAAGGGCAGGGGTTAGGAAGCTTTGCAGGTACCCGCTATACTTAATTAAAGTATATCGGGGACGCTGACCGAGAAGTAATACGTCAGGGACTGCTCCATCTACCGTAGGTAACGCGAAAACTCCACCCGTTCACAGCGGCCAGACCACGCCTTCCCTCCAAAAACAGAAGAACTGGTTTTCAAACATGGGAGAGTTGAGCGAGTATACGTTTCTTCAGTGATTTTCGTCGGGTGAAGTTCGAACGTTTTGATCCGGTCCCTTTGCTTCATCCGCCAGCCGAACTTGGATGAATTCGTCACATTAGGGGGTTTCAAAGTTGGCGATTTCGGAGAACGATTTCATCCAAAATTGGGGACGACCATCTTTTGGCAAATCGAACTGTTCAAGGTCGAACCCCCCCCCCCCGCCATTTTTAAGGACATATTTTTTCCATTTCAGGAATTTAAATTTGCCTCTCTGAGTTTTTTCTTCCGTACTGTACCCATCTAAAAGTTTAGTGGACATGACATCAACTAAATGAAGTGTTCACGTGATGTATGGATATGCAATTAGGCTCGCTCGACTGACGGTGTAACAGGACTGATCCTGTTACAGGCTTACACTGTAGTTGCGAGGAAGCGCGCAATGCAATAGGGCAGGATTAGTTGATAACAACTAATCCTATACTAAAAGTA